>JARFJB010000763.1:350000-777500 GCA_036346205.1 Vesta saturnalis | reverse complement strand
ACAACCGTATGGTGCAGTTAGGTGATGGTGACAAAGTAAAAGTTATGGGCGAAGGCAACGTCTGGCTGAAGGCTTTCAACGGAGAGGCATGGAACATGGTGCAGCTACAAAATGTACTTCATGTTCCAGATTAAAAAGTGAACCTATTCTCTGTTATTAGTGCCTTAAGACAAAAACTTACACATGGTGTCAAACAATAACATTTGCAAGTTTGTAAAAAACGAATCAACAGTTGCAATTGCAAAGCGTGAAGACAGAATGTTCAAAATGTGTTTTTCTGAGGCCAAGGAGAAAATGGGTTTAGCCTTAACCAGCGTCAGCTCAACGACCCCAACAGGTAATTACTGCAAAAATGATTGTGAGTTCCACAAGAAGTTTGCTCATCAGCATTTTGCACATGTGAAAAATATTCTTTCACAGAATAATATAAATGTTAAATGTTTGAAAAATCATTTCTGTGTTGCATGCATTGAAGGAAAACAATGTAAAAAACCACACACAACAAGCATTACAAAAACGAAAGCTCCAGGTGAATTGATTCACACAGATTTATGTGGACCAATTGATGAAACATCTCTTGGAGGATCAAAGTATTTTTTACTACTTAAAGATGATTTTTCACATTATATGTCTATTTTTTGAAAGAAAAAAACCACGTATTTTCAAAATTAAAAATATTTCTTGCATTATTGAAAAACCAAGGAATAAATGTCAAAGTGATTAGGACAGACAATGGGACTGAATTTGTAAATAAGGCCGTAGAGACTTTATTAAATGAAAATGGAATTGTTCATCAAACTACAGTAGCTTACACTCCTGCACAAAATGGAAAAGTGGAGAGAGAGAGATGAGAACAGTAATGGAGGCTGCAAGATCAACGTTAAGGGAAAAGAACTTAAAGAAACATTTATGGACCGAAGCTGTTAACATGGCTGTATACGTGTTAAACAGAACAGGAACCAGTTCTCTTCCAAAACAAACTCCATTTAATATCTGGCATAATAAGACATTTGATGTCATGCTATTAAAATCATCATTTGGTGCAGAAGTATGAACTCATGTTCCCAAACAACGCAGATTGAAATTGGACAGCAAAAGTCACAAAGGGTACTTTGTTGGCTATGGAGAAACTACAAAGGGATTTAGGATTTATTACCCAGATAAAGAAATCTGTTCAGTAGAGCGTGAAGTATTTTTTGTACCACACAGAGACAATTCACTTCCTAGTCAAGAATGTCAAATCATGGAAAATTTGACAGATTTTGAGCTAGATTTCATAGAAGATAATCAAGAACCTATGGAAGAGCTACAAAATGAAGTACAGCAGGAAAGTATCCAGAATGAGATAGAGGAACGCGTAACATATAACAGTATTATTACTGAGGGGACCACAGAAAGTAACCAGATCAACAGGAGACTAACTCGTCAAACCAAGCCACCAGCAAAATTAACAGAGGATTATTACTGTTACCTGGCATTTGCTGAGGGTGAGCCAACCACACTTCAGGAAGCACTATCATCACAAGAAGCTCTAAGATGGATTCAAGCCATGGAAACGGAGATGGCAGCTCTTACAGAAAACAACACCTGGGAAATCGTTAGTGAACCGGTGAGTGATGTGCTAGTGGTGGACACTAAATGGGTGTTCAAAGTGAAGCAAGATAAGAATGGTAAGATTAATTTGTACAAGCCTAGGTTGGTTGCGAAGGGTTTTGTTCAACAAGGTTTAGATTTTAGTGAAATTTACTCTTCTGTTGTTAAGATGGCAACTATTAAAACACTTATTGCATTAAGTAATAAAAACAGATGGCCACTTTTGCATTTGGATGTTTGCAGTGTTTTTTTAAATGCCTCAATTAAAGAAGATATTTATATAACTTTGCCAAATAACTTTGATATCCATAAAAATAAGTGCTGCAAACTTCAAAAAGCTTTGTATGGTTTAAAGAATGCACCTAAGTGTTGGTATGAAAGCCTAAATGAATTTATGTTGAGTCAAAAATTTGTAAAAACAATGTGAGATCAATGTTTGTATTTTTTTTGTATATGAACATTCTGAGGTTTATTTACTAGTTTTTGTGGATGACCTTTTATGTACCGGATATGTTCCTTTGTTAACTCGCATTATTGATATGTTAAAAAGTAAATTTAAAATAAAAGATTTAGGGCTAGCAAGCTACTATTTAGGTATGAGTACAAAACAGGATTTGCAGAATGGTATTACAACTTTGGATCAGATTCAATATTTAAAGAATGTTTTGGATAAATTTAATATTTCTGAATGCCATCCTGTAAGCACTCCAATGGATCCGAATTTAAATTTGTCACTTTTACTAAGGGATAAGTCTGAAAGTGAAATTCTAGAACAACATTGTCGAAAACTGATTGGCTGTATTATGTATGCCATGCTAGGTACAAGGCCTGATTTTTGTTCTAGTATAACATTTTGTCCCGTTTTCAGACTTGTTCTAGGAACGATTTGTGGGTGTGTTTGAAGCATTTACTCAGATATATCAATGGTACTGTAAATCTGAGACTAATATATAAGTCAAACATGTGATAGCATATTGACAGGTTACACTGATGCTGACTGGGACAGCAATACAACTGACAGAAGATCCACACGTGGTTACCGTCTTCAAGTTTGTGGAAATTTGGTTCTATGGGTGTCAAAAAAAAACAACCAACTGTAGCTTTTTCATCTTGTGAGGCTGAGTATGTTGCACTCAGTAATTGTGTCAGTGAAGCTTGTTGGTTGAGAAACCTAATTCTCGAGTTAAATCTGTATGATGTTTTTTCAATTATGATATTTGAGGATAATCAGTCAACTATTCGATCATGTACTTCACATGAACAACTTAAGCGCATGAAGCACTTAGATATAAAATATCATTTTGTAAAAGAAAAAGTTGCTCAAGGTGTCACAGATATAAAGTATGTGAACACCAGTGATCAAATAGCTGATATATTAACTAAACCATTACCTACAGTTTCTTTTGAGAAATTTAGGGGTCTTATGGGTTTACTTTAAACTAAAATCAGAATACCAGTTTTGTTTGTAAAATACTTTTATTGAGGAAGGGTGTTGGATGTTCCAATAAAAGTTGCCATGCAAAAAAAAAAGTTACTTGTCATAATAAATATTGCAGTTAGTCATTATTCCTGTGCTGACGTGTTTATTTTTCTTTTAATAAAAATAATTAAAACCAACTTCCTGGTGTTTGAAAAGCTTCATTAAACAATTGTTATCGAAACGTTTAGATTGTATAATTTAAAATACACCATTAAAAAAAACCAAAAAAAATAAGTATTTTATTATGGGTAATAATGGTGAAAGTATACATTTTCATAATAATTCAGACGTTTCATTTTTTTAAATGTCAAATTATTTTAACGTCAGATTGGTTACCTACTTCATTATGATTACATTATATGCTATGACCTGTGTTTTTAAAATTGAACACAGGGACTAAGTGTGGCTGTGGACTATATTCAGAGTTAAAAAAATATGCCGTTGTTTTTGTACAATTTCCTTAGAATTTTCGCTAGAGAATTTAGTACCAACTGATTTATTCTAATGCTACTTATGAAAAACCTAGCACAGTTTTAGTTATATGCACACCGGTTTTACAAAACTACCTCATGCATTATTTGAGGTTATGTTAATTTTATTCTAACCTTATTTTAAGGTTTTCTTAATCAAAAATTTTGCAATTATTGATCAAAAAATCAATTTATTTCTAAAATGGGAGTAGATAAAGTACAAGTCCATCGTCCTGGAGTGTTTAAACAGACCAACAAACCACATAAGCATGGAAGACACAGATCGAAAGGTTCAATCAGTTCAACAAATCGAGGTTTAACATACTTTAACTTTTATAAACGTAAAAATCTGTTTAATTTCAGGTAAAATTTCTATAAAAACTTTGTCAAAGAAAAATAAAAAGGATTTAAATAAAATTGAAAGACGAAATCGATCAAATCAAATTCGACAAACAAAAAGAGACGAGGTCTTGGCTAAAAAGCGATGTATTGGTGGTATAGGTGGTGCCCCATTTTTGGTTTGTGTCCTTCCGTTAAATAAATTAATTGATCCTGAGGGCACTTTAGCATTTTTAACTCAATGTGATGAAGAGATAATTGTAAGAAGAACATTAACTGGTTGTACTCACATTGGGTAGTGTTTTTCTTTAAATGAATTGTTGACTTATTTTCCGATTGCAGCGTTCCACGATTTAAACAACAATTTAGTTTTGTTACACCTGATTTGGATAATGATTTAGCAATATTAGATACATTAAAGGTTTGTGATACTGTTTTATTTGTTATATCTGGAGCTGCTGGATATGATTTTGGTGATGAGATCATTGATAAATGGGGGAACAATGTATTGCTACTGGCATTTGCACAGGTTACATTATAAAACAGTTTATAATAAAAATAAACAATGAATTTTAGGGCTTACCTACACACGTGGTAGCAGTTACAGATTTAGATGCAATTCCACAGAAAAAGCGCAATGAACAAAAGCAAATTATACAAAAACTCGTATCAAAATGGATGCCAACTGAAAAGGTGATGACTTTAGATAAGAGTAGTGATGCTTTAAATATTTTACGTAAAGTTGGTAATCAAAAACATAAAGTTGTTCTTAATCGTGATCGACGTCCTCATCTATATGCAGATAATTTTGAGTTTGTAAAACATCCTCAAGGTGTGTACTTTTACTGTGCTTAATTTTTTCTAAATTAATTTGTATTTTAGGAACGCTTGGTACTTTGATGGTAACAGGTTACTTACGAGGTTCATCTTTATCAGCGAATGATTTGGTTCACTTACCAGGAATGGGCGATTTTCAGTTATTGCAAGTTGATTCAGTGCAAGAACCTGAAGTGATATTAAAAAAGTTACAAGTATAGAATATAACATTTTACATTTTTAACAGAAATTTTTAGAAGCATAATGGAAACACCTACACACGTATCTATTCGAATTCTGGAAACAGCGGACGAAAGTAAACAAGAGTCATTAGTATCTGAAAATGTGGTAGACCCAATGGATGCAGAACAGACATGGCCTACAGAAGAAGAATTAAAAATGGCTGAAGATAATAAAAAAACTAGAAAAGTAAAAAAGGTTCCTAAAGGTTGGTCTGAGTATCAAGCGGCTTGGATAATTGATGAAGATGATGAACCATTATCTTCTGGCGAAGAAGACGACAATTCAGAACATGTAGATGCTATGTCGGAAGACAAATCTGATGTTGAGGCTGAAGAATTTGATACTATGACGGAATCTGAAATTGGAATTAATGATCAGCAGTACGATGAGCAAATAGATTTAAATGAAGAAAAAGCAGAATTGGAAAAGTTACAAGCAGCTAAGTCAGATTTTATATTTCCCGATGAAATGGACACACCACATAATGTATCGGCTAGAGTTCGTTTTCAGAAATACCGCGGCCTTGAAAGTTTTAGGTATATTTTTATAGTGAAAATTTGTATAGTTATAGTATTATTTGTAGAACATCACCTTGGGATGTTAAAGAAAATTTGCCTAGCGATTATGGACGTATATTTCAATTTGAAAATTTCGATCGGACCAAAAAGCGTATTTTAAAAGCATTGGAACTTAAAGATGGTGTTTTGGTAGGTTTATATCCTTAATTATGGTTTATCTAAAAAAAAAAATTTTTTTACAATTGCTACAGAAAACTTTATTTTTTCACGATTAAGCTTTTTCGTTTATTTACCATATCTGTTTCCAAGACAGTAGGATATGTTTACTGATTGCGAGGCCCAACTCTACTTACCGACGTCTTTTACTTACCAACGTAAAATTATATATATATATACTACCTATATTTCACAATAATAAGAACAAAAGATTTGGACATATGACGAACATTAAGGGTTGTACCGGTCTCCGGTCAAATTGGAAGATTTGTTGTCGCTCAGCCTCCAAACTTCCGTCGACCGGTAACCGTCCCTTACTAATAATAGTATATTGATACTCAATATACTATTTTTATATTTTAATTTAACAATAAAGTATTAATGTTTTTAACGAACCAATTAGAAATTACTTTGTTTACACATTGTCATTAGTAACCAATCATAACCTTTTTCTATTGGTTGAATTAAAAGTATAAAAATAATGTTCCATCGAAATGTTTCTACAAACGAGCGATCATTCACGATATGAATGATACTTCATGTGTGCTATGCCTACCTATTTGAAATAGTCAAATTGGTAGTAAGAACACCACTCAGTACTTAACTAATTTTTACATTCTAACTTTGGTCTTTGTGAGAATGTAAACTAATCCATCATATCAATGCAAACTTATGGGAAGGTAGTATTTCAAAATTAGAATGCAGTTCACATAGTCATCAGGTCGTCTCGCTTACCCTCGATCTTATTAAGCTGTACAATCACATTGCATATGAACATGAAACCTGCATTTCGGCAAATAGGTATGTAATTAATAGACATTTTATTTTTATTTTATAGTTTGTTTACATTACAATAATTCATTTTAAAAACTTTACAATGGTGAAATACTTATCTTTTTTGGGATTTTTTAATGGTGTACTTTAAATTATACAATCTAAACGTTTCGATAACACTTACAGTTATCTTCGTCAGTAGTAATGTTTGTTAAAAATTGTTATTTATTAGTAGTTAATACAATTTTGTCAAATTTGAAAAATTCAAACATGAAAATATAGCCTTTGGATTTAATGATAACAGTTTGAGAAACGTATACATACTATAAAATTGTAGTAAAGAATAACTAGTGTCATTAAAATTAAATATATAGTTATAACTGCCTCAAAGATGACAAACCAGAACATCTTCTATGAAATTAACAATGAAACTTTGCACAAAAACACATTTAACAAAATTTAATCGAGTTATGATGTAAGTGTAAAGTTGTGAAAACTTCAATTTTAAAATGATAGAAGCATTCACAAATCAAACATTACATCAAAAATAACAGTTAAATCTAACAAAGAGATATCTTTATCAATAATTGGAAGTGTTATTAACAATGAAAAGCACAATGCAAACGTTCTTTGTAATTTTTAATTTCAATTTAATTTCAACTACTTATGTTAAATTATAGTGCTGTGGAAATTTAACATATAATTGGTAAAGCATTTGCTTCAAGGTCTAGGAAAAACAGCAAAAACCTAGACATACCAAAAGTTGAAAATAAATTAAAATCAAGGCATATCATTATGCTTTACCAATTATATGTTAAATTTCCACAGCACTATAATTTAACATAAGTAGTTGAAATTAAATTGAAATTAAAAATTACAAAGAACGTTCTGCATTGTGCTTTTCATTGTTAATAACTTCCAATTATTGATAAAGATATCTCTTGTTAGATTTAACTGGGTTATTTTTGATGTAATGTTTGGATTTGAATGCTTTATCATTTTAAAATTGAAGTTTTTCACAACTTTAATTACATCATAACTCGATTAAATTTTGTTAAATGTGTTTTTGGCTGGTAAATTTCATTGTTAGCTTCAGAGAGTGTTCTGGTTTGTCATCTTTGAGGCAGTTTAACAATATTTAATTTTAATGACCTAGTTTTTCTTTACTACAATTTTATAGTTGGCTTATACGTTCTCAAACTGTTATATTAATAGCAGGCTTATGTTTGTTTGAATTTTTCAAATTTGACAAAATTGTTTACTACATCTTTAACAATTTTTATCAAACATTACTACTGACGAAGATAACTGTAAGTGATCAAACGTTTATGTATAATTTAAAGTACACCATTAAAAATCCCAAAAGATAAGTATTTTATTATGAGTGTTAATGGTGAAAGTTTACATTTTCATATTTACAATGGTGATTTAAAATGATAATGTAATTAATTGTCACCCCCTAACCGTATTTTATTTCATAAATAAATGGCAAGAATGGGAATGAATGAAATTACATGTGAAAGTCGAAATCAAAACACAAATGATACAAAGTATTCTATCACTCGGACTGTTTTATTTACTTTCAGTGTTTGACTATTTTGCAGCAGTAGTTAGGGGAGAGTGGGGCAAGTGAGGCACCTTAAGGATCAAAGAGGTATAACTTTGTTACTTTTAGAAATAAAACAGCGTTTATTAGATACAGAACAACTTTAACTGTTTATTTAACCTTCGGATGGCCAAGCTATTTTTGGTTACACGGATGCTCAAGGTGGGGTCCAAGCGGACCCCAAGAATTTTCGCCCAGTGCCTCTATTTTATCTAGTTGTTCATTGTAAATTGAAGTATTTGTTTATAATTAGCATCAAAATATATCAGACTAAAAGAATAGCGAAAATTTGAATAAAGGTTACGTTAAATTATACTCACATATACCGATTTAATAAGTTAATAAATAAAAATAATAGCCTTTTAGACAAACATCTTTTACTGTTACAAACAAAAGCAATTTTACAGTGTAATATAAATTTAGGGATCAACATAAAACGATTATTACAGTGTAATACAAAAAATCTAGGGATACACAGAAAATAAAGCATAAATTAACAAAACGGTTATTACACTGTAATACTAATTGATAGGTAACGCTTTTACACCTGACAATTGGAACAAGATGTTACGATAGTCTTTTGTTGATGCTGGGGCATATAAATATTTTACATTTGTGCAACGTTGTTGTTGTTTGGTATCTTTGTGTCTTGGGCATATTCCGCAACGACCTCTTTTCCTTTTATCGTCTTCCTTGGGTTTACTTAGTGACGCTTTTTCATGATTGGGTAGGTCGATTATTGCAGCAATTGCATTTTGCACATGCGTATGAAGTCCTGAAGTTCCATTTTTCACTCTATCTTTTATAATTGGTGTAACTAGTTCTAAGCCTAACTCTCTAAGGAATATTGACCTCTTATTTGATTTTCCTTTATTATAAGAGGGATGTTTTGTCGTAAATAGTATGAAGGCAAGCTGCTACATCGATTATATTCATAAAAAGTACTAAAGGCCATCTCTTAGTTGTTCGATTGCAGCTATATTCCTTCACCATCTTATCAAGCGTGTCAACTGCCCCTTTCGTTTTATTATAGTCTAGAATGAGTTCAGGTTTATACTTATTGTCCTCATTTGACGTATGACTAGATGAATGCTGACTAGAAAGTAATGTTACAGCTCGATTTTTCTGTGGTACATAAGATGCCAACATAGCATCTTTATTATATAAAAACGCAGTGGAATATACCGGTCTATCTTTCCTTGGCCAAAGTTCTTTGGGAACCTCACGTCTAGATTTTTTAATGGTTCCTAATACGGTTTTATGTTGTTGTAACAAAGACTTAGCCAGGTGAATAGAAGTGAAGAAGTTATCACATGTAACACCGTAGCCTTTACCAAGTCCTCTCACTAAATCTAAAACAACGCGTTTTCCTTGCTCTTTTTGGTTGATTATTTATCATTCCGGTATATACTTGCATGTTATAAGCATAACCATTTTGGCGTCGCACAATCCCCAAATTTTATCCTATACTTGTCGGGCTTGGATTTCATATAAACACGAAATAGACAGCGACCACGAAAACCCACCAGCTGCTCATCCACACATAAAACAGCATTTGGATTGTATGAGCGCTTATTATTCGAGACGAACAGTGAAAAAACTTCTTCAAATGCTGCCAATTTACTTTCAACACGACGTTCAAGTCTTGTTTCAAAATTGTCGAATCTTATGAAACGCATAATTTGTCTGAATCTGGTTCTAGCCATTGTAGCGGAAATATTGGCCTGCAAAAAGCAAGGTTTTCTGCGTTCCAAAGGTCATTTGTAGATTCTCTTCTCCCACGGCACGTGGCGATGCAAATAAGTAAACCAATGAAAGCACGCATCTCCGTATAATTGACATCTTTATAACTGTCATCAGCAGGGTTTAATTGTTTAGCTTTTCTATTGGTTTCTGTAACAAGTATTTCAATGATATCGTCCGAAATCAGCAAATTGAAAGCATCTGAAGGAGATGTAATATTTTGGCTGTAAGTTGTAAGACCCGGAGTAACAGTTATAATATTCTTCTTTTGACGCCTGATATTGACGTTTGACTTTCTACTCCACACTGTACCATCTCGAGCAGTTATTTTATCTTCTGCGGTGTCCTGATCATCCTCACTTATGGCAGAATCTGAACTTTCATCATTCCGACCCTCAATGTTGTCTTCAACTATAAGACGAACAATAGATCAAATTACGAAAAACATACAATTTTTATAACCTAACCTTCTGAAACTATTTCATCGTCAAAAAGATCGTCGTCGTCACTTTCATGCAATGCTCCTTCTAATTCCTCGTATGTTAGCCCTCTTCTTGACGTTGTTATAAAGAACTATCTTTTTACACGAATAACACACAACTATAATTATCGCAGTGTCTTGGCAGATCACAACGAACACAACTGCGTGCTAAACTTCGCTATACGTGGTCTGCTCAATGATATTATCATACATCTGCTTCCCGTGATTCATTCGCAACGAGACCGGCGCACAATTTGAATTTCCTGTAATATGAGAAATCTACTTATTACACTTTATTATGAGTCGCCAACCATATGAACCATATAAAAAGTTCAGTGATATGCTTTATAAATTTAGATTTTGAACAAAAATTTACCTTTACACAAACTTAGATTTCGTTACATGGATGGCCAAGGTGGGGTCCAAGCGGACCCCAAGCAACAATTAATTAATTTCTAAAAAACGAAAAAATTTTGACGCAAAATCGTTATATGAGGGTATGTATAAATGATAAATATTCAGCTAGAAAGAACCTCAAACCGATTTTCTTGCTACTAAAATAGCTACGACACAAAAAATAGGTCAGGGGTCCGATTGGACCCCACCTTGGCCATCCGAAGGTTAATAACTTGACCTTAAAAAATGAATAAAATATAAAATTGTTAGTAAAATGTCAGACTTCAAAAAAAATGGCAAATGACTCACTTGCCCCAGACGGTGGGGTAAGTGAATCATCTATGTGGGGCAAGTGAGTCCTTGGAGTAATAATTATTGGCAGTTATCACAAACATAATTATTAGCACCTGGTTCATTATCTGAACACTCCTCATGCGTCCAGGCACCACATTTTATGCACATGATCCATTCCTCATAACAAGTCTCTCCATATGTCTCATGACAATAAACGCATATTGTGTTTTTCTCTTCCTCTGATATTGTTGCTGGTTCTGCTGATGCACATTTCTTCTTTTCTCTTTTTCACTTTTTTATCATTTGCACATGGGCCTGCTTCCTCAAAATTCTTTTTTCCCGTTTTTGCTTTTTTTGTTTTTAATTTATCTTCGAGTTGATCTTTGTAAGGTGAACTAGTGATTATTTTAAATCCTTCTGTGTTTCTGAATTTTGTTTTGGTGTTTCTTTTCTCTGTTGAAGGTTTTGGGATTGGACTTAAACTTGAAAAAGAAACATAACTGCATGACGGTTGTTCTGATGGCTCCAAAGTGACTGGTGGTACCTTGGGATAGCGCTGGATATCATCTGATTCCGAATGAGTTCCATCTACCAAGTTTTCGGAATTGGCTGAGAGATTGCCGCTTTCTGGGTTGGTCTGTTTTTGAAGAATGTTCTCAGAACTGATCGAGGAATTCACGTTTTCTGGATTGGTTTCGTTTTGGAGATTGTTCTGTGAATTGACGAATGGATTGACGCTTTCAGGATTGGTTTCTTTTTGAAGGATGTTCTCGGCCGCCTCAAAGTCGCTCTCTTGGAACACATCAGGATTATACGGGTAGATTCCCGTTTTTTCAAAACCGTTAATAATATTTGTTGGTGTAAATGCCTTAATAAGGGCATTTTTAATAATCGGAGCTCTGTCATATTCAGTGATTCTACGGCCAGGGTGGTTTGTGAGCCAATGGTCCATTTCTTTTGCCAGGTAGGTTTTAAATGGTGCAAATACGCTTACGTCAAGCGGCTGTAGCTTATTCGAAGTGTGAAGTGCTAGGGTCAAAAGAGTTACTCCAGAATTTCTAGCCAGGTTTATTGACTCAATAGACTTATGGCTTGAATGCCCATCTAATATCAGCAGACTTGGAGATTCTTTGGTTGTTTTTGTGCAGTCTATAAAATGATTTAAAAATTTAACAAACAGATCGGCATCCATCCATCCTGATTGTGCAGGAAATCCTATCGTGCCAGGAAAAGCACCATTCAATAAAGTTGGATTCATTCTTACACGAGGAAAGACCATAAATGGTGGGATAAACGCGCCCGTAGCACTGACACAAGCTAATAAAGTTGTATTTTTTCCTCTTTCCAGTGAAGTTAATCTTTCCACTTGCTTTCTTCCCTTTTCCGCTAATATTTTTGCTGGTTTTTGGACGCAGGTAATTCCTGTCTCATCACTGTTAAATACACGATACGGCGGAAAATTGCACTTATCTAAGATCTCTTTTAAGTTTTTAAAAAACTCACCAACTCTCTGCTTTGAAAATCCTGTCACTCTTGCAATGCTTGTTGCTTCAGGTCTTCGGATGGAAAGGTTTCCTTGACGTTTCAAAAATGATATCAATCAGTCTTTTCCTGCCAACTTCCGATCTTTATTGAAAGGGTGAACTGCAATTCGTCAAACATCTGCCGTTGAAAGTCCATAAAACAGTTTTTCTAAATGTATTATATGTTCACACAGTTCCATTTCTATTTGTGCAGTAAACACAGGCTTGAACCTGCCAAGGCTTGTAACTGGATTGATCCCCTGACGACTTATCCGTGTGTGTATGCTCGTTCTCGGAACATTGAAGACCACACTAGCTCTCTTGATTGACATCTCCTTATTCTGAATAGCTTCTAAGGCACGTTGCATAGCGTCTTCTGAATATGACCCTTTTTTGGTCTTACGCACGTAATTACGGACCATTTTCCACCTGCAAAAAAAAACAAATAATTTATTTATATTCTAAACTACTGTGGGGCAAGTGAGTCACGGTCAAGACTCACTTGCCCCAAAGTGACAGTAGAATAAAGAGAAATAAATCAAAGAAGAACAGATACATTTGGCAACATTGTAAATATCGGCCGGTATTGCACACAAATAAGGTTATGTCACGCCCATGATGAAATAGCTTGATACTTACTTTAAGTTATGAAAAATCCTTACGTAATTTATCTTAAATATAATATAACAAAACGTAAAATAAAAAAAATATTCATATTTACCTTAGTTTTACTAATTTTCATCTAATTTTTTATCAGCAACACGCATCTGTTGATACAATTATAAACTGCAGTGACTTATCGGCTATGATGCCGGTTTTATGAATTATTCCGAAAGACTCACGTGCCCCCTATGACTCATTTGCCCTCTCCCTCTCCCCAAACTGTTGAATATTTGTAATGTTTTGTCAAATTACAATCGAAACATTTTGAATGATAATGGAAAATTTGTGGTTATCGTCATTTGATAAAAACGTTATAAGTTTGTTATAATGCTGAGGTTTTGATTTTTGTGGGATATTTTCTTCATTGTTGACATAATTATGTAATTGTTTTTATTTTGGTTATCATCGAACATATTTCATCTCATCTTGTCTGAACCACGTTTTTTTAAACTTGTTATTGTAAAGTTTACCTATTTATTCATTTATTGTAAGAATTTATATGGTTTGCTGTAGTCCACTTGCCTGTAGCTTATCTACTTAAGATTGGATTCCCAGCATACATTATGCACGGTGGGATTAAAGATGGGTACGGTCAGAATAGGATCGGAACTAACGTTAGGATTCAGAGGGGGAAGATACCACCCCAGAATTCGCCTAAACAACCACACATGATGAGGGTATACGCAGTGATCATACCGCTATATGTTTATAAGGAAAACTCCCTGAAAAAACCTCAAGCAAGGTGGACGGTATGTTTAGATACCGCCAAAAGAGGGGACCGCTGCGTTAAGTTTAGCGTACCCAGTGTGATAGGATCACGACTTTCTAGCGATTTACCGTCAAATTTTTGTTGTCAGGTTGAGTTTTATGGATAAATTTGTTTAACGTGTGTTGCGACCTTTAAGGAAGGTGTGTTGCGAGCTTAAGTTTGTTTTGTTTGTAAATTACTATTCCGTAATTTAGATTGTTTTCCTTATTATTCCCCGTTTATTGAATGTTGAGTCACGTATTATTTGTATGTAGTTGTACATAAGTGTAAATAACGTTTATTTCGTTTGATTTCCTTAAAAGTTGATGGAAAGTTTTGTAAAATTAAGTAACTTAAAGAAAGAATGTAGATTTATATGTGTTTGATATCGGTCTGGCGACAGGAAGTCGAGTAATTATGGTGGTTCAGTTTAATATTGAGTATGTTGGTTTTGAATCGTAGAGGTAGAATGTGGGACTAACTGCTTGTACTTTAATGAAAATACAGAGATATTTTTCACGTTGATTCGCTGATGTTTACAATTTTGAAAATTCTCGAGTCCTTACGGATGAAAGGGGTATCTTATCTTCTCCTTCCGTTTCTTAATTGGTGGAACTAAATTAAATGAGATTTTTTCTGTGAGTGGTGGGATTCAAAATCCAAGATGGATTTTTGGATATAATTTGCATGATTCTAAAACTAACAGCGCTCCCGAGTAGTAGTACCGTGACGTTTGTTATTAAGGCTTTAAGGGGTTGATTAGAACGTTGATATATTGGACCTTTTGGTGTTTAACGAACGAACTTTTGTGTTGTAAGGGTAGTTATCTACTTTTTGGAAAAAAACCTGTGAAGGGATTTTATGAAAATTGTTCAATTACCAAAGGATTAGAACCTAGTGCCGATTTCGATTTTACGTAATCAAGTTACCTAGAGATCATCGTCGTGTTATTTTAGTGCTTTTGTGAACCCATTGGTTTATATCGCTTTTGCGGATTTATAAAAAATTAACGTTCTTGTAGTGCCACTTAATTGCCGTGTATGGCGTGTTGAAATATATAAAGAAACTTTCGCAGTATATTAAAATTATAGTTATTTAAATAAAGTTAATAACCTTTTGGATTGTTAGTGTAAATAAATCTATTTGAAAGATAAAAGTTAACAAGCCAGTTGAGCGCACAAATTATTATTTTAAAAGAAGTTTTTAATTAATACAGTAACATTTTACCGAGATTCAATCAAGGAATCGTTTGTGTACAAAAGAACATTAGTCAACATTTGCATTCATCATTTTGTCAGAGCAGGGAGATTCCGCTTCCGTTATAGCAGTAATTGGACACCTGGTTCATTTTCGATTGTTGTAACACAACTAATTTAGACATTAAGGTAGTATAAACATTGTGTTTTATTGAGTAATTTCAAGATTTCTTGTGTGTACCTCGAATTGTTTTTTTTTGTTAACGAAGGTTTGAAAGCAGAGTCGTGTACCTTTTTTTAAATTAAGTTGTTGCTTTGGTTTATTTATTGAAATTAATCATAATTCTGACGCTCCGCCTTCACACTTTTTTTTTATTTTAGTATTAAAGGGCACTTGACCCTATAGTAGTGTGGGTAAATAATCCACGATATATATATATATATATATATATATATATATATATATTAAGCAATCTAGAACGGCTTTACGCAGGATCCTGGCCAGACATTCTGTCGCCCTTTAAGAATTTATCTTATATACGCATTATCGTGTGTTCACATTTATATTATATTATTTTTTTATCTTATTATAGCTTTGTTAGGTTTTATAAATTTGTTTTAACTCTGTGAAAACCCTTTTGTGTTACATAAAAGTTTTTTTGCAAATTGCAAGTTTATCAGTAATTTAGAAGCGTAAATTTTAACGTAACGAAGTGACAGTTTTTTTTATTGAGTAATAGCGTTAATGATATTTAGTGTTTTATTTGATTTTTTTGTTGAGTATTAATTCATTTAGAGTGCATTCAACAAAGGTGATTTTTTTTTTGTTTTGTTTTGATTATTATATAATGCCTTATTATTTACGCTGAGGTGTAGTAACATAACTTTATTGAGTGTTTATCACGCTTTTGTTTGTCAGGCGTGTAGTGCTATTTTGAAGCCCGATTTCAGGTGGTTTGCTGAGCTGTGTTCCAGTACACCTGGGATTGATTGCGGGTAGGTAAGCGTATGTTTTTTGTATGTTTGGACACGCTATGTACACGTAATTTTGGCACGACATCCCTTATTTTGACTACCAAACATTCTGGCGCCCTAAACCGATCTGATTACGTCTTCATCCCCTATTTATCAACATCATACCCATACCCATACGCTGACTAGTCGGGGCAAAAAGGCCAACTTTATCTGTAATCCCGTTCTACCACCCGTTTATATCGTTACACCAGCTGTTACGAATTATTGCCGTTAGAACTTTTTATCGAGATGTACACATTAGGTTACCGCAAGTTAAGTACCGAATAATGGAGAAGAGATTGACTATTAAGTTTGTCTAAGAAGTCATAGTTAAAATTAGGAAACTTTCGTTAAGTGTGCTAGAACGTTAAGTTAAAGTAATATAATTTTGATTGTCGTGTTCGTTAGTAATACTAGGAAAACGGAAAAGGCTAAGTGTTTCGTTCCCACTCCGATAGGGAGGGCTGGTTGCTTGACCTTTTCAAGTTGCTTCAGCCACAATCATGGATTCACAACTACATACATTAAGTATGTATGCATGGTGCGGTCAGGATAGGATCGGAAGGTGCGGGGTTATCTGAGGTGGTGTGCGTATATGCAGTGACCATGCCGCTGTATGTATATGAGGAAAATCCCCCGAAAAAACCTGATACAGGGTAGGCGGTAACGGGAATCGAACTCATTACCTCCCAAATACTAAGCAGATCTTTACCACAACTCCAGTAACTTGGTTAGTAATACTATCTTCAAGATTAGACGTGCATGGATTGTTGCGGACAAATGTACACCAGCACATTAGCCCGCTTAATTCCAACGTAGCTTTGTAGATAGGTCATAGTTCTTGTTTATATACACATAGGGCGCTCGTTGTGCAACAGAAATGTTGAAATCTGGAGATGTACCTTGGGCGCCAACTGCTTATACATTTATAAGAGAGACACGACATTAACATGATCTCAATTGTTTCCATAAGCAGTAATACAGACTATTTAGTCAGCTTAATCTGTAAAATAGTTTACGTAAAACCTCACTTAAATGCATGAGTGTTCTCAATAAATCCACAAAATGCGATAATTAAAATTTTGCACAAATTTATATAAGTATTTAAATTTTAATCTTATTAAAATGACATTCTCAGTTGCTCAATTTCAAAATACGCGTTACTAAAATAGATACTACAGAAATAATCAATCAGTTTAACTTTACTAAAATTTGCACATTAATGCTCACAATAGTCGATTATATTCTTTGTACGTCACATCAATGTGGTGTTTACAAATTACAAAATTCCTACATTCAATAAAATAAAAAGAAAACGAACGCATAATGAACGAATCAACCAAATGTGAGATAGGTAAACAAAATGTCAATTTGGCATTCCACCAGAAATGCCTGTTGAACGGGAGAGCAACACCGTTACATCTCTTTGCGCGATATTCAAAACAAACAATACGGTAGGTGAGGGTGTTAAATTCCCATTTAGCACAATAGTCTACGACAATCAAAAATGTACGCTCAATAAGACACAAAAACCAAAAACTAATTTTACATCAAAGACCAAATTCTAACTTCAAACTCGACAATTTTATGCTTCAGAACGAAATAGAAAAGAAACTTTCAAGTTCTTCTGCAGTTTTCCTTCATAGATGAAAATCCACAGCTGCTGCCGATAATGTTATTTCTACATATACATTCTATAGTTTACCTTACAATTAACGATACTAATGAAGATGCACTTAATCGAGCATACATTAGACATTGTCATTTTAAATCATAATGGTTTATCTAACTTCTAACACATTGCCATATTTTAACCTTGGCATTTTAAACCCAACTTAACGTAATCTCCCCGACTGTATTTGATACTTAGCTCACATTAACTTAATGTTTATGGTAACACGATAAGGCTTTAACGATAACAATTCAAATCGACTGGATGCACTATACCATGACGCCGTTTCCTCCTTTTCTAGGCGGAATCGAAACAACCACGCTAAAATGGGCATTCCATACAGTTTAAAAAGTTTGATGTGGCACGCTTTTTTAAACTTCCTGTATTTCCAAATATTTTTAAAATATAGCTTGAATTAACCTATGTACATATTTAGGTTAAGCTTGACTGACCCTTTCTGTATACAGTACAATGCAGTATGTAAACCTCTACCTTTCTAATTATTATTGATCAATTTATTACAGCCTGGGTGGTATATAAGGATACATGTTAAAGATGTTTCCCAACTTCTATGGTCAACATTTAAAGAAACAAAAGCACCTTTGATATTGATTGGTTTATTACCACATGAACATAAAATGAGCGTAACAAATACAATTTTAAAACGAACCAGCGTTTACGAAGGCCCAATTAAATCAAAGGAACGATTAATAATTCAATCTGGTTATCGAAGATTCATTGTTAATCCTATTTTTAGCCAACACACAAACGGAAAGAAACACAAAGTAAAAATTTCTATTAATACAATTTGATATTCATAATTAGATTTTAGTATGAACGATATTTTCAACCAAATTCAACAGCTGTAGCCTCATTTTATGCTCCTATACAATTTCCACCTGCGCCTACTCTCTGTTTTAAAGAGATCAACAATAAATTGGTATTAGTCGCACATGGAAGTTTGTTATCGTGCAATCCCGATCGTTTAATTATTAAACGTATAGTTTTATCAGGGCATCCCTTAAAGATTAATAAACGTTCGGCAGTAATTCGTTTCATGTTTTTCAATAGGGAAGATATTATGTATTTTAAGCCAATCAAACTACGTACGAAGTATGGAAGAATTGGACACATTAAAGAACCTTTAGGTAAGTTGTATAATTACAGTATACCGACTAATTATTACAATTTGTAGGAACTCATGGACATATGAAATGTGTATTTGATGGCCAACTGAAATCGATGGACACTGTCGTTATGAATTTGTATAAAAGAATATTTCCAAAATGGACATTTCAGGAATGTATTGTTAGTTGTGAGAGTATGGAAATAAAGATATAAAACATTTCAATTTTATTTTACTAAAATGCATTGTATAAATTAATTTTTGTTTATCTATTTTTAATAATGATGTGAAATTATTCTATTTATTTATTTATTTTATGATTTGATTTATTAAAGTAAATAATAATATTTCATTTCCGATAGTGGTATTTACAACTATTGAGATAACAATTGCATTATTTAGTTTATTTAATGTACATTTTTTGGTTGGATACAACTACACTGATAAATGAGGCTCTACAGTTCAACCTCTCCGTGCTTTACAAATTTAGACAGATTAAAATTGAAACTAAAATAAATACACACCAATTACGAAATGGTTTAATTTTATGTAATAAACTAAAGATTCAAATTTGATATGTCGGCTTACAAATATAGTACAATAATGAGCATCTAATGACTACTTTATTTAATGAGAATTTAATTATATGAAAATGAATGGATTCAAGTTCAGAATTAAAAATACTTAGCTTTTTTAAGTTAAAATCTGTATTTTAGGTAAATACTTACAAAATGTTTGTGTTAAGGCAGTCATTTAGTAAGAAATGAAATGCCATTAATAATTGTTAACGTGAAAACGATTTGATACAAGCAAATTTTACAAAACTCGACGCAAAAACAACCTCTAAAAAGTAAAAAAATGTCTTAAATCATAGCTAAGAACAACTCTTGATTAAGTCACCAAAAAAAAAAAAACAATCAAAATCGGTTCATTTGTTTGGGAGGTATGATGTCACACAGATACACATGTTAAACTTATAACAACCCTCTTTTTTCATCGGGGGTTAAAAATATAAAAGAATAAAATAAAAATATCTGGTGTGGAACAACACAACACAACTCTTTTTAATATGTTCATAACAAAAATAGGCAACATTGTAAAAACAATTAGCTGTCAGATGGATGTTTAAACCTTCATCTCAGATAGAGGTTAATGGACATCTAGGTATCGATGACTGTTTGGTTCTCGCTAACCAATAGAAGCACTCGAACTTGGTACATGCAATACTTCGCTTCTATATTTCGTATGCAATACCTTGTAACTGTTCAGTGTGTAATGGCGGCGAGTACATAGAAGTGTTGTATATTTCTATTCTGACTAGTCATAAAGTAAGTTGAAAAGAATATTTTGTTTTGTTTGTACGAATTAGAATTAAAAGATCTTACGATCAATTTTATGAAGGCATATCACCTCATTCCTTTGTTTTTTAACAAGAACCTCGTTAATTTCATAATGTACAGGGTGGTTTTTTTTCGTTAATATTATAGGGTATAGGCTAAACGGTAAGAGATACAAAAAAACTAAGATATGTGTCCCATTCTCTTTTTTAGTGTTTAGTTTAATGGCGCAATCGGATCTACGCTAACTAAATTGGTTTCGAAGATACAGAGTGATTCTCAAAATCTGCCGATTTTTATTTTCTCTTATGACTCGGTTATGTATGGAGATTAAAAAAAGCTTTGGATACGAAAGTTTTATGACTTTTTACGTTGAATCCAGTGGCGTTCTTAAAAAAAATATAGATGTTTGATTTTTTGAGATATATATATATATATATATATATATATATATATATCAAAAGGAGCATTTTCTTAAATGGAACACCCTGTATCTGATAATCTCAAAAAATTGCATTTTTTTTGAGATTGCAACAATATATAACACTTAATATTTTGCATTGTCCTAAATAGCTAAAATACTAAAAAAACATTTTTTTTTAGTTGGCCATGGATTTAAACAATTCTTTATTTTATAATAGGCATAATAAAATTACAGATAATAACAATAATAAAACATTAATAAACTAAAACAACAACTACAAAAAACAAGAAAAGATTGATAACAACTCAACCGTAATTATTTCAAATACTTATATGTAACAATTAGCATAGGTGGTTAATCACAAAAGGTGCTCAAATTGTCTTCCATTCTGCTCGATGCATTTTTGGGCTCTGCTTGTAACTGAACGAGTGGCGTTATAGATTTGAATATTTGGCACTCTTCATTGCAATTAATAAAATTTGCTCTGAGTTCTTCTACAGTATTACTTCGGGTTTTATAGACTTCATTTTTGATAGATCCCCAAAAATAAAAGTCGAGTGGCGTCAGGTCGGGGAAACGCGGAGGCCATCTGTTTGGTCCATATGTACCTGTAACGCCCCCCTAGACGTTTTTTAATTAAATGATTATTATTTACGCGCCTTCTGGTTTGGTAACCCAACGCGGTTTTATTTTGCCTCGGCTTTGCTCAATCGTGTTTATAATTTATTATAAACGGGGTGTGGTTCGTCTTAACTAGTGGGCGGACACTGTCACCTTAAATCAATATCTTAAAGCGTTTTAAAACGTCTATTAAATAAATTTAACAATATAAAAAAACTGGTATTAATAACAACTCAAAATGTATTTGTGCTTCTTGGTCCTGGCGGCTCCTCACACTCGTTCTTCTGGTGGGCGGCTATTTACTGTGTGCGTAGTCGCTTCTGTGAACAGAGATATTATTTTAATCTACTCCTTACCTAGTAGCTAAAATTTATGTTACGGCCCTGTATTTACAGAAGCTAGTACCGTTGCTTTAAATAGTTTCGTTCAACGGCGCCAGTGTAACGACCCCGGACGGAGAAAATCGATATCGTTCTCGGCCTATACGCATGGCACAATCATTTATTCTTCAGTAACTCTGGAGCGCTGAAGCGAGTATGTCGTACTCCCAGGAAATAATACACGCGAAATGCGAGATCTCGGGACTATCTTTCTTTAATTCTAACCGGTTTGATTAGGCAATTAGATTATTTATTTAACGGAATTAATTACGGATTTCTATACTAAGTCTAATTATCTACAATCAATCAAGGGAACAAAATACTTGATATTAAAACTACTCTAAAACGACTTTAATAGGTTTAAGGTAAATATTGGATAATTTGCGTACTATCTAATTTATTTACAAACGATCTCACACTAGGTGTTTGCGATGGTTATATTGACTACCAATTTATACAACCGATTTCGGGTGTGCTCTCCTGCGATTAAAGACACCGTGTACGGTTATTGTGTTTGTCTGTATGTATTGTATGTATGAGTTTCGAGCGGGATCTCAGTAACACTCAGAAGACGTAGGCGACGGCCTGTCTTAACCGGATAGACTAAGAGAAAGGTCGCAGGTCTTTACAGCCCTGTAACAACCCTTCGCCCTCAAGTGTTTGCGATCCCTGCGTGGCACTCTAGGTGTTAGTGTACTTGGTATAACTCCTCGAGACTCAGCTCGGCGTTATTTACGTTCTGTAGTGTTTGATTGTAAATTGTCAGATTTTATAACTGTACAACTTACGTGTCTATCAATGGCAGTACAGGATTAAACTTTAGGTTGCCCGGTGCGAGGTGGTGCGCGTTATCACACGATCGCGATGGACTCTTCGACGGTGAATAACAGGTCGGTGCTTACACGAAGCAACGGTACGGTGGCGGCTGCTGGATATCGGCTTGGCTTGAATCTACTTCGATTCATCCTCTTTTCACGCGCGTCGCGGGTTTATAAAGGTGCATCTGTGGGCGGCTACCGTGCGGGGGATGCTGTTATGCGATTGGTTGTAATCGTTCTGACGTGCAAAAACTTACTGGTTTTTTAGAAATACACGTCAGCGGTGATTAATAAATTATTCGTTGTGCAATATCGCGTAAACTTTTGAAATTTTAGATATAGGATGGTCCGCAAATAATTTATTCTAAAACGCACCGGTAAAGGACGCTGGTTCTTTACATACCAAGCCAATTTTCGCCAAAATTGACATTTAGTAAGTCCCTTACCATGAGGCTATTATGTGCTGGAGCACCGTCTTGTTGTAAATAAACATTATTTCTTGCAGCTAATGGCATGTTATCCAAGTCCATTATTACACATTCTTCAAAAATTTGGATGTATCCTTGAGCACTCAAATTTTCATTAAAAATTCTGTAATTAAGGACTCTGTTTTGATATAGCGCCACCCATACATGGAACCAAACCGTCCTTGTTGTATCCTGGCGACCGTCTGATGAGGATTTATGTTTGACCAATATCGATTATTATGTCGATTACAAATTGCATCGCTAGATATAAAAGCCTCGTCGGTCCATATTATATTTTGAAAAAAATTGGGATTCCGATTAATCTGCTGCGAATACCAATGACAAAATGTTAAACGCCGCTCTTCATCTCCAGGATGTAAGTTATGAACCTTTCTTATTTTATATGGTTTATACTTATGCTTTCTTAACATTTTTAAAACTTTAGCATTGAGTATAATATGTACTCAATGACTTTAGATTTACTTGTGCCATTGAGTACATAATATACTCAATGCTTGTGCCAATATCTTTCTCAATATTACGACTAGATATCCTCGGATCAGCAGCAACACAAGCTAATGTATTTATTTCATCTCTTGCTCTATTTGCCTTATTGTAAATCTTACTTCTTGGTTTTCCAAATGATCCATACTCACCTAATTGTGATATAATTTTTCAAATATTTGTTGTTCTGGCTGTCGTCGTTCCGATAACGCTCAAAATATAAGTCTAGAGCTGCGTCTTTATTTTTATTACTCTCAATGTAGCACTCGAGCATATTTAATTTTTCATAATTTTGAAAATTATTCATTTTAATCTCTTTTTTTTTTAAATATAATCGGAAGCGAAATAAGAATAGCAATACATAATTGTTACTGAATTTTATGACATGTAAACAAACAAAAACAATTGCTTAAAACATTCAATTAGTGGCCAACTAAAAAAAAATGTTTTTTTAGTATTTTAGCTATTTAGGACAATGAAAAATATTAACTGTTATATATTGTTGCAATCTCAAGAAAAAATGTAATTTTTTGAGATTATCAGATACAGGGTGTCCCATTTAAGAAAATGCTACTTTTGATAATATCTCAAAAAATCAAACATCTATATTTTTTTTAAGAACGCCACTGGATTCAACGTAAAAAGTCATAAAGCTTTCGTATCCAAAGCTTTTTTTTATCTCCATAAATAACCGAGTCATAAGAGAAAATAAAAACCGGCAGATTTTGAGAATCACTCTGTATCTTCGAAACCAATTTAGTTAGCGTAGATCCGATTGCGCCATTAAACTAAACACTAAAAAAGAGAACGGAACACGTATCTTAGTTTTTTTGTATCTCTTACCGTTTAGCCTATATCCTATAATATTAACGAAAAAAACCACCCTGTACATGCCAGCTATTGCCACTGTTAAAAATAAATTGTTACTGTCTATTCTATACGTACTAGGTATTGCTACAAAGTGTTTTTACTATATCATGCAAAATTACATGAATTTAAATATTAATGTAATTATTATTCATTTTTTTATTATGATTAATTATTACATTATCAACTAGGTATAGAAGTTTATATTATGTGAGAATAAAAACACAGTATAGCAAATTAAATACTGTACACCTGATAAATTATAATGGAAATGTAATTTGAATTTTGGAGATTAGGCAAAGACCATAGTACAAAAACTAATAATTTACTAGACAGTATTTCTATGATATTCGATGATGGTATTTTGTTAGAAAATAGCGGCCATACACATTTTGAAACTTTAGAAAGAGTAAACTGGGGTCAACTCTGCGGAATGTAACCTGCCAGATTAGAGTCGGGCAGTACAATGCCACACACATGAGTACAAAGATGTTGAATAGCCTGAATTCAAATGTGTTAGAAGAGATGATCTATAGCCAAACGGAGATTCGGGTCTAGAAAGAACAGAAACTGAGGAGGAGAGCAAAAGGAAAACAGAAAAAAGAAGCAATGCGGATGTAAATAAAAGGGAAAAAAAATAACATCAAGTGGATGAAGAAGGAAGACGGTTTACGAGGGTCAATTGGCAATGGAAGAATATAATGAGATAAAAAGAGAAAGAAAAATGTAATGGAAATCATAGCAAAATACATCAAGGAACAGAGGAATCGAATTTTGAATAAGTTCTGGAAAGAATTGTCTTGGGACCAGACAAAAATGTACGTCAGCAATAATCTAGAGAAAGTAAAGCCAAAAAGAAGAAAGACTGAAAATAAAAATGCACAGAAATCAAAACATTGTTTTATCATTTACCAGTAGAAATCAGAAGGTATCGCGTTTGTAAACCAATGTTTCTAAACACACCAAGCCTCGGAGAGTTGTGCAATAGTGGGTCGCATGGCATCGAAAGTAGGGTTCGATAAGCTTCTGAAAACCCTATCACACTATTGCAGGATCGACTTCAATAAAAATTGTTTGAACAAAAAAATATAGAAATATTTCAGCTGAGGAAAGACAGATGCAATGTATGTTGTAGCTTTGAATCTGACAACTTAGATCAACGGGAGTATGAAGCCCACGTAGCTGATAAAGATAGGGCAAGATTGGAAATTATGACAGTTGGTCTTCTGGTTTAAGCATTTTCAATCTTATTTAATTAATTTTTAGACTTATTTGGCTGTGAATTAAGCAACTTTGTAAAGTTATGTAAAATTAATCGATATGTTTAAAGTTTAGTTGGCATTTTTATATCTTTGAAATATACAGCTGTTTCAGAAACAAAAATTTATTCAGCTCCAGGAGAAATGAAAACAAGCTTAAAACAAAATTTGAAGTACGTCAGAGGTGTTCTACGATTATTCTGGATACTAACATACATCCATACAAAAGCGCACGCAAACCAACGTATGCTGCCACACACGACATCATGGACGATCTTGGTGAAACTTTGTCAAACGTAAAATGAGGTAATACGTCGATTAAAGGTTTATTTAGTGCGTGGGATATTTGGGTACTTAGTTATTGGATAATTTAAAGAGCGGGATCATTTTTGTAACTTATTAAAATGGATCGTTTTACTGCACGGAAGATTCGGTTAGAACGTACTGTCAGATACGTGATATGTAACTAATTTATAAAGTAAAAACGTCATGTCTCATTTAGTGTAATTATTATTTCTCAAAAAAAGACAAGTACTGAAATGTGTAACGGAATAGAAGCATCGACGTCTGCATGTAAGTATTTATTAATTGTTCTAATCGGATTTATTATTTTTTATTATGTTGTGATTAGGTTCACCCACTTTTGCAAAAAAAGAAACAACTGGGTACTAAACTATGTCTTCATACCTCTCTTGGTTTGGAATTTTAAAAATATCCCTGATGCTTTTAGTAAGCACTCTTACCACACAATTTGCTGTAAATTAAAAACAAAATAGATCATGCGTTTTTATAGAAATAATACATTTACTTACGTCCATTGAAAATTTTATTTCTTTATGCTATTCGGGGCTCAACGTCGAAAGCTAAAGATGGTGAACAGATAGCAAAAGGGGGAGAGTTGCTGCATTAAACTACCACCTAGCAAGAAAGTCCTGTCAGATGGGATATCTACCTAAGCGGTACCGGTAATACAACATAAGAGAGTCTTGAAAACGTTGGGGCCACTATAGGAACAGAAACAAACACATTCAGCGATACCGCTGCGGTGAACTTCCGGGCGGCATTTGTCCACTAAGATACTGAAGTAACGCTTACGAAGAGGCAGGGTGCATTAAAGCTTGGATCCTCAATGATATTGATGAACTCGAATTCAAAATTCACCGACACAGAGGAGAGTCCTGCACATCGCCTGCTCTGACCAAGCCACAACGGACGGCTGGGTTTTTTCGGCTCTTTGAAGACAAGAACCTTCAGAAAATTGTGTGGTCGATGGCCTAGATTCACGGACTACCGAAGGAACTGGAAAAGATGTTAAATTGCCTAGGTAAACACAACCGAGGCACTACAACCAAAGAGTGGAAAGTAGTGAATAGAAAGGAGATCCTAAAAAGCAACAATTAATGGCTCTGATGGACCAGACTTTCTGGAACAAGCTGATCAACCGAGCCCTTCACCCACTAAGGAATTCAAATAATTTCCTGGGATTCATAACTCTCAGAACTAGAGGCAATTCAGACATGCACAGTCCTCAGATCTGAATTACACTCTTATTATTTGACACCAAA
The DNA here is from genome assembly GCA_036346205.1 of Vesta saturnalis. NCBI lineage: Eukaryota > Metazoa > Arthropoda > Insecta > Coleoptera > Lampyridae > Vesta > Vesta saturnalis. Next base: position 750,347 of record JARFJB010000763.1, on the reverse strand, counting down.
TCGAAAACTGCTAGACCCCATGGACACAGAAACCCGAGGAACACCGATTGGGCCTTATACGAGAACTCCTAAAGGAAAACCTGGTCGAATGTTTTCGAAGGCAAGCAATTCTGCTGAGATTTAAATATTAGAGGAAATCCTCAGAACTGTCGTAATAAGAGCCAGATGCCAGCTGAAGCATCGAAGTGTCTAAAAAAGTGTCACGGTGGCACCAGGGACTCACAGATGCAGGTGAGAACAAGAAGGGTCTTTAATGTGGCAGATAAAACAGGCGAGATAAGTTAATATAGACTTAACAACCTGAGATGAAATTATTATTTTATATCTGGGATAAAATATGCACGTATTTCTTTTACAGAATGTTCCACAAGATGCTGATCGTTTTAAGCCGACATTCACTGACAACCAATTATTACCATTAAAAGATTACATAACATAAATAAATCAGAGAGCATTTGGTTTAACAAAAAAAAACAATTCAGTTCAATTGTTTTTGATTATACACTTCATCATGGCGTAACCCATAGATCCAATGCAAATAAGAGACAAGCTGGAAGAGCTTTTTACGAAAAAATTCAAAAATTTGTCGCGAACTCCAGAATCAACCTCAGTTGCTCGATTGATGGCGATCATAAAGAAAATGTTAATAAGTTTTTACCTCACTTAGAGAATTAAAATTAAAGCATGGATTTGCTGCTAATTGTATTTACAATTGTGACAAAACCGGCATATGTACCGTTCTAACGAAAACTACAAGAACCGGTAGAGTAGTAAAACTGTCCTCAGGCGAAAGAGGAACCGACATAACAGAACTGTGCTGTATCAATGCTACAAAACGTAGATTCCTCCACTATTAATATTCCCGAGGGTGAAAATGCAACCTAGTTACACAAAAGGAGCTCCTCCAGCTTCCATTGGTATAGCCCATGAGAGCGGTTGGATAACCAGGGAAAATTTCACGACATTCTTAAAACAGTGTAGAATGTCTCTTTTATAGGCCTCTTAAAACAGCGTATATCCTTGTTTATGACGATTTTCTAACTGATAATCCCGGAAAAACAATAACATTACATGACATTGGTTCATTTTTCGGACAAGCGTATTTAAAAGCAGCAACAGTTGCAAACGCTGTAAACGGATTCAATGAAACAGGTATAGAACCATTCGATTCATAAGTTTTCTCTGAAATTGACTTTGCACCCGCCAGAACTACTGATAGGCTTCAATTGACTTCATCTTCAACAATAGCTCAACCCGATATCAGTCATTTTAACTAAATAAGACCTCCCAACCGATATCCTAAATACTGATGCTGGTCTGGATAGTACACCTTCTACAGTATTTCAACCTTCTCCATCAACATCTAATCGTACGCCAATCGAGGATTCTCAACAACTCACAAAAAATATACCGCCCGCATCTCTTGATATTAAGATAAAACAATGTAAAGAGGACTCTAATCTACACAGACCACATTTGGGTGAGACTTCTACCAAACAGTTCTATTGTAAAGTCATAGATCTTCCACCATTACCAATTGCAGAAGTAACACTATTAAACGAAAAAGATCAAAACTGCCACCACTAATCATTCAAGCACACCAGTAAAGACAGTTTTAGAAGAATAGCAGAGAAAAAACGGGAAAAGGAAAGAAGACACTTAAAGCGCTAGAGAAACTGAAAAAAGTAAGAAAGCAAACGAACTAAAACAACAAAAAATGAAGAATGGAAAATTAAAAAGCAAGAAAGTAAAGTTAGAATACAAGACATGAAAAGCACAAGGCAGGAAAAGTAATCGAAAATAGAATTGGTAAAGCGCAAAATAGTTCAGATTCATCAGTTACAGTTGAATATATGAGAAAAACTGTATCATTTGTTTTAGTGTTTTCAGTGGCGCAAATGGGCTCATTCAGAATGCACTGATCTTGACCTAGAAGAGGCCAAAATTAAATATCTGGTGTGGAACACCACACGACCTGCCAACCTACAAAATGGAAATGAAATAATTTTAGGATTTGTAGGATAATTATGCAACCTCTTTTATAATAAGTTAATTACGAAAATAGGCAACATTGTAAAACAATAATCTATGTCAAACAGACGTTTAAAACCCCATGTCAGACAGAGGTTAATAGACCTCTAGATGCTAACTTAAAAAACTAAAAAAAAAAATGAAATAATTTTAATTATAATTTTTTTAGGATAACTACAACATCTTTTATACGTTCATTACGAAAACAGGCAACATTGTAAAAACAAAAACAATAATCTATATCAGAATGGCGTTTAAAATTTTATGTCAGATAGAGGCTAATATATACATGTTAACTAAAAAAAATTCAAAAGCCGCCCGCCTTTCTATAAGATATCAATAATACAGTTTAACCATTTTCATTCATATTTAACGGCGGTCGGGGGTGCTATCTTAAAAATGGTAATTTGTTAAACTTTAAGGTTTTAAACTATTAAAGATATCTTCATGATTTTTTTGTTTTGTTCTATGTACTTTTGGGCAACTCTTAACTTTTAAAGTATATTAAAAAAATAATGAATTTTTAAATTTATATAAAAAAATGCTTTTTCAAAAAAAGTAAAAGGTCACATATCATTCCCTCCTCGAGGGGAAGGGCGGGCTGCTTGAGCTTTCCGAGCTCCTTCAGCCACAATCATGAATTCCCAGCATACATACTGCCAAGAAAACAATGTCCTTGAAGGTGGCGCTTTGATGTCGCCTTGTCTGAAAGATACATTCGGGTTGAAAAGTATCAAGGCGGTAAATTTAAATGTGACGTGCTGGTGATATTTGCATTAACTAGGATTTAATTGACTATATTCGTTAATTTTCTGACATTTGGGGCAATTGCATGAAATACAAACAATTGTTCATAAGGTCACGCTTATATTGAAATAATTGTAGTGTGAATTACTTTTTGGGGAGACTTTTGAGTTTCTTGTATTTCATGAACTGGGATTTTATTAACCCTAGGATGTAGAACATATTCGATATGCGACTTTACACAACATGGGCCTGGGAGGCCCGTTCCTTTTGTAGATGTAAATATAAGCAATATTCGAATTATATTGCAGTAAATTGTACATAATTGTACAAAAATATAAAATAAACGAAAAAAATCTTAAATCTACGAAAAAAATAGTTTTGTTTGGTAACAATTGGTGCACACTCTAACACGGTGCTCATTACAAATGTTGTTTTTGCATGTGTCGCAAATTAATTTGCTTTTACGGTCAATACTGGTTGGACATAATGAACATCTTTTTCTCTTGAACTCAGCTACTTATTGAACTCGCGACGGACCAGGAATTCCAATAAAATGCTTCATTGCTTCTAAAACACTTTTTCGTAGTTTGGGATTTACAGACCTCCTCTGCGTATGTGGCAACACCAGGTTCTTGGCCTATTCTTTCAGCAATAATCTCTGTTTGTGAGTCATCCCTTGGTTGTAGTTGGGATGTTCTTTGGAGAAAACTCTATATGCGTTGAGAGCTGATACATCGACGATGTTGAAAAAAATACCAATGGCCAACGTTTAGTTCGTCTCTTGCAAGCATATGTTGTTACCATCTGATTCATGACATCTACTACAGCTTTCGTTTGATTATAATATAAAATTATCTCTGGTTTCTTCTTGCAACTGTCGCTGACAGAGGTATCGTGACGCATGCTACTTAGTAAAAGTACGCATTTATTTTTCTTAGGCACGTAACTTACCATAGTAACATCGTTTCTAAAACAAAACTTCTAAGAGCATACTGGACGATCTCTAGACGATTTTAGTTCTTTTGGAATGTCTCGTTTGTTTTGCCTTAGTGTGCCAACAACTGTAATGTCCTTATCCAGCAGATATATACCTAGTGGAACGCTTGTAAAGAAATGATCTATCGTAAGGTTTAGCCCGGAATTATGAACACTACTCACTAATTTTTGAACAACTTCAAGTCGTAAATTCTTATGCGGTGGTTCACCAGGTTGTCGTCCGGCATAAATCATGCCATCGATAGCATATTCCGAGCTGGATTCACACAACTAAAATACCTTGAAGCCGTATTTGGCAGGTTTGCTAGGCATATATTGTATAAATTTGCATCGACCTCGATAACCAAAAAGCTGCTCATCGATTGGCACGTTTTAATCAGGAATAATACACGCCTGACACTGTTCAATGAAAAGATACCAGATATAAGATATCATCGCTAATTTGTCAGTTTCTAGACGTATCTTGCGAGTTCTCTTATCATCAAACCTTTTATATCTCCTTATTTCTTCGAATCTAGAAACAGCCATAGTTGCTCGATATACGGGATTGTCAAATTCTTGGGAAAATAGTTCCCGCACAGCTACTCCCAACTTCGTTCTACTCCTGTTTGAATAGGTAAGCCGAGAAAAGCACGAAGTTCTTGTAAATCAACATTTCTCCAATGCTTTGATTTGTTACGACACACTCGCTTCCCTTCTAAATTCGTACACTTTACTATTTATTGTAAAATTTGATCAGTCATAAACAGCTGAAACGCTTCTTTTGGTGTAGAACACATGTGCTTTCTTACCAAGCCAGGAGCTCGACGGATAATATTGTGTTCCTGTATTTTACTTGCTGCTGGCTGATCTATATTCCATTCTAAACCACTCGGAGCAATATAACAATTGGATGATGGAGAAACTGCCGAATTGTCAGCTGTGGATATGCTAAGAGGATCGTTCAACTCATCACCGTCAGAATCATCATTAGCGCTTGAATAATTCTCTAAAATCTTCGTCAACGTTTATATTATCTTCTGATTCAACTTCGCTTTCACCGGATGGCTCCTCATTTGATTCATTGGCCCATGCTACGAATTTTATTACAACATGCTTAGTTTTACCTTGAGAAAGTCACCTTCAACATTATACATATAAATAAGTAATTAATTTGCCATGCTTTAAACGATTTCTACCTTGAGAACGTTAAACTATGTCTACAAGGTATAAGCAGAAATAAAAATTGCATTAAATGGTTACACATATGCATTATAGTCTGTTTTACGCTTCATTGTGTACTCCCTTTAATAGTGCTACCAATTAAAAGTAAAATATTTAAGGTCCACTGCTAAATTATATGCTCGAGGTTTAAGTGGCAAATAAAATTGCATTAATACGTTAGTTAATACACACAAATATTGAAGGTGGACTGTTAAAATTATCTGTACAAGGTCTAGGCAGAAAATAAATGGTTACACATATGCTCTATAGATTGTTTTCACATTTCGTTTTGAGCTCCTTTTAATGGCGTAAAATTGTATTGGATTCTAATAATTGACTGTCTTATTTTAGTGTTAATAATGATTAATTGGGAATCCTCTTTATACCTTAATCATAGGTAAGTGTGTATTAGTTTAGGGATGACATTTTAAAATCAATTGCATTACTTTTAGCACCCAGATTAAATTACGTAAATTAATTGACGATTGATATGGAATATCATACTTTCCTTAAAAAAATATATTCATAGCCAAAAAGCTTATCATACAGATTAACTACTCTTTATTTATATACATCAGGATCGCAAAAAGGTGCTACAGTAAATTAGAGAAAACATTCTCAAATCTAGGTAATCCATAATCTCCTATGTTAAATATTAGTGTGAAGACATTTTCGGTAGTCAAGACTTTTGGGATGGGTGTACTTCCCCTTATGCTCAAAATTAAGAGCAGCGTAACTTAACCTATCTGGATCTTTATGGAGAACACCACTACTAGCATCAACTTCACTGTTTTCATCTTGAGCGATTATATTGTAATAGCTTATTAACAAGTAAAAACAGCTCATAGCCCTGATACCCCCTCTATTACACAAAACGTTCGCTAGTTTAAAAATATACCGCTAGATAGTGCCACAAACAAAACCCTGATTAGTCCTAGAAGTATAACGCTAGGTGGTGCCTCCTTTATTACAGAAAATATTCATTAGTCCATACGCAACTAGATGACGACACAAATTCAAATTTCCCAACAAGGAACCACGACAGGAGGGCGCTGGCCTTAACACCAGTTCCTATGACTATCTTGTAAGTTAGCAATAGGCCCCTTATTAAAAAATAACTTTAAATTTCTCGTAATAAGTAATCAGAATGTAAACACTTAAACACAAATTCAAATTTCCCGTCTAGGGACCTGGGGTTAAGACCCGACAGAAAGTTGCGAAACCCTGTGTCTGCCTTATAAGTTAGCATTAGGCCTTCTTATTATAATTTCAAATTACTCCTCATAAATGGCGAGGCCCTGAAAGTAAGTTGCTAAGCTCTACATCTGTCTTACCAGCTAGCATTATACCACTTATTACAATACAAATTCATATTTTCAGACAACCTGCAGACACTTCAATACAAATTCAAATTTTTCGCCAATGGGGCTCGACAAAGGGGCAAAGTTCCGAGAGAAAGTTGCGCAGCCCTACACCTGTCTTACAAGTTAGCATTAGGTCCCTTATTATGATATAAATTCAAATTTTCCGTCAAGGGTATCACGAAGGCCCACAAACAAGTTCCGATCACGACAAGGGGAGAAGACCCGAAAACAAGTTGCGACGCCTTACACCTGCCTTACAATCTCGGTTATGGTCGGGGAGGGTTGTAGAAACAGCCTTCGCCGAAAGTCTCACGTCGCAAAATTTTACCTATATGACGCGTAAAGCAAACAACTGTAATGCATATGTGAAACCATTTAATGCATTTATTTTCTGCTTAGACCTTGTACACATAATTTTAACTGTCAACCTTCAATATTTACATTCAATTAACATGTGTATTAACTAAAGTATTAATACAATTTTATTTTTCACTTAAACCTTGAGCATATAATTTAGTAGTCCACCTTCAATATTTTGCTTTTAGTTGATAGCCCTTTTAAAGGGAGTACACAATGAAGCATAAAACAGACTATAATGCATATGTGTAACCATGTAAAGCATTTTATTTCTGATTAGACCTTGCTCACGTAATTTAACGTTCTCTAGGTAGAAATCGTTTAAAACATGGCAACTTAATTACTCATTTTTAATTATGTATAATGTTGAAGATGACTTTCTCAAGGTAAAAATAAGCATGTTGTAATAAAACTCATATATAGGTAAAGGCCACAACCCTCAAATGGAACTCAAAAGAATTGTAATAATAATTTTAATAACAATTATGCAGTCTCCTTTATAATAAACCCCCCATTATTTTCCAACCACACACGAATAGTTGCCTTCCGGGCAGACTGCGTTGGTGGTTTATTAATTTGAACGCTGTGGTAAGCAGCGTTGCCCATGATGACAATACCATTCGGTGGTAGATTTGGAATTAGTTGTTTTTGTAACCAAGTCATGAAGTTCGTATGGTTTATGTCGTGATGGTAGTGTGCTGACTTGCTATTTGACTTAAAGATCAACAATCCATTATTTACAAATCCATACGATCCACCAGCATGAACTATAATGTGTCTTTGACCTACTCGATTAGTTTGATAAACTCCTGCTTCTTCTTCTGATTGCCATTATTTGCTGACTCCATAGGATGGAGGAATGAAAATTTCATCTAAATACGTAACAGGGTTTCTTGTTATCCCCTAAAGAATTATTCCCCCGTAATTTCCGCAGGTAACGAGAGCGGCATGCAATTTTTTCTTATTATGACAAATTTAAAGCCGATCTGATGGAGATAGTTGCGAAGCGTTTCGCGACCACATATGACTAAATTGTTAAAAACACGGTTTTTCTTTAAAATATAAAATGATTGATTAATTTTTACTGCGAGAATTTAAAGTAATTGTTTAAAGGCAGAGTCAAAGAGAGCGCTATGTTCGCTATATTGACTAGAAATTTATCACAACTGCTGTATTATGACCTTTAATAATGAAGTCTAATATTGATTGCACTCAATAGAAAATATTCTTTAAATCTTTATTTATTTTTTCTTAATTGTTGTGTCAAACGTTGAAATTCGTCTACAAATTTTTGCATAATATGGCTATCGGTGTGGCCACATGGTGTAGCACAGATAGTAAGCATAATATAAGCAGCGAACGTGGCGTACATAGCTAGCGCTCGGTTTACCGGAGCCTAAAACTGAGCGGCCACTGAAAGTGAAGCGAAGGGAAGTTAAGCGAAACTAACTTGAGATAAACTAAACTAAGTGAAATAAAGCTACCCCGGCAATTAAACGCGAGATGTGCAGTTGATTTGTAAAAGTACAAAAGACGTAGGTAACATTTTTCTCGTTTGTTCATATCCACACCCTTTGTATTTATTTTAGTTCGTCAAACTATGACATACGACTGAACTTACTCCAGCAAAGAATTCGCTCGAATCAAAACAAAGCTAAACCGACCGAAGATAAATATTGTTTTTAAGCTTCGCTAGATTAATATTGCCTCGCTTAATCGGCTTTTACATTTACGAGTACTCGGATATACTAGGATCCGAAGTCCTTCTCTCGAGAATTCAGTTTCTGTCATATTTGAATATAGAAAATACATACTCGAATATGAGTAGGTACTAATAAAGCCAATTTTTACAAAACTTAGCGCCCAGTGGCTGGCCCCTCACTTTTAATCTTCAATTATAATTTAATTTCCGCCGCTTTGATTAATTTGAACATTAAAATAAGTTATTTTGTCTAAAACATACCAGAATAGCCAATGTTCTCTTCCATATTATTGATCAAAATGTTTAACATGGGAACTTTGTTATCGACGGTGTAGGTTTCATGTACTTCAATATTCTCAAGTCGCAATTATTTAACAGTGATTCCCAAAGTGGTCCAGGTGGACCCCCAGTGGTCCACGGTAGACTCGACGGGGGCCTACGTTGGCGTGAAAAAGAATCGGTGTTCACAAGTTGTAAGAGGAGGTCCCCGAAAATTTATTTGGTTTCGACAGTAAAGAAAAAAAATGTTGTCTTGGCTTTACTTGTACGCGGAGAAAACGACTCTATTTTTTTTAATTATTGATTTGCATTATTGAAGTTACGGTACGTTATTAATGTTTAATTTTAATTCTATTAAGTCTGCAATCATTTTATTTTAATAAATAGGACACAAGAAAATATACTATTTTTCTTTTTATTTTTACCACTCCGAGTTTAGGGTTGGAACTCAGTCGCGACGCAAATTTTCCATCGTTAGATCTAATCATCACATTTTTTGAGGAGTTTTGGGAATATGGTAGAAATGTCGCAGCAGTGGGTCCACCGAAACCGAGAAATTTTGAAAGTGGTCTACGAGAAAAAAAGTTTGGGAACCTCTGATCTAACACGATTTTTTTAGAACGGTCACTTCTTTTTTTCGATGGAGAATTCAAAATGCCCTCGTCGCGCGACTTAACTTCATTTGTAATAATAATTATCGTTATTTACAGATTTAGTTGGACAATTCAAAAAATTACCAAATTTTTTTTTTATAAAAGTAGCCGATTTCACTGATTCGGCAGCTGCTAATACCGTTACCTTTTTCAAAGGAAATGACCACACACCTGCAGCTTTCTGCCTATCGAAAAACTCGATAACGTTTTTAATAATATGTCTGGCCTCGGAATGAACCGATTTTTCGAAATCGTAGCCATGTGTTTAGTAGGATATTGATAATGACAATGACAATTTAGTGATTTTGTACACGATTGTACATCTAAGAATTCTAACGTGTGATTGGGCAAATTGATGTCGCGCCACTTTTGTGATATTTAGTTCGCATATTTTCCGGGGACTTTATTTTTCTGGCATGGTGGGATTAAAGATGAGTGCGGTCAGGATAGGATCGGAAGGAACAGAGTTAGGGTTCTGATGGGGAAAATACGCTGTGAATGAAGAAATACATAAATATCTTAGGAGTAACATAACTTCAAAGGCCTGTGTTAATTTATAGACAATTAAATTCTGTACAAAATAAAAAAAATTGTAACATTACATCTTATAGTTATTGAGTAAATGTTCCTTATAATGACAAAAAACTTACTTTCAGGAAAACGCTTCGGAAAATCGAACACTGATAATGTTATGGCTTTCTTGCACTTAATGCATCCCCACCCCATAAGATGGTTGTCAGGATCCTCCAAAGCATGGTATTTATCTTCCAATCTTCTTTTGGCTAGGGTCGTCTTCAGATGATACTTTTTTTCTATTTCTTGAATAGCTCGGTTAGCTTTTTTGATCCGCGCAATATCCAACACTTGTAGAGTGTTCACACAATTTGTTTCTGGTTCAATTCACAACCTTTCATATATTTCACATCTTACAATATTGCCTTTGTTAAAGCAGGCAATGGCTTCATGTACTCCCGGTTCTAGAGTTGTCAGCATTACGAATTTACGTTTTGGTAAACGAGTCCAAATCATGTTGTTCAGAGAGTCGCTAGGATTTTAACATAAAGAGCAGAAGAAAGTAGAAGCAGGTATACCAACTGGTCAAACCTAAATGATTGTCTTTCCTAACTAAATTGAATACTATAACTGAAGTTGTACATTTCTCAACTCATAAATCTGTGACGTGCTGCAGAATTTCTTAAAAAAAATATTTAAAAATGTCTCACTTGTCGGAATTTCATGAAACTGCTCTTAAATTAATGGCAATAAACTTTTATACAATTTCCATTAAAAAATAAAACTTCCATATTTTTTACCCATTTTTCTCACGAACCCCCTTAATTAATTTTTAGACTTACCGTGCCTTGTATAAAGAAACCTTATAAAGAAAAGTAATGTAAAATTAAATTTTCTTTAAAAAACATGTCTGCACTCTTTCTTATAAAATTAATCGTTATTCCGATAAAAAAATTGAACACGCTTAAATTCTACCGTAAGAATTTTTGTGCCGCTAAATTACGCGTCGTATCGAAAAATTTCATGGAACATAAGCGATATGTTTTAGGTGTATATCTAGGTGTTTTTTATATCTTTGAAATATGCAGCTGGATTTCTCACAAAATCTAATCAGCTCCAAGCGAATGAAAACAAGCTTAAATACAAAATTTTAAGTACGTGAGTGTTTTCTTTCTGGCCCACCGTTGTAAAATGAGCTAATAAGACGATTTAGCGATAGTAAAAAAAAGTCGATTGCATAACCTTCTGTAACCTATGTAGGTTGGAAGGTAAAAAATGGTTTTGTGATTAGGTAGATAAGAACAATCTATTCACTTATAATCTCATAAGAGCATTAATTCTTTCCAATACTTTTTTAGAGTACACAGAAACAACATATTAATCCATTACGTTGTTCTGTGCACGATAAGAAAATTACCGGACATTAATTAATGGCATTAATGCTCGAATGTATGTACAGGATGGTTCATTTTCGATGTTTTCTTATGGGAAGTACCCTTTCTATTACAGATAGAGAAAAAGTAATATGGGGTCCTTGTGCTCGATTTTAGTGTTAATTAAGATCCAATAGTTATAATCAAGATATCTCTGACCGTTATTGCGCAATTATCCAAAATTGAAAAAATGGCGATTTTGAAAAACTTGAATAACTTTTTTATTTCTAAATGTATCGATAAACTGTAAAAACGTTCTCAAGGCACATTTTGAAGTAGAATCCGTTAGTGCATTCACATTTTTAATACCTCCTTCATTTAAAAATATATGACATAAAGTTGTATTTTTTTTAAATGGAAACCATAGTTGGCTATGACATTTTTTTTGTGTTTTTTACAGTATGCTATTTTAATAATTAATTGATTTTTTACGTTTTTCTTATTTACGTTTTATATTAAGAATACACAGTAGGCATAGGAGACTGAGATTTATTTAAATAAAAACAAATGATACCTATTTGTCAAATAAATTAAAATTAGAAATGCGCAACAAAGTGATCTTGGAATTTAGTTATTATGCCTAATTATACAAATTCTGAAAAAGTTTGCATGTTAAAGTGTTTTATATTATCCGAAGGTTTTAAGAATGTGGCATCGGAATTATATTTACAAAATTTTCCTGAAAGGCAGCAGCCAAATAAAAATATTTTTGAACGGTATAGTTAATAAAAATTAAAATTTATGATAGTTCAAAACAATATTTTAATTAATTTTAGGTTACACAAAAATTTTATTGAATTCGGATCTTTTAAAAATCCCAGGCCAAAAACTTACTTTAGACGAAATTCTAAACAAAATTCAATGGTCGTCTTAGGTCAAGTCAAACTTCATCTCGACAAATGGTTAATCTAGGCGTATCTCGAAGCAAAGTCCTTCGAATTTTTAAGAAACACAAATACCATTGCTATAGATTTCGGAAAGAACATTTTTTGACTATAGACGACAGTAGTGATGGTATTTTTAATAATCACAATTTACCTTACTGGGCAGATACTAACGTTCATGTCAGTATTATCCGCAGGAGGCAAGGGAAATTTGGAATAAATGTGTGGTGCTGCATTAAAAACGGACGTTTTTATTACCACGTCTATGAAGGAATATTAAACTCACTGAAATATCTCGATATTCTACGAATTCATTTGGAGGGATTTCTAGAGAGTCTTTAGCACAATATTGCAACGTCGTATTTCATCAAGACGGAGCTCCCGCACATAATTCCCGTGTAGTTAGTGACTACTTAAATTTACGTTTTCCTAATAGCTGGATGGGAACGACAGCACCAATTTTGTGGCCTTCTCATTCACCCGATCCTTCGTCTTTAAATTGTGTGTGAAGGAACATTAAACTCACTGAAATTTCTCGATATTCTACGAATTCATTTGGAGGGATTTCTAGAGAGTCTTCCTTTAGCACAATATTTCAATGTCATATTTAATCAAGACGGAGCTTCCGCACATAATTCCCGTGTAGTTAGTGACTACTTAAATTTACGTTTGCCTAATAGCTGAATTTTGTGGCCTTCTCATTCACCCGATCCTTCGCCTCTAAATTTCTTTTTGTGGGTTTTTTTGAAAAACATTATATACAAAAGAACTAATAATACTGTGAATGAGTTAAAAGAAAGTGTTTGTGTGGCTTTTACACAATTAACACCATTATCTATATATAACTTTATAAATTCAATTAGAAGACGATGCGTAGTCTGCACCCAAAAAGAGGGCGCACAGTTTGAAAAATATTTGTAGTTTTAGTGTGTTTTTTATATTGATATTTTATGTTCATATTTTTGTTCGTTTATAGAATTAGATGTTTACATACGTATAAAAATTGATTTGCTGTTGGCTTTTCATAGTTTCTGATGATGTGATATTGTTTATTTTCATTTCATTTCAATTTGCATTTGAGGTTTTTTGATAATTTTATATTCAATCTTTAGATTTTATAATTTGTTACCTACCATTCCATAAGAAGAGCATTACAATTAAACTTATTTAAATTACAAAATGTCTCTAAAATATTTTACTGGAAGTGAAATTTCTTTTTTCAGAAGAATCTCTTCATTCAATTTCATATCTGGTTTTCTAAGCCAACTGTCATCCTTAATAAATATACCAATTAAGAAAAACTTAAAAAAAATCAATTAATTATTAAAATAGCATAGAGGTGTTATATATTTTAAAAAAGCACAAAAAAAATGTCATTTAAAAACGTCATAGCCAACTATGGTTAACCATATTCAAAAATATAACTTTGTCACATCTTTTTAAATTAAGAAGGTATTAAAAATGTGAATGCACTAGCGGATTCTACTTAAAGAAGTGCCTTAAGAGTGTTTTTACAGTTTGTCAATACATTTAGAAATAAAAAAGTTATTCAAGTTTTCCAAAATCGCTATTTTTTAAATTTTGGCTAATTGCGCAATAACGGTCAGAGATATCTTGATTATGACTATTGGATCTTAATTAACACCAAAATCAAGCACAAGGACCCCATATTACTTTTTGTCTATCTGTAATAGAAAGGGTACTGTCCATAAGAAAACATCGAAAATGAACCACCCTGTACAGTTCCATTCAATAAAATCTAGTAGGTACACATCTTGGAAGTGATTTTTGGAATTTATTTGATACTGTAAAGCGTGTTTCTTGGCAACTATGTTATATCTGCGAATAGAAAATAAATCTACAAAAATCTCAAAACTAATCCTTTAATAACGTATAGTGTAGGTAGCACACTACGAAAATTTGATGAATACATTGAAAATATTCCGATTAAAATTGTTGTCACGATAGCAAAAAATATTACTAAAAGTTATTATATAATAATTGTTAATTGAGAATGGTTTGTATTTCTTTGTTTTTGTAAGACATTTGTGTAGGGTTTTAACTGAGGGCGGCCCGCAGCCAGACGTTTTAAGTTGCAGGTGCAGACTCAACTGCATTTATCGAAAAGGGCAAGACAAATTGGTAAATATGTCTATAAAAGCGTTTTGAAAATAAAAATGTCAGTATTATACAAAAAATTACACCGCGGTCAAAGCATAAGTTGTTCAGGGATTGAAATGTGATATTTGAAATACAGGATTTCTACGGTTGATTGCACATGTTAATTAGAAATAATGTTTCTTTGTATAATTAAAGTCAAAAACGTTCACACGAAATAGTTTTATTGCTTCTGTTAGTTGATATAGAAAATAGGGGGTGAGGGAATAAAAACGGTTTGTTGGGCTTAGAAAGGGGAGTTTGATTAGAATTTTCAAAGCGTGCGGGAGTAAGATTTGACATCGATTCGGTGTTTGTTTAATTAGATTTTCTTTTCGTTGTGTTCATTGAAATTACGCAAGCATAGCGAAGCACGCTCTCTTTTCTCTCTTTATGTGTTCTATTTTGTGTATTGATAATTCCAACCTCTATTTATAATGATAAAACCACAAACGATCATAGGTATAAAGTCAGAAGCTGACCCTAATGATCTAGTTATTTACATATTTATCCAAATGTCCCTCTTGTTACCGTTATATGCCTATATTTTTGTGTTTTGTTTTATGCCTAAGAAGAATTGAGAGCGTTATTATCTTGCATTTGTAATAATACGTACTAATCATGTTGATGAATCGGTGTTGCAGGACTTTATGTCAGATGTTATACTTTGTCTCACTGCGAATCTAATGTGTTGGCCTCGAATGGTTTTTCTGTGTAATCCATTATATCATTCATTGTTACTGTACATGTGTATCATTTGTTGTGCTCGTATCCACAAATTTGTATGTGTAACGTACTTGCCCTTATTCATTTGTGTCTACTTAAATAATCTGTAACCTGTTTAATTTTCTGTTGTTATTTTTTTTAATGTAGGTTGAATTTGTAATATGTATTACTAGAGTGCTTAATGTATTTTGTTGTTAATAACCGCCCTGATTGGTTAAACAAAAGGGCCACATGATCGGGATTACACTTTTCCTTTTCTTTGATTGATTGACGATCTTATTGTGGATACGATCACACTGTTTATATTTATTGCCTTTATGTGTAGTTATTGAAATTGCCTTGCATTTTATTTTGGTGATATTTAAATTTTGTAAGGTACGCCCTTTTAACTTGATTTAATGATGTCCTTTGTTGTTTTTTTTTGTGTTCTGTTGATGTCCGGTTGTCCCCCACCCTGTATAATGCTTTATATGTAATTATTTACCTAAAAGCAGACAGGAATTGGTTCCAAAAGGGATCCTCCTGTTTGTTATTTATTATCTGTTTATTTTGCTTTAATTTGAATACCATTTGTAGACCTGATTTTATGTTTATTTGTGACTAAACTTCGGTTTATGCAATGTTATAGATTTTGTACGCCTTTAATACCGATAGAGTAGTGTTGATACATATTTAATCCTTTGATTGGAATTTTCTTGTGTTATCTGATCTTTGTTTTTTTTCTTTGTGTGATTATTATTGGAATAAAGGGAATTTTCTTGGTGATTCTTTTTCTCCCGATGTAAATAGGATGACGAGCGAATCACCAGGTAGCGCAACTCGTTCATCTCAATTACAGTTTTGTTTCATTTAATTACCTTGCCACCTTATGCAACAAATTAACCTTGTCCGACCCTATCTCCTGCACATGACACAACGTAGGTTATTTGCCCCCTAGACCAAAGAATATTAACGTAATATTCTTTGCCTAGACGATCACTGTTTTTTTTTTAATCAGGTTAGAATTTTGCGAGTGCTTGTAAATCAACTCTGATTATTTAATCACGGCCAGTAAGGGAGATTTAAGCTATTAATTGGAGTAAGCCTAACATTAGCCGACGTAGCATCATTCTCAGTGACATCAATTTAAGCAATTAATAATAGCATCTTATCAGTCAAATTAAGATGCATCCTTTAGCTATTGTTTTGTCTCTTGAATTTGCATTAATGCGAACAAGTTCAAATTACACGTTCCATGATAGGGTACGTCTGGGTTACGACAATAGATTGATATATTATTTCAGTATTTATGGACTTATATTGTTTGTATAATTCAATAATATTGCAATTACAAAGTCTATAAAGTTTAAGAAAAATAAAATTATTTATTTAACACAAACATCTTAAGTAATAATTAATAAAATTAAAGCTTTGTTATAATGTGCATCTTTTGAACTTCTGTTAGTTTTCGAGTCATTCTGAGTTTTGCCTTTAGAATTGTCATACTAATGCAGCTATGGATACCAAAGCCTGTTCAATCCACTTAAAAATAAATGTACGCGATTTTATTGAATAGAACTGTAGATTTGGCAAAAAAATCGTTGCGACACGGCCATAAAAAGTAAGATTTAAATTTTACTCGAAAATAAAATATCAAGTAATATCAAAAATGTAATAGTAATTTGTAAATAAATGAAATATTGTGACAGCCAATGTTGCACTTTTGTACAGATCTTTAACAAATATTAATGCAGAAATAGGGGCTACAGTGCCTAAAAACACAAAAAGAAGTAGCCTTTCTGTGCGATGCCAGTTTTGGACTTTTGCGAGGCAAGAAATTACACGCTGGATGCATCTACATCGAAAGATAAATATTTTGACGTTCACCATGACAGTGAATGTCAAAAAATTATCGCTTAATCGCTCAGTTAGGTTAGTCAACTTAAAGAAGATTATCAAGAAATTTTTTTGGAAACCATACCGAAATTAATTTTCCTATTGGTTCTAAATTAGTGTAGTACGATTTTCGATTAAATTAACAGTTCAGTTTTTGTTTAAAGAGTTTTTTAAATATAAAAAAGCCACCATCTCTGACTATAGTTTTGTTACTAACAAATTCTTCAACTTACCATCCAATGAACGTCATGTTGGCCACAGGAGAAGCTTAGATGACAAATTTGCATTCTTTTTTCAAATTTCAGAATATACAAAAATATAATATTTATCCACATTATTCACAATAATATTGCTACAATTTATGTTGGAGCACCCACGTGGATAAAATTTTAAAGAAACTGTCAACTTTACCTTTGTTTTACAATCGCGCTATATTGTTACAGAAACATGCTTGTTTTCATATTATTTTGTCTATATACACTCTACTCTTAATTATTGTATTATTTATTGGGGTAATAATAAAAGAATTAATGAGATGCTAAAAAGAATAGTTCAAATCATTTACAATAAACCTGTAAGATATTCTTGTAGACATCTTTTTAAACAAGCAAACATTTTGACCGTTATTTCTTTGTTCATTTACAACAGTGTACATTAAAAGTAATTCAGATAAATTCAAAACAGTTACTGAATTTACAAAATCTGTCAGAGGTAAGGCGACAACATAGTAGAGCCAGCATACTTTTGTTGCTCATAATTTTCCCATTAAAATTTTTAATAAACTGCCTCCTCATATTAAAAACATTGCTAACTAGTTAAAACTTAACCGTACCATCAAAAATATGTTGTTAGCCAATACTATTTAAACCATTGAGGAATATTGGAAGCTAAAGCTCTAATTTTCACTTATCTGTGATATTAACGTACGAGTAATTTTTAATTGTGCACAGCTGATGTAAATGTGTATAACATTAACAACCTCACCTATGTTTGTAACCAAGACCAAAGATGTTAAATAGAAATTATTATTATTAATCACAGACTTAAAAGTAATCTAGCAGTAAACCTTAAGGTCGTCATCTTACCCGCCTTTCTCTTACCTACACCTATGTACTTCTGTAAAATGAGATCATAATCGGATTATGCTCAGCCTAAATGCTTTAAGACAGCCCACCAAGACCCCGGCGCAACCAACCTTTTTCCCAGGGAGAATGACAAGCTCTATTTGCATATTCTTCAATGCTATTTTGAAAAGATTATAAGGTAGTATACTAAATGTTGGTGTAATAGGGTAAAATCAATTTTCTCTGAAAATTCGAACCTTATGTAATTAAACTATTAGGCTAAGTAACATTTATAGATATATTTATTACTTTGTATAACTGCATACTCTCTAATATTGACTAACATTATTGCATGGCAATTAAGTAAGTAATTATGGCAATTTTAATCATTTAAGCTCTAAGGGTGGGTTGCTTAAAAATTGAAATTAATCATGGTAACCAAATTTTCAATACTAAAAATTACATTCCAGATTAACAATTCTGAACAAACTTACTTTTACGCAACCACCCCTAAATCCTTTATTTTAAATGTTTAAAGATAATACATAATATATTTTACATACTATAAGAATATTGCGTTTTGTTTATTTTAGGCAAATTACAAATGTGTAAGATTATAGATGGACACCAAAAACAAGATACTTACAATACATGACATATTGCCAATGTAAAATTGACATTACTTTGGAATCAATAATCAGTAACCTAAGAGAAGTCGCAGCTAGTGTTAATCATGCATTGGTCAATTTTACTGATTTTAAACATAAGCTTTTTACTATTGATATACAAGACATCCTGGGAGGAGATTCTGCTAAACTTTGCAGGTGTATTCCTTTTATTAAAATAATGAAAACAGTTGATATAAACATATGTCCGAAAACGCTTCATTAGCAAGTATCAACTAACGTAAAATTTTTTTCCCTGATTTCAGTTCCCCTGGTGAAATTCGGTTATACTAAATTGTTTGGGGGCCACTTTTAGTGACAAATGCGTAATATTCGGTCTGAAAATTTTAATAAAAGAAGTTCTAGAACTGTATTTTCAGTAGTTTTAAAAACAGCTGTTGTAGAACACAGAATATCAATATAAAAAACGTTTTTTTGCGTTTAAACTACAATAAACAATCAAATTTTAGTAATGAAATTTGTAGAGAATTTAATATGAAAAATTTCATATAACTTTAATTAATAATAAACAAATATAAGTGCAAGAAATTATGGAATACTTTAACACAGAACAATACTTTTAAAAAAACTTAATAGAAAACACGTTTCATTACTAAAATTCGATTGTTTATTATAAATTTTGCAAAGTTATGGCAGTTTAAATGTAAAAAATGTGTTTCTTATATCAATATTTTGTTTTTTTATGTCAGATGTCTTTAAAACTACTGAAGATTAGTTTTATTAAATGTTTCAGACCAAATATCATACAAATCCACCAAATTTTTCACTAAAAGTGGCCCCCAAAAATTCAGTATGACTGAATTTCACCAGGGGAACTGAAATCGGAGCGAAATTTTTTGCTAGCTGTAATTCGCTAATGAAGCGTTTTTGGACATATGTTTACATGAACTTCTTTCATTATTTTAATAAAAGAAACACATCTGCAAAGTTTTGCAGAATCCTCCCGGAATACCTTGTATATTGAGGGAGTATTTTAAATTTATGTAAATAAGGTCCAATTTCTGTTTTATATTTTTGTAATATATTGCAACGAAAAATGTCACAGACATTGTATGTAACTTTTAATTATAATGATAGTAAGAATTAATACTTAGATGAAACATTAAATATGTAATGGAGCTCATAAAAATTAACAATTTGATAAACCAGAATATTTAATAGTCACATACAAATTGCATCACGGCCATATACACAAAAACATATTTGTACAGAATTATGTTTCTACACAACACCTGGGTACATAATAACAACTGCATTGGCATTAACCAGTAGTTACAAAACGCATTCGTCTAACATGCACCTTTTGTACTAAAGGTTCTTACAGTGGAAAAAATCAGTTCTATCAACCAACGCACAACTTCTCTGAGGTAATTAATAAATTATTAACATGCATAAAAGTAGTAAGATTTTTATATAGTCCACTCTACAGTGACCTTATAATACAGGATCTTGAGGTACAGTGATACCAGAAAATTCAAAATAAGAAAATACTATGCCTTAGTACCTGCATTGTCTTAATTAAAATTAAAACCTCTGTTAACCTTTAAAGCCTTTACAGCAGTAGATTTAATTTCAAAGTGGACACCTAAAGTAACATCATTTTAGGGTCACTGTGGAATAAACACTAGAAGGAAGTCGCATACTTCATATCTTTTCTAACAATATCTCATTTAAACAGTCTAAAATAACTTTACAATCCATAGAATAACACTTTTCTAATATCATTAATGAAATTCAATCACAAATTATGGAGCAAGTAATGAATAATTTAAATATTAGCTTTCTTGTACCTGAAATAATTGAGATACCACAATCACGAAATCTTTTGTTTGCATCATTGATAACTAAAATAAAGATAAATGTTAAATCTCTGCTGGTGTATATGCCAAACAACTTTCTCTTAACTTTCAGTATGGTTTTGAAGCACCTAAATAAATACTCTTTAAATTAATATTCTACAAGAGTATTAATTATTTTAATAGAGCTGTCTGGCAAACAAGTCTCTTTACTTAAAATGATTGATTAGGTAAATCCATACAGTATCCTTGTACATTTTAATATAAGCAGAACCACACAGAAAACTTCAATGCAAAAAAAAAGATTACGATTGGATTTTTAGCACACACAACAAATTCTGGATATAAATAGACATCGACATAGATACCTAGAAAAAAATATGTATGCATTGATGGTAAGAATTTCAGAAAAATAATTAGAACCTACACTTTTCCTATTTATAAATAAAGTTTCTGTGAACAAAACAGTATAACAATGTAAAATTTAGTGTATTTTAAAATTTTGATTTTATTGAATATTATTGGATGCTTTGGAGAAAAAATGAAAAATTTAAATTTTCTTCAACTAAAGTGCTCAATAACACTTTCATGTTGTATCTCTTGATACACGCACAATCTCAACTTTATTTTATGGTTTTACAGTTTTTCCAAATGCTGCACCGATGACTATTTTGTAAAATACTGATATTTTGGGATGCCTAATTTTTTGTCATAAAAGTAACATACGTTACATATATGCAGAATAAGTAAATAGTTATAATTATGATTACAAAAAATAAAAGCAGAGCATTGCACCATTGAAGAACGTATTTTAGGGGTTACTTATAAGTCATCATTTAAAAGTGTAGCTAACATGAAGTGGTAAACTATATTTTTAAGAAATTTGAACTTGTCAAGTAGAACAATCAGTAATACACAAGAACAGTAATAATTTCAACTTTGTTCAATAACGTACCCCAAAAGTTGAGCTCACAAAACTCTAGGTGTATCAAAGAGGTACATTATAAAGCCATTGCTAAAGCAGTTTTTAGAGAACAGTTTGAGTACTGCTTCATTCTTCAAGTTAAAAAGTTTTTAAAATAAAACAATTTACCACAAAACCCAAATTTTGTTCTTGATAGTGCCACTAGCCATGTAGACAAAATGCTTAATGATGATGGAAATTTCTGTCCCTAAATAAAACTGCTCCGATTTAGACTGTGGATCAAAATGTCAAGTGCATAACGAAATTGTTTTACTGGAAACGTTTTCTTCCCAAAATTTTAACAATCAGAAAAATGTAGATTTGCTAATGTCTGAAATCCATGAACGTGAAAATAGAGCGGTATTGGTTGAAAAATACTTGAGACGGAATACCTTGGAAGCTACAAAAAATTGTCAAATATAGCAATAATATTAAAGAAGCCGAGCAAGAGGATGGTAACATGGTAGATAACAAGTATTTTAAGAGAAACTAATTTTAACAGCATGAGACATTGATTAAAGTTCTGCAGTGCTGGTTAACATAGTGGTTGCTGACAGAAATGCACGAGAATGATGCCGGGTAAAGCTAACCCGACTGTAGTAGAAGAAAAAGTGATGATGATCAAGATGGCAAAGAAACTTTAGAACCGATTTTGGAAATGGTTGAAAATAGGAATAACGTTCCATTAATACATATAAAGACTGAGGGAATGGCTTTTCAAATCAGTTAAAAATTACACACTCAAAAATGAACAAAAATAAATTTTAATTGAAAATATCTACACATGCTCATTTTTCAGTTATTATTGTATTATCAGAATTGAGTGGCTTCTCTACCTTATTAATTACAAGGATAATATGCAATATGGTACCTAGTTTTTCAGTCAAAGAGAATGAAGGTATATTGCTTAACATCCACGCAATCTAGAATCAATTAATGATGTGATCAAAAGGTTTCGTGATACTGGTCATCTAAATATTAATGTTATATGAAAATGAAATTTGCTAAAGTACGAATTTTGTCGACAAGACCGGACTTATATATAGGTAATTGAGGTAGTACCTCAAGAAGAATTAACAATCTGAAATGATATGAGCAATTTGAAAAGGTGTTTTATCAAAATGCATATTTTTTAATTATTACTAATTTTGTACATAAAACAAATTTTGTATTTATTTAACCCATTAACGACCAGCGTTCTTATTTGAGGATGGCTAGAATGCATTCTCTAAGAGTCTGGATATTAGTTTTGAGTTGTTCAAGTATTTCAATTTTTGTTGACAATTTCATTTTTTATCTCAGTTGCAGTTGAAGGTAAATATTCATTTTTTTGTTTAACGTATGATCAAAACATGTATTATAATAATATTTACCGTTTCAATCGATGATAACATTGTTTTATAAATAGAGGTATAACTGACATGTCTTCAAACGAGAATGTTGGGAGTTGGAGCCTCGTTTTGTTCTATAAATCCAGTTAGTACATAATTGTTTTTTTTTAGAATGATAAATGAATCCAAAGAAGTTCATAACACTAGACGAAGCTGTACACTATTTGTACTCTGAACAAATTGAAGGTGATTTGCTAGCCTTATTTCCTTACTGATGAGGATATCAACGATGAGAAACTGGATGTATCTTTTGTAAGGGATGTCCTAAGAAGAACAGAAGTTGATATCCTACCCGCAGTGATTCAGAAGACGACATGCCTCTGTCAGAGTTTGCAAGTAATAAAAGTTCAAAAACCATCATCAAGAAATGAACCGGATCCGAACTATCCATGCACCGACAAATCTGGGTGATGAGAAAAATTGCACCGAAATATGAAGATTGGCACAGTTCAGCAAGCCTAAAGGCACATTAGCTACTATGCTAGACAATTTTGAAAACTTTTTTCCGAAGAAATATTTAAGATGATGGCTACTGAAATGGTTCAATATGCAACTATGCAAAAAAATAAAACTTCACCATTTCAGTTGAAGATGTAAAAACTTTTATTGCATTTGTGTTATCTTCTAGATACCAAAAATTACCCAGTGAAAATTACTATTAGCTCGATTCTGAAGATACAGTTAGTAAAAAATTCCATGAGCAGAAACCAGTATTTGAAATTGAAGGCAAACGTACATTTTCAGGACAATTCAAAAGCCACAGATAATAAGCATGATTGAGAAAATTAGGCAGCTTTTTCACATTGTAAACAAAAACTTTTGTAAATGGGGAATTTTCCATGCCCACTTATCCACTGACGAAATGATGGCCAGATATTACGGACATCACAGAATGGAACAATTTATTTGCGGTAAAACAATAAGGTTTGGTTATAAACTATGGTCACTTTGTGACGACAGTGGATACTGTTTCAATTTCACGCTATATTGTGGTAATAAATCTACACAAGAAACCAGACCTTTATATGTGTTGCAGTAGGATCAAACTTTGATGCACATTAAACCAACTTGTTCTGTTTCACGATGGGTTAATACTAAGAAAGAACAAAATTCCATTCCACAGCCAAAGATGATCAATAATTACAATAAATATATGGGTAGTTTAGACCATCATGATTGGTTACTAGAAAAACATGCACAATAAGAGGTAAAAATGATATTGGTGCTTGGCAACCCGTGTGATAGATACGGCTGTAGTAAACAGCTGTATATTGTACAATTTGCTACACCCGAAAAACAAAACATTGATAAAAGATTTTCGAAGAAATATAGCTGTAACATATTCGAAAATGGGTCAGGAAAGAAGAATCCAAAGAGGCAGAGCACTCAAAAAATTAAACTTTTGATGGACAAAATCACATTTTGGAGAAAAGCGAAAAAAGCAGTGCCGATGCCACAATATTTATAAAAATTCATTATGTAAAGCCCAGCGTTCTCAAATGAGGACAGACCATAATTTGCTGTTTTGGGTAAAAGGGAATTTTAATAGATTTCTTTGTAATAAAATGTTAGATGATCACTGTAAAAATCCAGAAAAAAAAACGAAGAAAAGATAATTTAGTCATTAATGGGTTACATATTAAGCCAATTATCAATAATAGGGAACTTGTAAAAACATAAAAAAAACCTAGGGAGTAAAATATTAACAAAACATATATTTAAAAAACCAAAAATTTTGGTACACACGCCAGACAATTAAAAAGCTACAATTTTTAGATAATGGTTCGTTCAATTGTTTACAAGGGGAAAGTATAATATAAAAATAATTCAAACAAATAACCTAACAACACAAATAAAACATAAACTAGGTGAAATGTGCTGCTTCCCCAGTATGTAAAGGTACACATGATACAGCATGTCAGATACGTTTTGAATAGAACTATTGATTTTTGTGGTACTCTGTATATTTTATTCTCCATACCTGACATTTTTATGTAATAAAAATATGTTCAAGTTCCCTATTGTCATAATTTATTTTTTTACAATGGTAAACCAATAAGTAAATAAAGCCTTGATTAAAAATATTGGTTTTAGGAAATTCCTTACTTTGGGGCCCCCTCATATAGACCTCTGTCAGAGTAAATCCGGTCCTAGTCAACAAAAGATATAATAAATGTGTTTTATCTGAAACAAAATAAAAATAAAATACAAAATTTTATTGCACACAATACAAAATGAGTAAAGTTGAATTAAAACTCAAAATCAGATCACAAACAATGCAAACACTAAAAAAAAATTAAATAGGAATGATAATACTCAGTCGCATAACAATTAAATATACATATTATCTCAATATTACTATTTTAAATTATTTGCGAATGTGTAACTAACATTAACAATATAAAATGTCAATTACATCAAGCACCAAACGAAAATTAGATAGAGAGCTAAATTTTATAAAAAATTATAAAATTATTTCTACAAATGCCTTTGGAACTTTCCCAGTTTGTTGACCACGTGTTCCTAAATAATAGTCTTCATCTGTCTTATGTGGCATTTCTTCTACTAATAGAATCTGAAATTTGCAATATGTAAAATAATACAACATTAAAAACATACACAGATTTAATTGCAATTAATCTATTTTGATTTTGGGTAATAAATTTTATTTTTAACTTACTTGAATATATTTTTTAAATTAATGGAATACTTATTTCTCGGATTTATAAATTGTGTATTTCAAGATAAGCTATACAAATTCTATACATTTCGATAACAATTACAGTTATCGTCATCAGTAAGAATGAGTTTGTTCTAGTCAACAGGCCACAAAACAATTAGATGCTTACTGTGCTACTTTTCAGATATTTTGCAAAATCAGACCAATAAGGTCAAATAATGAACAAAACATTTTTTTGTAAACTAACCCCTAAAGAAGATATACCCCCTCAACTGGGGTTCCTGGCAAATTGTTTTTATTTGATTGCTTCTGAACCCTTCAAGGTAGAAATTTGTGGGTTTTCTACACTTTTTTAACCTGAAAACATGAAATTTCAGTCGGAGAGTACGTTCAACGGTGGGTGGGGGTGGGGGGAGGGGATAATTTTGTCCCTAAACTTTTTGAACATCCTGTTTTGCAGTCTTTTGATATAAAATTGTGAAATTTCATATTTTTTACCAAAAAAAGATCCTCTTACTAAATTTCTATAGGTTACACCATCTTTTGTGGAAATGGAAGTTCTAGAAATTATTTTTCCTGAGGTCAAAATGATAATAAATCGAAGTATAGTTCGAAAATATTCTCAACGATTTGAATTTTCGTAAAAATAGGGGTGGAATTGTCAAACTTTTCAAAAAATGTTTTTTTGAAAAGAACTCGCCGTGAAGAAAACTCAGAAAAAATCACGTTAAAATTCTTACGGGAAGCGGTTCAAAAAAATTGCCAGTTGCAATGTTTTTGGTTCGATATTTTCGTTGATAACTCGAAAATTACAAAAGATAGGAAGATAGAATATGCAACAGTCGATGCGGCCATTAACACATGTCGTTCACCTTTATATGGTACCGCTGCCATCAAAAATACAAAAGTTATGCGAATTTGTGTAAATTTTGAAAAATCGAAACAGTGGACTTTGTTCATTTTCGCACCAAAATCCATCGATTTGGAGACCTCGCACAAAACTTTGCATGTTTTTCTTGATTTGGATTTTTTTTTAAACTTTGAAAGGCCATTGCGTCCGAAATAATTGTCCGACTTAGACGAACATTTTTCGTTTTCAACGAAAGAAATCGGAAAAGCATTGAAAAAGTTCGTCACTCCTCAAATCCGGCCTTTGGTGCGACGAGTACTACAACCACACATTTTTATTATTTTGAAAATTCGACCCCGATTTTTACGAAAATTGAAACCGTTAAAAATATTTTCGAACTGTATATTGATTTATTATAATTTTTACCTCAGGAAAAAGAATCTGCCATTAAAGTTTTAAAAAGTCGAAAATTGGTTTTTCTTTTTTTCCCATGAAATTTCATTTTCACAAAAAGGTTGTTTTATTCGAAAACGGTGGAACCTATCAAAATTTAGTAAGAGGGTATTTTTTATTTAAAAACATAATTTTATACCAAAAACTGCAAAAAAGAATGTTCAAAAAAGCTAGGGGCTAAATTTGCGTGAAATTCAAATTTCATCTTTTTAGGCTTAAAAAGTCTAGAAAACCCACCAATTTTCACCTTTCTACCTTGGAAGGGTTCGGGTGTATCATCTTTAGGGACAAGTTTACAAAAAAAAAAAATGTTACTTAGGTTTTCTTCATTATTTGACCTTATTTACATGCTCTTACATTTTTGGCACCTATTTCAGAAGTACCTTGTATATGTAACTATACTACCGTACTGTAAGTATAGTGAGACAACCTTATGGGATTATTTTGAAATCACTTTAAGATACAAAAAGCAATAATCTGGATATCAGATATGAAATTAGGTACAAAAATTCTTTGCCATAAAATCTAGGTCAAGCTCAATAAGCAAAATCCAACCAGTGGTGGGGAATTTTTAGGGGATTAGAAAATTAAAAAAATTCATTGCTTCCAATTTTAAAAAGTTACATAATTAAAAAACAAACTAATACTTTTTTATATAATTTCAAAATAAAAACACATAATAACCAGTGGCGCGCCGTTTTTAGGGTACAAAATTGTGCATTTTTTAATTTATCAACCGATTTTTTTTAAAGTCAGGTATTGGGGGTTTTTAAGATCGCTAAGTATAAATCATTTGTCAAAATAAACAAATTCAAAATGGCGGATCAAAAATGGGGCATTATCGTGTTTAAAATTCGATATGACCAAAATTCAGGTATTGTGGGCTAATGATCAATTTTTCAACTTTATTAATTTGTTAAATATTATCTAAATAAAAAAATTTTAAAAACTGCTCGTGGCGCACCGTTTTTAAGGTGCAAAATTTGTTTGAAAATCGGAAATTGGGAGGTTTTAAAATCGCTAAGAATAAAAATTTGTAATGGAGGCATTAGAAATTCGAATTTCGCGTCGTTATATGACATTAATGGTTATTGGTTATTTGTATTTTAATATAATTAATATTAAGATAAAACGCTTGAGCTTGTTTCGATGAGTATTTGCATAGTAAATTGGAAAGCTTTTAAATATATGCGGTAATTTGCGAGTATGACTGTTTTGTAAAAGAGAGCAAGTAGAATCGTTGTTATAATGATGTGTATTTGTTAGTCAGTCGCATGAAGTAAGCGATTAGAAAGAGTCGCATTAAGTAAGAGATCAGAGTTGGTTGAAAAAACCAAGTAACCAAACGGTTGAAAAACGATAACTGCAGCTTAATTTATGCTGCAATTTAAACTGTGATATTATAACGAAAATTCAGTTGATATAGTGGTAAAGAAATATGTGATATTTTCCTTACTAATGCGAGGAAAAGCTAAAAAGAATTAAAAGTGTAAATGTTGGCGATAATAAAAAGATTGCGTAATAATTTACAATAGCGTTTTAAGTGCGTATTGAATGTGTTCCAAGTTGATGTTTTGATAGCGAGTGATAAATGTACAAGAAAATCGACCCAGTCAATTGATCGATATTGAAAATATAATACACAAAAACATTGATGATCAAAAGAATGGTCTTTGGTAGCTTGCTTGCAGTTTGTCGCGCTCGCCGTTTGTAGTTAAAACGGAACATTTAAGTAAAAACTGTATACTGTAAATATATCGAGCAATTATTTACTAAAATCATTAACTGATGAAAGAAAATTAGAATCGTATTCATCCCCAACAAAGATCCAAAGATATGGAAAAGAACAAAGAGAGCAAGGCGCCAGCAGTCTATAACCACCAGTTCGAACGAAGTTATAACAAGTAAGAACCTTTTGATAGTATAAATAAACGAAAATTGGTGTTTTATTTGTTTTTAAATTTGTGTTTAGATACAAATGCTGAACGAAAATATATTTCGTTGATCATTTGTAAAGGATTGTTTTTGCATGTTAATATTAAGAAAAATACCAACATAGAATTAGAATCATTTTTATATAATGCAAAACACGACATTTAGAATTGCACTTAATCAAATATTATCACTTTTGATTCATTTTTATTATTGACTGTTACAAATCTTAAAAGCTTATACAAACACTGCGTGTGTAAATATTAAAGACAGCAAGTTCAATTAATTGCAAAGTACAGATAATTAATAACATCACATTGAGTATAATTTTGATGAATGATAACAATATCCATTTATCACATTGTTAAGCTAGCTGGAGCGTCCCGGAAAAAAGAAAGGGGATAACAATGTGATAACAATAAAAGTAAAGTTTAGTTAATGAATGTTATCTTTATAAATTAAAATCACTTAGTTGACGTTGAATCGTTTCACATTTTCATAAAAGCAATATAAAATTTTTACTCAATAATTTTGAAATTATAAATGATTGAAAAAGAACCCAAATATTATTCTTTGTAGCCAGGTGTATGCAAACAAGGTAATAATCGCAGGTAATACGCCCGTTACAAAACAATCCCCAACGTGAGACCCATTACAAATTCAGGTATTGTGGGGTTGGAAGTTATTTATTTACGTATATGAGAAACCATTATGGCAGATAATTCACCGACGGTGTGATAAGGTTTGTAAATGCTTATGCCACTAGAGTACAATAATAAACTAGTAGGTATTAATTAGATTTTTTTTTCTTGCAAATAATAGTAACATATTATATAAGTATAAGTGTAGTGACTGTAAGCTATACAAAAATTGATAGCTGTCATTTCTAAAAGTACTAACTTTTTCGGAAATTTTACAAAGCCCATTTTCAAAATATGGTTCTGGTGGAACAGGGTGTTACTATGAATACGTTTGAAAGAAACAAGCCTTATACGATTAGTGTATTTACCATAATTTTGTTATGCCTAACTAAAAAATGAAACCCTAATTCAATTTAAAATAAAAATTATATTCAATATTTCTGGATGGCATGTAAACGTGTTGAGGACTTAAAGGTACTATGGTAAGACTAACTTTATAAATAACCCAACTGTAGTACTTTTATCAACATCTCCATAATCACTGGCAACCTGAAGAATGGAGTGTGTTGCCAAAAACTGAAGGAAAGTTATTACCATTACCTTAATGCTCTGCCATTAACAAATTATATTGCAACAATATCTGAATTTGATTATACTGATATACACTTGTTCATCATTTACTGGTGTCAGAAAATACACAAAATTATCTTAAACAGGCAACTAATTCTGGTACACCACTGCATTTAATTACAAATTTAATACTTAAGGGTTAACTGAAAAAGAAACATACTTGAATTACCACTATATTTTGTTCAATGTGTAAACTGCAGCGCGACCTAAGGAAAAGAAAAAGGTTTGACAAGAGTGTTATCAAAGAGAAAGGATATTAAAAACCAATAGAAGATTTTTAAACTCTGTTTAAAACAAGGATGTAAATCGGCGTGTAGCAGACGTTACATGAAGAAGATTGATAAAATGAAAAGGGTTGAAATCAACAAGGAATTTTTAGATTATTTTGACACACTGGGTATAAAACAAGGATGTAAATCAGCGTGTAGCAGACGTTGCATGAAGAAGATTGATAAAATGAGAAGGGTTGAAATCAACATGGAATTTTTAGATTTTGACACACTGGGTATATAGTGTTGTGTTGTGCGTAGGTCGTATTTTTGATGAAGTACAAACGTGAGTTTGCATGCTAAAATTTTTTTGTGTGTACATAATGTAAGTTGGTGTAAATTTTACGCCACTTGAATTTTTAGTAAAGAGTTGGGTATTATGTAAAAGTATATTTAAATGTATAAATATTTACGAGTTGGAAATGTTAAATTTGAACGAGAAGTAATATTTCAGTAACACCCCTGTTGAGACGATAATGAGTATCACCGTATTTGGCTACTGTATTTTAAGGAACGTGAGTTTAAAATTACTGCAAATGTGTAGCGTGCGAATTTATGATATATTGATATTATATTAAAGTGTAAAGGAAGAATATGCATGTGTATTTTCGCTTGTATAAATGACTTAGTATTTCACAATGGAACATTTTATGTATGCTCGAGGACAAATGGTGTTTACTGAATTTTGCGGAGGAAATGTTACTTGTGGGACTTTCTAGTTCTGAATATTGTGTGGAATGAATATAGA
Source organism: Vesta saturnalis (assembly GCA_036346205.1). Classification (NCBI taxonomy): domain Eukaryota; kingdom Metazoa; phylum Arthropoda; class Insecta; order Coleoptera; family Lampyridae; genus Vesta; species Vesta saturnalis. Next base: position 719,323 of record JARFJB010000763.1, on the reverse strand, counting down.
CGTGGAATTTGAATGTTTCGAAGAATTATTACAATTTTTGTAAACATTTCAAGATGGCGGATAGATTGGTCCCAAGTTTTGCGTTGGAGAGGTTTCACATTTTGTCGGCGGCAAAGACGCACTATAAAAACTCCTCTGGGATAGGATGGTTTTTGTTTTAGCGGGATAGATATATTATGACGGCCTATGTTAGTTTTTATTTTGTTAGTGCCGCAGTTTTACTGCAAAATTCCATTTTGGGGATGAAGTATTTAAAACGTTTACAAGTAAAATAATTAATGTGAGTTGGAAATAGTTCCAACAATTTAAGCCAAGTGTTTAAACAGATTTGGCAATCGTTATATTAAGAAAAGTATTCTGCATATAACTCGTGCGATAGAAAAAAAAAACAAAACAAAAGATGAAATTCATTTTGTTTTGTAACTACTGTATTTTAATATAAAAGTTGGTACCTAATTTTTATCAAATTCTTATTGGCATTGGCAGTTTTCTATTACAGTTTTTTAATTATTATTTTTATTCTATTCTATAATAGAAAATTTTACAATGTACCTACTGGATGGCCAATTAATAGAGTCAAGTCCAGCAACTCATTTGTTCTAAAACGTACACTATAGTTATTATACAAAAATGTTCAAATGGACATTTCAAAATTATGCGGACTTATAAAGTTAGTTTAGCCCAATGATATAGGAATAATATAGATACACTCTCACTTACGCTTTCATTATACTCAAGTGAAGGCGATAATGGAGACTAAGGTCATTATTTAGTGTTTAACTTTAAAATAGGGTATTTAATTTACTATTGTGCTTTTTATAAACAATTGTATAATTTTTAAGATAATGTGTTGCATATGGTTGTAACAATTTTGCTAATAAACACCCTGATAAACTTCATTATTTTTAAATATTTAACCAACAATTCTGGTATTAGTATTCTGCAATTTAAAATCAAACGATAAATGTATGGTCAAAATTGTGGTCTATTTTAAAATCATAAAATATTCCATTTTATATTAAAGGTAAAAGATTCAAACCACCTTGGAATCCATTCATTGTGTGCTTGCTAACCGCCATTGGCGTAGTATTAATCATTTTGCAAAATTGGAAAATACTTATTACAAAACTGTTTCAAGGAAATACGTTTGTTAATTGATGGTTGAGTAATAATATTTGTACACATCATTTATTACAAGGTTGACTTCAAATGGAGATGTATGACTTCAAATGCAGGCATTAAGCCATATCTATATTATTTCTATATCAGGTCGCTAACATTAACATAAATTTAACTACACATAACTCTCGTTTTTCAAAAAAATATATGAAATTTTCGAAACTTGTACATAACTTTTAATGTACACATGCGGCCAGGAAAAACTTACCGCTATCATTTTTGTATTGTAATTCAATAGAAAATCATTGGCGTAGGAACTTGATTTTAAATGAAAGTGTTGTCATCATAGGCACTTTTTAAATTATGAAGCATTTTCATATACTTACATTATAACACGCCACTGTAAATGAACGTTGTATTGACATAAAAAGTCCTTTTACTCTATTCAAAAATTTCAAAAACGATTGCTAAATAATTGTAAGCTGTAACTTTTCCGTGGCCGCAACTGTACATAACACCCAGTTTACATAAAACAATCATATATTTTTGAAAATTATCATAAATTAAGACTCCTTTCACACGAGGATACTGTATGCTGGATACTGTATCTGAGGTACAGTCGCTTGCGAAAAGTCTGTCGATCGACTGACCAGATACTATTGGCATACTTTTTTGCGCAGGCGTGATTACAACATTAAGTCACGAATACATTTAGTTCAGTGGCGGCGGCTATAAAAACATACGAAGAATAGAAAATGGGTGCATCCCATCGTTTCTGAACTTGAATCAAATTTTCGATTCATATTCACCTATGTACGTACGAATATTTCACAAAGACGAACACGACTGACAAGTTGCTGTCTACAAAGTATCGTCGTGTGAAAGATCCCATTACAAACAACAGCCGGTCGGTATCCGAAAGTCGTAAAGTTGCCGGGCGACTGGGATTTGGTGGCGACTAAAATTTAGTAGCCGACAACTGTCTCCCACAAATTATTCGTGTGAAACGTTCCATAAACGACAATGTTAAAAGTGTATGCGAGATACAGTATCCAGCATACAGTATCCTCGTGTGAAAGGAGCCTTAATGTACATAAAAAATGTGCATAACTTCGACTTTACATAACAAGGTAACTTTATTACCGACATTTACTCACACGCGGTTTTGGTCATTTTTTTAGCACAATATAGGTATACGATTTATGAAGTTAATTAGTAATTCTACCAATCTATATAATTTAACTCTTTTCATCGAACAAAAGTTTCGGTATATGAATTCGTTAAATCTGTGAGCGCGCGCGCGTGTGTGTGTGTGTGTGTGTGTGTGAGCGCGTATGTGTGAGCGCGTATGTGTGTGAGCGCGTATGTGCGTGCGTGTATGTGTGCTTACTCTATTGAAAAGCACTGCGAAATATGCGCTGTACACTATGTAAAGCTTAATATCACCATCTTATGTATTTACAGATCTCCTTCAGGCGATTACAATACTTTTTTAAATAGAATTCATAATGTGTTAAATAATTTTAAATTGACAAAAAATCTATACTTTAGGCGATTTTAATGTGTTTAATGTTGTAAATCAGAAAAGTAGTCAATTGATTGATTTATGTTGTATGTATGGATTCTTGGGGACTGTTTTTCAAGCAACACGAGGCAGAAATTGCATAGATAATGTTTGTATTAATTTCTCACATGAAGGCTATAAAGTAGATGTAGTAGACGCAAACTTATCAGATCATTTAGGTGAGAGTATCTCGATAAACTGTGCAGGTATGAATAACATGAATGTAAAAAAAGGTGTCGACCTCTAACGGAAAAGGGGTTTTCTTACATGCATAATATATTAAGTAACTTAAGTTGGAATTTTCTTATGAACAATCAAAATGTAAATGAATTATTTAAAATTTTTTTGGAAAATGTTACTGATGTCTATTGTATATCATTCCCAGAAATTGAGATCAGTAGTAAAAAGTTCATATTGAAATGAAAGAATGGTTAAAAACTTTGTACGATGCATACAAAACTGACAAATTACTTATTTTGCATAATAACTATAGAAGTAAATATGAAAGTACATTAAAAAATTCTAGAATACAGGCAAATGATAATTTTATACGCAATCTAAGAACAAAACACAGAGCACGTGGCCTTAATTAAGGCATGAAAAGACAATAAATCGATTAATACACTACCTAGTCACATAACTCCAAATGATTTTAATAACCATTTTATTTCTATTGGTCAACAAGTAGCTACAGATTGACCCTATAGATATCATGTTCAATTATATACAAAATGATATTTCTTTTACCTTAAAACCGGTGACATTGATTGAAATTAGAGATATTATAATGAGTTTAAAGAAGAGTAAAAGCAAAGAAATATATGGCTTAAGTATCTATGTAGTAAAAAGAAATGTAAGTCATTTTGTGAGACCACTTAAAATACTGGTAAATATGTGTTTTACCTGTAATCAAGAAAGGTGATCAAAAGGTATATCCATACTTCCAATTTTTTCCAAAATTGTCAAAAAAGCTGTATGTAAATTTCAGAATATTTTGAACATAATAGTCTATTTAACCAAAATCAATGTGGCTTTAGGATGGATCACAGTACAGTAATGCTATTACTCGTTTCATTAAAGTTACTATTCTGAGTTTTGAAAAGGGAGAATACCAACTGTCTTTATTTATGTACCTTAGCAAGGCCTTCGATTGTGTAGATAGTTCAATATTGATAAAAAAAACTTAAAAAATACCACTTTGACAATAACAGTAACAGCTTAATTACTTCATATCTGTCAAACAGATTCCAAGTGACCTTTCTGAATGGTAGGGAATCGCAAATTAAGCAACGGAATTTAGGAGTACCTCAGGGATCTATTTTAGACCCTTTTCTTTTTCTAATTTATATAAATGACTTTTCTGATTACCTATCTTTGTTTCAAAGTATATTTTACGCTGATGATGGGTTGATTACTGTTAATGATGTCAACTCAATATCATCTGAAAAAAAGTGCAACACTGCACAATCGTTGGCTTTAAATTGGTTCTCCCCAAATAAATTATGCATAAATATAAATAAAACGCAAAAAATGTTAACACTAAAACATGTTAATGTAAATACTTACAATGAAACTGATAATATAAAATTCTTAGGAGTGTATGAGGACTCTTAAGTTAAGATGGCATTGCATGATTTAATCTCAAGATTGAGCAAAAATATCTATGTGCTTCGTAATTTAACCGTTAATGTGTCTTCTGAAACTTTAACAACAGCCTATTATGGTCTGTGTGATTCCATTATTACTTATTCAGTCTTAGTATGGGGTAACTGCTCTGGCAAAGAGAGAATATTTAAACTGCATCGAAGGGCTGTAAGAACAATTGCTGGGTTAACATTTAGACAAGATTGTAAAAATACGCTTATAAAATTAGGCATTCTAACATTTCCTTGCATTTATATCTTGAGTTGCCTGTTATATGCGCATAAAAATCAAAACGCTTTACTGTTACTTCATCATCACAATACTCTGACATACATTTGACGTGTGTCAAGATTTTTCGCGCCTCAAAATATCACATAACTCTGCACTTTATATGGCCCCCAAACTGTTTAATAAACTTCCAGTTGGAATTAGATCATTTCCAATAAAGAAATTTAAAGGCATTATGTCTGTATTTTCAAAACGCTTAGTATTTTACAGCTTAATTGAATTTTTAGATTTTGATATCCGACATTATAATTTTAACTAATGTGATATCAAGTTATACTAATAACTAGTAAATATTTTTTTATGTTAGTGACTTGTGTAAACGTATGTACCTATATGTATAACATCCATAAATTCTATTCTACATCTAAATGATTTATGTTAGAAAAAATATTAAACTACAGTAATAAAATTTTTGCTAGATAGCACATTCACAGAATATGGAAAGTTTCTATATTCTGTGCACATTTTAAAAATATTTTCACAAATACAGGGTGGCCCATAAGAAGTCCGTGACAACACAAACACATATTTTTTACTGGAACACACTATATATTACTACAGATTAGAATTCTCCTCACTTCGTACATTTTCTGAACAAAATTTCAGCATCTTAAACCGAGTGCTTTCAAAGATATGACAACTTCTTTGTCTGAATAGACATGTGTTGATCACTCTGCATCTTTCAAGAACAAACGAAATTAATTATTATTTGTAGTAGGCTACACGAAATATTGTATGGTCGTATGGTCCAAAATGAGAATCGTGGATTCTCTCGAAATTTTCAAATGGAACATACTCTATTTTTCATCGGAATGGGATAGCTTATTTGCTACTCTATCAATTTTATTAAGCATTCCCTATACCCAAACCCCCTCATTTTTTGTTAAATTCGTGTTTATCCGAAACTACCTGTTATTAATCAAAACTAGGCGTAAAAGTTATATCTTTTAAAGGAAACACCTGTATATTTTAGTCCTATTGGGTGTGGAATAAAGTACACAACATTTTTTATATTTGTAAATATACTGATATGTATCAAAGTTTCACAGATATTCATCAACAGCTGTTATTAGACAAAGATTTCTAATATTAATAATATCATTAGAACAAATTTTAATATTTAAATAATATTTTTTATAATCGGACTAGGTTTTTTTTTTAATACGCTCTTCTACTACGTTAAAATACGTTAGACATAAAGCGCAAAGTAAGGTGAGTAAACAAAACTACCGTTGTCATACTTTCTTGTGAAAATATTTTAAAAATGTGCTGTCTAGCAAGCATTTTATTGCTCCATTTTAATATTTTTTGGAATATAAATCATTTAGATGTAGTAGAAGACAGAAGCTACAGCTAAGATGCAGGATCCTGTATACTTACTGGCTTGGAAATGCAGCGACCATTTGATTACTTTATCCAAATAAACTCATTAAATTAGATCTGATACAAACTAAATTTTTGCAATGCCTTCACTTGAAACTTACTATGTATATCCTCGTTTTGATTCTTATGAAGATATAAGAAATTTGCATAATTTTTCTAAGTCTAAATGGCTGTAAGTATGATTGTTCTTTCATATTTTTATTTAAATTACTTAATAATTAAATTAATTCTTCACACTTACCGTGGTTAATTGAAATTAGCATTGCTGATCACAAAATAATAGCAGACACCATGAACTTAAATGTGGATACAAATGTATAATAAAGAGATCGAGGTAACATACATCTCAGTAGAAGGCAATCTAGAAGAGGGAGGGCAAAGGTAAGAAGCAGAATGGGTAGATCAAGACTAAATACAAGTTTCTCCTCATTACAAAGAGGTTGTGCTGGACCGTACTAAGTGAATGTAGTTCTACAACTGAAAGAACTAACAGTACACATTTAGTTGGTGTTGAAGTTATATTATAATCATAGTAAGCTCTTCATTATATACATACATCTTTTTGACTAACTCCACTAAATGTTCTTATAAATATCCATAACGAATGCTGTAAGTCATGATGCACAGGAGAGTGCAAAACAACAAAGTGCAATGAATATGTCCTTACGAAGTAAGTGTAAATATTACATTAATTCATTATTAAATTATTTCCAAGTAGTACCTGTGCACATGATGCTGAATTATGATATTTGTTGAGGATTTACTTCAAAATAACGTTTCTGATGATTTTTCACAAGGTAATGCATACTTTTTATAAATTTGTTTTAATGAAGCATAGTGTCATATTTGTTCAGTAAAAAATTTAATTTATACAGTATGTTAAATTGCACTTCAAATAAATTTTCTTACCTCAATATTTTCGTGTATCTCTTCTTCTTCTTCTGGGCTATAACCCTGGGTTTTGGTTTGCTCCACAATACATTTCCATTCTTTTCTATCCTGGGTCTTGTTCTTCCAATTCTTCACATCCAATATCTTAAGATCGTCAATCACATCATTCATCCATTTCTTTGGTGGTCTCCTCTTCTTCTGGATTTTCTGGGTTCCCATTCCGTTATTGCTTTCACCATTCTGTTTCCTTCCATCCTAGTAATATGACCAAGCCACTGGATCCCTCTTGATTTTATGGTTTTCACTGTTTTGATGTTTTAGGATGTTTTTTATTTTATGGTTCATGAGTATTCTGTAATCATTACCGTCTTTCACCAGTCCATATATTTCCCTGATTATCATTCTCTCCCATATTCGTAATCTTTCTGCGCTTACCTTAGTTCACCTCCAGGTTTCTGCGGCATACGTTGCTACTGGCTTTATTATTGTTTGGTATATTCTTATTTTAGTTGTCTTGCAAAGTATTTTAGATTGTAGTAACTTTATATTTGCAAAGTATGCTGTTTCCCGTTTGTATCCCCCTTTTTATTTCTTTTTTATTGTTTCCTGAATTGTCTATTTCACTTCCTAGATATGCTATTTTGTTTACTTTTTTTATTTTGTATTTTCCAATATGCATATGATCCTCTATATATGATCCGCTATTCTGTTCCCTTTTCCTATTTATATTATTTTGTTTTTTTTTTTCATTAGGCTTGCTTTTTCGGCTTCTTGAACAAATTTTGTGAATGTTTTTTCAAGTTTCTTTTTGTCGAAGATAATTATTGCTACGTCATCTGCATATGTACATATTTATATGTATTTTGTACTTATTGGACCCGTCGTTTCTTGCTTTCTTATTACTGCTTCTATTGTGATGTTAAATAGTGTGACAGATAAGGCATCTCCTTGTCTTACTCCATTTTTATATTCAAATTCTGCTGTTGCCCCATATATGTTCTTACTGCTGCTTTAGAGTTTTCCAATGTTATCTCGGTCATCTGATTACTTTGCTAGGTATTCCTATCTCTTTCATTTCTTGTATTGGTGTTCTCCTATTGACACTGTTGAAAGCTTGCGAAAAGTCAATAAGTACAATGTATAAGCCCTTTTCATATTCGTGTGCTTTTTCAATTATTTGCCGGACTATATGTATGTTGTCAATGGTTGATCCGTTTCGTCTTAAGCCATTCTGACAGTCTGATAATATCTGTTCAGTGTATGTTGTTACTGTTGGTTTATTATGGTAGATAGTATTTTATAGGTAATATTTAGCATTGTATCTAATCTGAATTTATCTAAAAATATTTATGTTATTAAGATTTTAACTAAACTACAGGTGTTTCCTTTTATTTCAATTTTTATTACCCTCTTATATGATGCAGGGAGCTTCTTCAAGTGTTATTACATAATTTTAATTTTATTACTTCTTCTGACTTAGCTTGCCTCGGCATATTATTCATACCAAAAGTTTTAATACGAAAGTAATTTATATTTATGTAATGAGCACACATATCAATACTCAAAGGTTTACCGGGTGAATGTAGGACATCAGATTTTAACATGCTAATTACATTTTTTCAAATTCTTATTTGCCCTTTGCATCCAGATCAATAGAAACGGCACCAATCGACAAAGGGAAATTTATCGAACTGTACTATATCAAACTTAAATCTAAATACAATCTATTAGGTGCTGAAATTATTTGTTTAAAACCCCACTTTTTGAAATATCAATATAGCCATGCATTACTTTGTTATTGTTTATTTTATTTCGTACCAATATATTATAAACAAATAAACCCTTAGTTACCGTAACTGTAAACATGTTCATAACTCCTTAGGGTTTTATAGTAGGGAATTATAGACTATAACTCTCTCGAATGTATTTTGAAAAATATTTGCAAGCTTGTCAGTTGATATATCCATGGTAACAATGCCCACTTAATTTTTCAACGTTTGTTTAGTTTTAATAACCAACAAAATTTTGTGTTCTTATTTCATTTATAATGAAATATGAAATAAAATTATTTATCTATCACGTGAGTTATGTATGTTAATAACCTCAATAGGGGTTATTAACATTTATATTAATGTAGAGGATCTAATTCTTGGTTAATCAACAAGCCGATGAGAATGCAGAGGATCTAATTCTTGGTCAATCAAGAAGCCGATGAGAATGCAGAGAATCTAATTCTTGGTTGTGTACGTGTAAATCACGTGCAACAACAACATGTGCGCACATTGCTCTGGTTTTTGGGGTGTGAAAATGGTGTTCACTTGTAACAAACCATTTTGAGTTTTATTACAATATACCATAATTTAGGCAACTTCGTTCATTTTTGTGTCATGTAAATTGCATACCTTAGTGGCTGAGAAAGTATACGTTTAGATATTTTAAAGTGGGGTAGTACGCGCATTTCGTCTTGCACATTGAGTTCATGCGCAGACATCTATTTTTTGAAGTCGTTGTTACGACATGAAAGCAAGAAGCGTCCATTTTTGCTCTTGAGTATTTTTATTAAAAAAAGTGTCGTAAAATTTACGGTAAGAGCTCATTACACCTATTTTTCTTTGTCTATTATATTTATCTAATTCCTCGAGATTGCAATCAGTTGCCCTCGATAATTAACACCCTCATGTTTATCTTGAAACAATAATTATAAAAATACCTACCGATCATATATTAGTATTATTAAATCCAAGGAAACAATGATTAGCTCGAAATTAGACAATAAACAAATATTTTATTTAAATTAACATAATAAATGCATAATTCTTGTTATTGTCATTTACATAAAATTGAAAAAAAGAATTTGCAGTAAACGTTCGAACAATCCTCCATTTTGTAGTAACTTTTTGAACTGAATAATATGAACGTTGAAAGGTAGATATTTTTGTAATTATTGTTTCAAGATAAATGTGGACATTACAGCAGAAACACAAACCAAAATTAATTGCAGCTGAAATGAAGTAGTTCAGAAAGATAGCAGGGAAAACCATATTAGATTACATTAGAAATGAGGAAATCGTAAGAAAATTAAACCAACAAACGATAACACAAAAACTGAGATGAAACAACTAGAATGGTATGTACACCTACAGAGAATGGACAGAAAACGTAATGGAAACTAAACGAGTAAGAAATGGAAAAGAGGAAGGCCGTGAATCACGTGGATGAAGTGCTTAGAAGAGATAGGAAGAGCAAGGGGGAGAACACTGTACTAAATATATTAGGTAGCCCGACGGCGTTCGTAAAGTGTAGGTAAACGTGTCCCGAAACGGGCGACAGTCTGCGCTAAGTGAAAGGGTCACATGCGGGCTCGTTCTGTTGTACTCTAGCGCACAGGAACAGTTGCAATTGCATTCTTCATTCGCGTGGTATTGTGTATATTACCTATATTATATCTTCTAATTTTTCGTGTCGTAATTACAAGTATGTGTAGAAAGTGCATTGTTCCTAATTGTGCAACTGGGTACGACAGTAACATAGACAAATTTAATTTATTTAAAATACCAAGTGATCGGTTAGAAGCGTGGAAAGTATTCCGCGAAAAGACAAAGAGCCAACATGTAAAGATCATGTGTGTGCAAAACATTTTAATACTGAAGACATTCTTAAGGAGATAAAGACCGATTTAGTTACCGTACGTACCAACATATTACATCATTTTTCCACATTTTATTTTGAAATCAATTTTAGATTAAATTATTGAAACCCAAGCTTTCTAAAGAAGTAGTGGCTACAAAATGTACAGGATGCCCCTAGTATTTATCAAGTGATATAAAAAAACGACGTATAATACGAAAAGGTGAAAATCCGCCTATTATTAAGAAGAAGAAAGTGCAAACAACAACTGTACAGAACACCCACGAAATAACTAAAAATATTAAGTAGTATGCGTGTTTTATCATGTCTACAGCATTTTGATTTATATTTCTTCAGCGGCATTATTCCAACATATTTTTTATCAATTGTTGAACGGCACAATTACAATCGAAATGCCATCAAAAGCATGGAATATTCATTAAGTTTCAAACCAAGTTATAGACCTTGTATCTATAACGGAAATGATTATAGTTAAAGAAAATGTTGTAGTACGAAAAAAAGTTATCATTAGTCATACAGATATTTTGTTTTATATTTTTGATCATGGAATTGCTGTAGATTTGTTTTTTAAAAATAAGCAATTGGTGGGGATTACAGACTTAGAAGATGTTTTAATGAATTACCAACTTGTATCGGCGGCTTAGCTCTGTCTGATTCTCTCTTGAAATTTCAAAATGTTCATTATAAACAAGACTTACATTTAAATGTATGGAGGCATCTGAAATGTACATATACTGGAAACATGGTACTTTGGATGTTGATTTTGTATGTACATTCTGTAGAAAAAGATGCAGGCCGTACGTACTTTCAGACATCGACATAAAATAATAAAACAAGTTATTTCAATAAAAAAACCGCCGAAGCTACGAGGAAAGAAAAAAATGCGATCCAGACTGAAAAAACAATGCACGGTAATTCTTCAGGAATGAATTGCCGCTAAAACAATATTCAAGAAAATTAACGAAGAAGAACTGCCAGTAAAAATAGACAAGCTGAATAACATGTATCCATCACAAAAATTATTAATTAATGAATGTATTAAATCTTGCAAATACAAAAAAAAAATTTCTATAGTGCGAATCACACCGAGAATGCAGTATGGCGGGGTATAGGCAATGTATTTGTAATGAGAGGCCGGCACACTGTGTTGCCGGTAGTCTGATGGCTGTGACAGGGTCGGCTCTGAAGTTATTATACAGTGCCGCCAAAAAGTTGGACACAAATGAAAAACTTTTTTATTTTTTGCGAACTGCCCTTATTTTTGAAAAAATCGGAAAATTTTAGTTGAAAAAAATCACGCAAAATTCTCAAATATGAATTTTCAAGACGATCTAAATATCATTAAACAATTATATTAATTAGAAAGTTACTTACAATGCATTTACGTCATTTCAAACCAAGCTTATGCGGGAAGATACCTTAATGAGATTTTAATGTAACTGAAAAGTAAACAAACAACCCTAAATTTAAGTGTAAATATTTTATTTGTTTATAAATGTACAATTAATTCTCTGTTTATTTTTTCTTATATTAACTTTGTCTGAAATAATTCTTTTGTAATTTTGAAATTTATTGTTTATTATTATTAATTATTGAAAACATAGTAAACGTCGGGTGTAAATAGTGTAAATATTTTATTTGTTTATAAATGTACAATTAATTCTCTGTTTATTTTTTCTTAAATTAACTTTGCCTGAAATAATTCTTTTGTAATTTTGAAATTTATTGTTTATTATTAATTATTGAAAACATAGTAAACGTCGGGTGTAGTGTAAAAAGTGTAAATATTTTATTTGTTTATAAATGTACAATTAATTCTCTGTTTATTTTTTCTTAAATTAACTTTGCCTGAAATAATTCTTTTGTAATTTTGAAATTTATTGTTTATTATTAATTATTGAAAACATAGTACACATCGGGTGTAAAAAGTGTAAATATTTTATTTGTTTATAAATGTACAATTAATTCTCTGTTTATTTTTTCTTAAACTAACTTTGCCTGAAATAATTCTTTTGTAATTTTGAAATTTATTGTTTATTATTAATTATTGAAAAGATTTAAACAAAGGCGAAGGTATAAATATCATCAAACTTCCAACAAGTTTTTAGCGAATCTGTGAGAGCGGCGAAATTTGCCTGAGACCGGACTTGAGGTTTAACCGATCCCAGCATAATGACAATTGGCAACGGTGTGCTCCATAAGACTCCACACTGCATTCTCAGTGTGACTTTCACTATAGGCGATATGCATCTGAATGGCTTTTATTATGTTTGTTGATACATATTCAAGGTCCTGCAAATTACAAATTTTTGAGGATAAATGAAATATTACCATTACCTGCTGTATCAACGATAGACTGTTCCTTTCTAGAGTAAATTTAAAGTGTGGTTTGGATGACAGATTTTTTGAAGCATTCCAGAAAAAGATGAACAGCAAAAATAAATATGAACGTCATGGCATGTTGATATTTGATGAAATGCAAGTCAGGCAATGTGTAAGTTTGAATGTAAACAACATGAAACTTGTTGGGGTTCAAAACTTCGGCCATAATATTGCTGGAACCATAAAAGTTACGGACAAACTTGCGGATCATGCCTTGGCTTTTATGTTTGTTTCATTAGCAGAAAAGTTTTCCCAACCCGTTGCTGTATATGCACCAAAAAATGTAACAAATGGTACAGGCACAGCTGGTGTTGGAAATAATAAAAAAACTAAAACTATCTCGCGCAATTATAGATGGACTTGTATGTGATCGTGCTACAACCAATCGGAAAATGTGGAAAGAATTTGTAATATCGGGAAATATACACAACCCCATCAACAATGTTGTCCATCCTATGACTGATAAAAGAAGTTTATACCTCTTCTCTGGTGTACCCCATCTCATAAAAACTATTAGAAACAAGATTTTTAATAAATCATTCCTTCGTGTACGTATGGTATCTAATACTTAATTTTCAAATGAGATTATTACATTTATAAATCATTGTTTTGTTGCCCATACTTAGATGCCTGAAGGAACAGTGAAATGGGACCATTACAAAACCTTACTGGATTTAGCAATACAAATGCCAGGAAATCTAAGAGTTTGTCCCAAATTAACTCGCCAACATACTGTGCCATCTCATTTCTTAAAAATGCGCTTGAAATTAGCGACACAGATATGCAGATTTATTTCCTACATCTGTTGTTATGTTTAAATAATGTAACTACTGTTAAAGAATTAATCTTTCAGATATTTAGTAATGCTGTAGCGGATGGTCTTAGACTGTACCAGTTCTCAAGTGATTTGCTAAATAATTCAGAACCCACGATATTATTTACTAAAAGGATGTACGATTTGTTCGATACTTTAAATAAAAAATTTTCGGCAGAAGCTATACGTAAAAATAGTAACCACTTTAATGTAAATTATATGCAACAGGTTTTTTTTTCTAAAAGAACATGAATATTATTTTGTTATAGATAATAAAAAACAACGTTAATTGGCTAAATCCATGGGAGCGAATGCTGATAGATGGCAAAATTTAAGATACCGAGTTTCTCACAAGTACCACTGCAGAAGGATTGCACGTTCCTTTATTATCGACTATTGATTTTTCAAATTATTTATTAGATATAGATTTCCAGTATGTTTTAACAAATAAAATGAACCAAGATCTCCTGGAGGTATATTTTAATTCTACGCCATACTTGTTAATTTAAAAAAATGTTTTAAAAATTATTTGGAATTATTCGCCAAGCTGGGGGTGCAATGATCACCCAATTGTATTGGATCAGCTAAATCTTCCACAAGTTGGACCATAATATTCATAAAATGTATGTGTGCTCATTTGGGGATGCTTTGTGTGCCATGTAACACCTCTGTCGTATACAAAACGTGACAATGGTATATCATCCTCATCACTATCATCTGTATTGTTATTATTAGGCAATAAAATTTCAATATCGTCATGGGCGGTATCAACGATTGCTTCCAATATTAGCTCATTTGAATTCATTCAATTAGCAAGTACTACTTCGATATTTACAATTTCATCCATATTCTCATCGTCATCATCACCACCATCAATTTGGGATTCATGATCAGGTGTTATTTCTTCAAAATATTGCCATAATTTATCAAGACGTGCTTGTTCCTGTTCATATTCGCCCATCCAAGATATAAAATAAATTTTATATAAATGTCATAGCTCCATAGTGGTTTTGTATTGAAACCACCTTGAAATACCATTTTTTTTGTTATAAACAAAAGCAGCACAATTAAAATATTCTGCTAGTGGTAAAGCAGGATATTTGTAAAAACTTATTAACTACAACTTACCTTGAAAATTTACAAATAAAGCACGATTACACTAGATAAGAAATAGATAAACACATTTGACACAACGAGCTTGGTTAGAAATGTTTATTTTTTTTTCATTTTCTATATTACCAACCTATGATTGTAAATACGCTAGTTTCCAATAGAGGGCGCTTTAGCCAATATAATCTGTAAAAATAGTACAGAAACCTGCACATTTTCATTGAGAGAACACTATGAAAGAAATGGTTAATATGTATCTTAAATTGTATAGTATAAATAAAAAAAATCCTTGTGCTCAGGTAATGCTTGTGCATATAATTTTTGCGTATAAATAATAAATAGAATAGTTTACATTTTAAACCAATTAAAAATATAACAGAAGGTGCATTAGATAGTCATTATTGTTAGGGTATTTTTCAATTTCACATTCCACACAATTATTTGTTGATTTTTGTAGTTTACTATTTATTGTTTCTCCTGTCCTCATTTAATATGTACCTTAAATGGTATAATATAAATTAAAAAATCCTTGTGCTCATACCAGATGTCATAATTAATATTCTTAATAAATCGGCCGACGAAATAATATCATTCTTTAAGGAACGTTTATTTTAGCGTTGGTATTGAGTCGTCGATCGGAAGCTCGTCCAACGTAGCCCGTTCTCTCTCTTTCTCTCGACTGAGAATTTAATTATTTATTATTAGGGATTAATCTACATAATAAATGCGTGTACTTTAATACCTAACGTTAAAGAACAATTAAAACCTACATGCCGGTCCACTTAAAACGAAACTATTTGCATTTAGAGCGAAGTTTGCACGTATCGAGAACACGCCATTTTTATTCAAAATTTAAATATTTTTAAAAAATTTGGAATTGCAGTTACCTTTATATTACTTTGATATGTCACTGGTTAAAATTTCGCACATTTTAAGATAAAAATAAGGAAGCTACGAGCACTAACACCGATCGTATGTAAAACACGGGAACAAAACTACATTTTTTATGTTAAGCGTCTAAAAAAAATATATTTTTTCTGAGTGTTATTATATGTCTACAGGGAAGATCTCTGCCAAGTTTCACATCAATTGGGCATACAATAAAAAAGTTATAAGCTTTCAAACTGAACTATCTTGTTTTTTGACACCGATAGTAGATTTTATGGCAAATAATATTTGTACCAAGTTTCATATCGATAGCTATAATGGTTCAAAAGATACCGAACATACGCGCGCAAACGCACGCAACCACTCATCCTCCCGTCCGCCCGTACGCACGCACCTAGACAACACACGCACGCACACGAAATGTTTTTGCTAAAAATGAGTTTTTCATATTTAGGCCATAAAACGCCGAGACATGCAAAAAAATGTAAACCAATTGCATGGTTTTCTCTTTACATGTAAGTATATGAGAGAGTAATAACAATTTATAATTAATGTTGCATTTGCAAGGAATTTGAGGTGATTTGTTAACATCGAGATCATGCATATTGACTGTTTGATCTGCCCACCACTAAGTATTATCACTACTCATACTTGAATTAATATCAATTCTTGATATAAGTAACATTTTCCAATTACAATACACTCTTCAAAATCTGACACATATGGGATAGACTGTTGTCAGGTTATCAAAGGTTTGATTAATGTGGGTACCATTAAAACAATGCTAAATTGCCTCTTAGGTGAGGGTAAACTCTATTTTAACTTCTCTGAGATACCTCGCAGTACTGAAAACAACGGAGTTTGGTTTCAAGTTTCAACAAGAAATATGAGTCATCGTCAAATCGGCTCATCCACCCTTGTCGGATTACCAAATCTGTCGGACTAGGAAATGTCAGACTATCGAGATTATACTGTACTTTTAAACTACTTTTTTAGTTTACAAAACTTATACGGTTGTCTCATTATATAATTTTTCTATGATACTATTCAACTAAGAATTTAATACAGTGTAAATATTGTCGAGCACAACAAAAAAATTCTATGTTCAATTAACCTCTGGAGTATGAATAAACTGCAAAAACCATAAAAATAAAACTTACTTCATCTACCATTAAACTGAGTTCTGTAACATCTTTTGCATCATAATCGTATAAAACACGTGCTTTTTGACACTTTCGATCTCCATTTACTCCCTCATTGCCATCCAAATCCAAAGGGCGATACGACACAGCACCCGACATGATGGATAAGCTATTAAAAATTATTGCTAAAAACTAGTTTTGAACATCTATAATTTTTTATATACGCATACTACATATTGATACTAATGGAATATACTATAAAGATAAAGCACAAAATTACATAAGCCTGCACAAAACACGTTAATAAGTGAACAAATTTGACAAACTATTTTATAAAGTGCAGAATTGTGTAATTTTAAAAGTTATGAAGTTTAATTTAGATAGAAGTAGTGTTAAGGTCGTGAGTTGTTAATACAGCGGTAGTTTGAGAAGTTGTATTAGAAGAATTGGAAGCAGTTAGATCAAGATCTTCACTGTTGATACGTAAAACAGGGCCAGGCTTCACTGAACTGAAACACACAGTCATGCCACCAACAAACAAAGCAATAAGCACATACATGATATATTTCTATAATTTACCTTGCCAATTCCTGTTGCAATTCTGCCATTATATTTTTACATTGTGAATAATATTTAACTTGAGTTTCTACAAACTGATATAAATATCGTAAGTGTGATGCATGTGAACTTCCAATTCCTTCTAGTAGTAACTTTGTAATTTCAGCCTGACGATCAAATTCTGACTGTGCTATTCGTAAATCTCGTTCAGCCTAAAAGTATATATTATATTAATATTAAATAGTCTAACAATGTAGTCGAAAATAAAGTTACAACATGCTCGGCATATTGTTATTACTAGGGCTAGGATTTCTATGCATTTGCATGTTTTTTTTTGCTTACAGTAATCATATGCAAAGTGAAGTATAAACATGTTTTATGAGTATGTGCACCACATATGTGAATTTGAAAGTGCATATAAATGCATATTTTAATGATTTTTCTAAATGCATGCATATTTCGTAATATTTTAAGGTTAGTGCATATTTTGTACGTTTTTGCTCGCGTTTTTGCATTTTACAGTTACTTTTGCATGTGGTTTAAAAATGATTATTTAAAAAATTTTTCTTTTAAAATTTATTTTGTGTTTATTTTTAACATGGGAATTACCAAGAGGATATATTTTTACAGTCCGAAGTATTTACAGATTATTCATCCTTTGAGTATTAAGTATGCTATTGTCCTATTGTTAATAACTGGAGGATTATACCTTTTAGGTATACAGCTTTCATAAATATTTCTTGGAACACCCTGCATGCCTGTAACTGTTGTGCTTGTTATTGTAATTTACATAGTTGAGTTCAGAACTTTGTGTCCTAAGGATGGGAAAAGAAAAGCGATCTGTTTCTGTAACTCTGCAAAGTTACGTTCGCGAATTCGAGGTTTTTACGACCGACGATAAAATATTATTTTGTACAGTGTGTGAGGTTAAAGTCAGTGCAAACAAGCGGTTTAAAATAAATTAATGTGATTATATTTATTTTTTGATTTCTTTTTCCGAACTGCAAAACGCATATTTTCTATAAAATATTGCTTTTAATGCATATATCTCCAATTTTAAGAGCATATTTAAGTGCATATTTCAGCATTTTATAGTGCATAAGTGCATGCATATTTTGGCATTTTTAAGTGCATACAAATCCTAGCCCTAGTTATTACAATCTGTTAGAAGGACAGAATTAGAAGAAAGCCACTTTTATTTAATACCTATGTACAAAAAAGTAGGCGAACATATACTGTCCCCTTTTGACATTGTGCACGTTTGGCAATGATAATTATGAAGGAACAAATAGTTTAACCACCGGTGTGAACAGAGCGGCCAATACTAGCAGCAAAATTTCTGAAGATACTCGAAGTGAAATAGACCATTATATACCCATTTTTCTATTACTGTTCCTTTCCTTATAAATATTTAAGCAATTATAATTCCAATTAAATTGAATACGCCCCTAAACACAGACAAACAATCTGATAAAGGGGTTGCAAAAGGACCCCTTTATGATATCCCAAAAACGGCACATACTATGACGATTGATTTTTCGTATTAGTATGATAATAATCTTATAACGATAAAGCAATAAAAATATCCAGGAGCACTATCGTCCAAGGGGTAGAAAACCCCCCCTTTTCCATATATCGAAAACGACACATTCTATCACAATCAAATTTTGGTATTAGGTTGTTAGTAATCTTAGAATTATTAAGCAATAAACATATCCTGGTGCCCTGCCGTCCAAGAGGTAGAAAAAACCATCCTTTATCATATATCGAAAACGGAACACACTATCACGATCAAATTTTAGTATTAGGTTGTTAATAATCTTAGGGTGATTAAGCAATAAACATATTCAGGTGCACTGCCGCCCAAGGGGTATAAAAAATCCACCCTTTTATCACATCACGAAAAAGGCACACACTATCACAATCAAATTTTTGGTATTAGGTTGATAATAATCTTAGAATGATTAAGCAATAAAAATATCCAAGTGCACTGCCGTCCAAGGGATAGAAGAAACCACCCCTTTACCATATCTCGAAAACGACACATTCTATGACAATCAAATTTTGGTATTAGGTTGTTAATCTTATAATTATTAAGCAATAAACATATCCTGGTGCACTGCCGTCCAAGGGGTAGAAAAAACCATCCTTTATCATATCTCGAAAACGGAACGCACTATCACGATCATATTTGTGTATTAAGTTGTAAATAATCTTTGAATGATTAAGCAATAAACATATCCAGGTGTACTGCCGCCCAAGGGGTATAAAAGAACCAGCCCTTTATCATATCTCGAAAAGGGCACACACTACCACAATCAAATTTTTGGTATTAGGCTGATAATAATCTTAGAATGATTAAGCAATAGAAATATCCAGGTGCACTGCCGTCCAGGGGTAGAAAAAGCCATCCCTTTACCATATCTCGACAACCACACATACTATCAGAGTGAAGTTTTCATATTAGGTTGTTAATAATCCATGATTAAGCAATAAACATATCCAGGTGCACTGCAGTCCAATGGGTAGAAAAAAAAACACCCTTTATCTTAGAACGATTAAGCAATAAACATATCCAGGTACACTGGCCGCCCAAGAGAAACAAAAAACCACCCCTTTATCATATCTCGAAATCGGCACAAACTATCACAATCAAATTTTTGGTATTAAGTTGATAATAATCTTAGAATGATTAAGCAATAAACATATCCAGGTGCATTGCAGTCCAAGGGGTCGAACATACCACCCTTTATCATATCTCAAAAACAGCACATAATATCACGTTCAAATTTTCGTATTAGGTTAATCATAATATTAGAATGATTAAGCAATTAACATATCCAGGTGCACTGCCGCTCAAGGGGTATAAAAAAACCACCCCTTTATCATATTTCGAAAACGGCACATACTATCACGATCAAATTTTCGCATTAGGTTAATAATGATCTTAAAATGATTAAGCAATAAACATATCCAGGTGCACTGCCGCCCAAGGGGTATAAAAAACCACCCCTTTATCATATCTCGGAAAGAGCACACACTATCACAATCAAAATGTTTGGTATTAGGTTGATAATAATCTTAGAATGATTAAGCAATAAAAATATCTAGGTAGACTGCCGTTCAGGGGTAGAAATAATCACCCCTTTACCATATTTCTACAACGACACATACTATCACAGTCAAATTTTCGTATTAAGTTAATAAAGCTATAATGCAGAAAAAGAAAGTAGAAGGTACTAAATGTAGTAGTTAAAAGTTAAAAAAGTAACATATGTGTGTGAGGTAAAGTGATGAAGTTTGTTGCAAGTGAACAAGTTTGTAATGGTAACTAAATGTGTAGTCAAGTTAGACTGCTTATTGTATTAATAATAAATATTTTTTGTAGTTATATTTAAATCTTTTTTGTCATCATCCGCAAATTCAGTTGAGAGTTCGTTTAAGAGTTTGGATTGATATCTAAATGCTCATTTAAGGAAGGTAGATCTGTTTTGGTATTGAAAACATATATTTAGATTTTCGTGTAATATTTAAGTTATGTACATCTGTACGGTATGTTACTTTTTATGTAGGTATGGTGGAGATTGCTTGTCAATAATTTTTTTGAAAATACACACTGCGAGGCGTCGCCTATGCGACATGTTTAATCATTTGGCATTTCTGAGTGCATACGAAACACTCTTTCCTTTTTTTATTCCATACGCTAACCGCAAACATGAGTTTTGGACTGTTTGTATAAGTTTCTGTGTTGCACTGTCAATGCATGAAGTATAAACATAATCACAATGGTCAAATTTGCTTAATATTAGAGAATTACATAATTGTAATTTCAAATCTGTATTTAATGCATGCCTTGATGGATACATTTTTAGGCAAGAATATGATCTCCCGATTAAACCATTAATGTGAGTTCTAAACCAAAATTTTTGTCTATAATGAGACCTAAGTTTTTCACCTTGGATTTTTCTTCCAACTGTGCTCCATCCAGGTTAATGGTTAAACTGCTAGAAATGTGATGTTTACCAAAAAACATAACCTTTGATTTGTTGGGATTAATCATTAAATCATGTTGTTTTGAAAGGTTCAAGAGATTAGATAAATCTAAATTCAGATTATTTATTTCAGCATTAGGTTCTAAGGGATCAAATATGTGATATATTTGCGTATCATCGGCATACATATGGCCTTTCACTGTGTTTAAACAGGATAAGAAACTTGACATATACATAGCGGTCCAAGAATTGAACCCTGAGGAACGCGTTTACTGATCTGTAACCACTCAGAATGTGTATTGGCAAATAACACTTGCTGTTGCCTACCAACTAGATAGTTTTTTAATAGTTCAATAGCCACGCTGTTTAACTCCAAATAATTAAAAATTGCAAGCAGTATTTTAGGATTAATCATATCGAAGGCCTTTGAGTAGTCGAGAAGCACAACATTCTTTATTATCTATAGTCTACTAGATGCAAAAGTGCGGTTCCACAACTATGGTCCCGGTATACCGGAATTAAGTCAAATTTTTTCGTTGTACCCTTCCACTTCATGTTTTTTAGCTATTGGTAGAATTTTGGCCATTTTCCAAACCTCTGGGTAAGTATTTTTTCCAAACAAGAATTGACTATATGAACAAGGTATGGTATTACGATCAGTGTGCAGTACACAGTAATATTTATATTTAAACCGTCATACCCCGCTGCATTACTTTTAAATGTAAAAAGAATGTCTTTGATGCCTAATTTCGCTTATGAGGTGAAATTGAAAACCTTCTAAAAAGTTGACTTTAGTATTTTCATTGTAATATTTTACGATGTTTGTCACAATCTAACAAGATAAAAAAACTTGTTTTTTTTTACTTAAAGACAAAAAATTTATTAACCAACAATTTGTTTTATTTATTTATTTCAAGTTTTTCAAAATTGCCATTTTTTCAATTTTGGCTAATTGCGCAATAACGGTCAGAGATATCTTGATTATGACTATTGGATCTTAATTAACACCAAAATCGAGCACAAGGACCCCATATTACTTTTTGTCTATCTGTAATAGGAAGGGTACTTCCCATAAGAAAACATCTAAAATTAGCCACCCTGTACAGTCATAGTATATACATAAAATATAATCAGTTAACCTATAAAGTGTAACAATAAGTGAAACAATTGATACTAATTCTCTTTTTTTCTTTATATATATATATATATATATATATATATATATATATATATATATATATATAAACAATTTTAGCACAAGCTTATAAAAAAAAGGGAGAGGAAGAAGCATGGATTAAACTGCACGATAGTGAATGGAATGTGAATGCACGTGTTAGGTAGTAAGAAGTACTAACATATATAAAGATTATTATAAGGAAGAAGAACGAATCAATGATACGATAATGAAGAATGTAATTGATAAGCAAGTCGAATTAATGATCTTATCTGCTCCTAGATGGTTTGATGAACCCTATGTAGATCTTTTTTTATTCTTGATCTTCAATCTTCTAAGACAATGACTGCAGACTGAGACGATACCAACAGCTATAATGTATGACGAATTTGATAAGGAATCAATACAACCACAACAAGAGATGAATATTAAGATTTTGAGCTCTACCGAAGGAGGCTAAAAGGAAGTATCAATTGTAGCGAATAAATTTTAAAGTGGTTTAACTACTTACGGACAATGGAGTTCCCTTTTCTCGTGTAAGTGTATTTAACGTAATTAAAAAAAAATTCTTTGTATAAATCCGCTTAGTTTTATCGTAACTCTTCTTAACCAACCCAGAAAGTTTAACGTGAAATAAAAAAATCCCTTCTACAAAAAAGGAAGATCAAAACATCTAATGACCCGAATATCTCGATTTTAGACAAAGAATTGCCCTTTTTAAAAATAGCTCCAGTGCCTTATCAAAGATTTCGGAAGAATGTCAAGGAAAATAGTTATAATTCACCAACGAAAGAAGAAATAAGTAAGATATTACAAAACCAAAAAAGCAGAAAAAGTCTAGCGAAAAATAACATTAATGCAGAACTTATAAAGCATGCAGGAGAGATAATGATAACTCAACTACATGAACTAATAGTGGAGGTGTGGAAAGCAGAAACCATGGTAGAAGAGTGGCAACAGACAATACTAATACCGTTATTGAAAAAAAAAAGGGGATGAAATGCAATGCAAAAATTATAGAGGAATAGCCCTGGTTGACGTAGCATACAAGATTGTAGCCACAGTGATAAGGGATAAGATACAAGCATACACCGAAACTCAGATAGGTGAGTATCAGGCCGGGTTCCGAAAGAACAGGTCAACTAAAGACCAAATTTTTACACTCAAAGAACTCCAAACAAAATGCTGCAAGAAAAAGGTAGAAGTACATGCAATATTTATTGATTTTAAAAGGGCTTATGATTCGTTGCTGAGCAACGAACTATACAAGGCAATGGCTGCGATTAAAGTCCCAAGTAAACTGATGAGGCTGACAAAAATGGCATTAGAGCACTCAACAAGCATGGTACGAATTAACAATAAACTGTCGCAAAAGTTCAGCGTAGAGAATGGCCTGAGACAGGGTGACCCCATGTCCAGTACACTATTTAATATAGCTCTAGAAAATATAGTAAATTGGGTACGCAGAAAGTTGGAGGGAATAAGAACCTAGAGATACGGATAGGCAAGCAAGAAACGATGGAACTGGAAAGAGTGGTACAATACGAGTATCTAGGGGTGGTCATAACAGAAGATGGAAGGAACGAGAGTGAAATAGAGGCGACTCATGAAAGGTGACAGAACTGCGGGTATGTTAAGTAAAGTGCTAAGGTCAAAGGAAATCTTGCGCAACACGAAAGTGCGTATATATAAATCTGTGTTAAGACCAACTGTAACATATTTTTGTGAAGCGTGGGTTTTAAACAAAAATGAATGTGAAAAGCTGGAAATATGGGAGCGCAAGATACTGGGACGAATATTTGGAGAAAAAAAAACATAAATTGGGCGGGAAAGAAGAAGTAATGAAGAGGTTGCAAATCTTTATGGAGATACGAGCATAACTAACTATGTAAAAGAGCAGAGAATAAGATGGCTAGGCTATATCAGCAGAATGAATAGCAGCAGACTAGTCAAAAATATCTATGATGTACGGGTGGATGGGGAAAGAAGAACAGGTAGGCCTAGGCAGAGATGGATTAAGGCGGTTGAGGAAGACTTACGATTAAAAGGGATTCAAGAGTAGAGGAGAAAAGCGACTGAAAGAATAATCTGGAGAAAAATAACTAAGTTATGAGCTTGAAGGCGTGCTGAAAAGCTTTTATATATAAGCAGAATTTTAGAAAATTGAAAGAAATTTTGTACATTGTGAGTGGATGCGAACTGTATATATTGAATGAATATGAATTGTATATACAAAGTGAATGAAAATTGTGTGGATGAATTAAATGAATAAAAAAATTAGAAAATTAATCCGTAGTTTAATTTAAGTTATAATTCACAATTAAAGTTACTAAATAAACTGTAAAACAAAAAAAATATTCTATTCAATGACCATTGTACTGTAACATGTTTTCTTCTTCCATACTGTTACCACTTAAAGAAGACGCCATATTTGCGAAAAATTCGTTAATTTCATCCACATTCTGCATATGCTCCGGTATTTTTGGTTTGGGCTTATTATAAATATTTATTTCGTTTCAACTCTTTCCACACTGCACCCATACCATAACTCCCAATCTTGTTATTTAGATATGCCTTTTTTTCATTCTGAATGGCTGTATTAATGTAGTTCCGAGGGTTTTATAGTAGCTCCAGTGATTAGGATTAGAAGTTGCTTTAAATTGTTTTAAAGTCTTGTTTCTCAAATATATCATATAGTTGATGTTATTTGTAATCCAAGGTTTATGCTGTTTAGTAAACCTAGCTGATTTTAGTGGTGCATGTATATTAAGTAATAAAACTTTGTCATTAACAGTGGGTATTCATATAATTCATGTCCAAGGTAACTCTGACAAGTCGGAGTAAACATTTCTGTAATTAAACAAACTGTAATCGCGATATGCTTTAAATACGTGGTTAATTTTCCTTTCGGCTTTTGTGCGTAAATTACAAAAATGATCAGCAACTGTAATGTTATCTACTCCGAATTTTGAATTACTTCCTCGTTACTGATAATTGTTAAATCTATCAAGGTATTAGAAGTTTCTGTGATTCGAGTGGGTTCGGTAATTAGCTGTCTTAAGCCTACAGATTCTAATAGTTGACAAAAGCTTACAGTAGGGGAATTTAATTCAAGCATGTTAATATTGAAGTCGCAGACACAAATTAAAACGTCACAATCTGGAATGAGGTTTGACAGATGCTCTTCAAAATCAACTAGAAATTCAGTTATAGATTTATTTGGGGGTGTATAAATTGCACCGATAATATATTTTTTACTATTTATTTGACAACTTACCCATAAATGTTCAAAACTGTTATATTTCTTCAATACATAAGTTTTCACTTTAAAATTCTCTATCAGAAAGTTTTACACTGTATTTAACTATGTGTAAGTCTTTACTTTTAACATTAGCATTTAGCCAAGTTTCCGTTACTGCGAAAAAATCAAACCTCTTTTCTGAGATAATATCTTTAAATTTCACGAAATTCATTAAGATTGATCGTACATTTAGTTGAGCAATACAAGTTTTTTCATTTTTCATTTATACACATATACAAAAACAAATAACTTAAAATTAAAACAATACCTTCTTAACTATTTCAGGTATAAATCAAAAGCTAACTCTAAAGTAAACAAAATAATCAATCGCGCCGGAAACGACCTTAACTCATCTAAACAGTGCTTACAAAGGTAATTTAGTTTTAGTTTTAAGGACCATTTAATCACCAACACAAAGATTACTTAGAACTGCTGCATCATTGATTCTAAGTTAAATTATTTTTCATTAGACCACAAATTATGTTTAAATTCTAAATTTTCTTGGAGTACTTTGCATTCATTAATAGCGTCTGTTAACACCGATTATTAACCATAATAGGGACCTTAAGGAAAAATAAGCGCGAAATTCCACCTGAATTGTTAGAAACTCAAGGAAGAAATTCTCAAACATCCATGTTTTGTTTTGATCAGAAGAAGACATTAATTTCTTACATGCCGAAAAAACATAAGCAAGTTTTACTGCTATCTAACTACATGAAGGTGCCGAACTTTCAGAAGTAAATAACAAACCTGCAATAGTTACGAGTTATAATGAAACTAAGGGAAGCGTTGATATGTTTGATCAACTATGCTTAACGATGGGATGCAATCGGAAAACTGGAAGATGGCCACTTTGTGTCTTTTATGGAATGATTAATATCGCATGTATTAACTCCTTTGTTATATATTGTGCCAACAAATACAAGGCGGCCCAAACACCCTTGCAACGATTCCAATTCATGATAAACCTAAGCCAAGAATTAGCCAAACCGTAGATGGGGCATCGTGTAGGTGTAGTAAATTTAAGATGTCAACTCCGGGACAGCATTAATAAAATTTTGAAGTTGACGCCAACACAGGAAAACATCAACCCTGTACAAAAAAAACGTACAATATGCACCATATGCCCTAGCCAAAAAAGACGTATGACTACGACTTATTGTATGTGATTAAAAAATATTATGACACGTGCATTAATAGTTAAGAGAGGTTAGTGATTTTTTTAGACCTTTAGAATAAATATTTTTTCATCCTAAAAAAGTATTATTAAAAAGTCGTAAGATTTACGACGCTGCAGTATTAACGTAATGAGGAATCATAGTAGTAGTCTAGGGTTAAAAAAGAGGTTGCATAATTATCCTGAAAAATTATTTCATTTCTTTCAATTTCCACTTTGTAGATTAGAGGGTTAGGTGTTGTTCCACACCAGGATATTATAATATGTACATACATATTACATTCTTAGGACGCTTACTTGCCAGAAGAAGTATTACAATAAAATGAAGATACCTTTTCTGTTGATGTTCTATCTTCAGAGAAGGACAGTAGTGGTGGCAGTACGGCTGTAGATGTAATGGAAAACAAGAAGTGTTTCTCCAGACCAGGTTGTAGAGTTTTTCAATGAAATTATTGAGTGGGTTTAAGAGCAAATCCATGATTAAGCAGATAAAAAAGAATGTGAACTAAGCTTAATGACAGAAGTAGTCTGCTTTAGAAACATGCTCTATAAAAGCAAAAACTATGGAAATAGGCCGATTAACTCAACTAACAGATGTTCTAGTTCATCGTAAATTGCAAGAAAAACCTGTTAATTTAAAAGTAAAAAGGAAACTTACACAAACTACTTTAACCCTTTTTTTGCAAAGTTGTGGGCTAATTGGCATAAATGTAAATAAAACTAAGGTTAAATACATATGTGTCTTTTTAAGATTGCCTCCAGCAAACGTGTACAATTGCACAAACATAAACCCTGTTGATTTAAATTAGTTTACGTTATCAAGAGTACACTGTATTGGATATACGCATTTTACAACCTACTTATAACTTAATATGTTGCCAACTGAAGGATTCAAAGTGACCTTGTTACATTGATCCTAAAGACAAAGATTATAATTTAACAGGTTTGAAATTTTAAAAAATGTTTATTAAAAATTCGGAAATAAACCTCTCGAGCATAAATAGACCTAACTGACACAGTAAAAACTTAATGTAGTACTCCGCTACTGCATTCCCCGATAAAAACTGATATATTGGAGGGATCGCTCTGCCAACTCAGTTAAGTTTTTCTCTCGATCATATACACCAAAACGATACATAATGTGTTAAAAGTTGTAATAGTGATCATTTTTCTACTTTTAAACATAATAGCTTACTTTTTCTAATTACCCGTTCGGCAAAAACTACAAAAATACTATCTAACAATGTAGTACCTGTTCAAGCATTACTTCAGGTGGAATTCCCTCCTTCTATATGTTAGCATTTATAAAAGTCTGATTAAATTTATATGACGTAAATAATTATATAAATACATACCGTTTGTGTTCCCAATAAACTTCTAGCCTTGCGAACTCTATTCTTACACGCATCTAAATCTAACCTGCAAGTGTAAATATTTGGTTAATTTTGATTATTTACAAATATAACCATTTACCTCTTTACTTCCAGAAGACTCTTTTCTTTAATAATCGTTTTCATTTCACCATCTAAAAACTTTTGTAATGGTTGAGTATAACATAGACCAGCCGAACCGATAAAGTCACGTTCAGTTTGGCCTAATTTCTGTTCACACTGACCAACTTTAATTAGTGCACTTCCATATGCAGTACCTGGCCCAAACTCATTACCAGCTTCTATCATATCTAATCCCAAATATTCTAAATTACTTAAACGTGATGGTCTTTTCTTCTCAATTTTATCAAATATATAATCCTCAATACGATTTCCTGGATTTGGTACAAGAATTGCTTCTGTATTTCGCACAATTTTTTCAGTGCATACTTTTGTTGTATCTGCACGGTTCCATAAGTTTTCAAAATGTGCATCTAATTCAGTTTTTCCTGATGTACCTAATCTCTCCTCGGTATACTGTCAGAGAAAACATACATAAAAAATAATACAAGAAGTGAATAAAATACCTGCACAACTCTACTTATAGCTGCACCTGCATCTTTAACAATTTTCTTTACATTAAAATCCATAGCCACTATGATAATGTAGTAAATTTAATATTTTTAATTATTTTGTAACATTTGAAACGAATTTATTAGACTGGTTTATGTTATATTGATTAAATGCTCACTTCAAAATTGAGATAATTATTGTCTCATAAGTCTTAATCAAATTATTGCTTAATGGAATATTAACAAGTTTTATTTATGTGTGGGTTTTCAATTTAAATACAAATTAGAGTCCCATACACATAATTTAAAAACAATTATTAATATTAATAACATAGCAAAACGAAAAAAATTAAGGTTGAACAGCGTTGTCAAATGTACTTTTTATTACAATACAAAGCATTTCACGAAATAATAGCTATTTATGTATCCAAACCATAAAAATGCAAGTCTTTATTAAACAAGTCCGGTTTAGGGCCCAATGAGCGTAGCGGATAAGGCCACAACGAGCGCGGGTTCAATTAAGCCTTATTATAGACGAGATGCGTACAAAGCTTTATGTTCGACTGCTAAATTTGACGTATTAACGAAAAAAATGAATTCAATGACATTTTTATGGCTGTTGAACATATTTATTTGAAAACGTCAAAATCTGACATCGGCTCATTATAATAGTAAAATAAAGTAACTTTATTTTACTAGTAAAGTAATGTAATTTTGGGTGCGTTTTTAAAGTGCCCGAACTACTGTTCGACTACTCGAACATAAAATTTGACATTTTAAAATGCAGTTCGAGCAAATCGCCCATCGTTTTAAAAGTGTTCGAGCCAGTGGCGGTCCTAGCTAAACTTTTCGGTGGTGCGAGATCTTATGGTGGCGCCCCAGTTTACATAGACACGAAAAAAATAACATACCTAATAGGTATGTTCTTTATTTCGTGTCAATTTTTTTGACGAGAAGAAGAGAATAAAGGAAAAAATATTAGTTTGACTATATTTATTTAATTAAAAACTCTTAGAAACTAGAAAATCACTTTTCTTGCCTTTGCGCTTGCGAATTTTTTTATTAAATCGGAATAATTTAATCCTTGGGCAATGTCATTTTCTATCGATAGAATTGCAAGATCTGACAGTCTTTCTTGACACATTGTCGAACGTAAGTACGTTTTAATTAGTTTTAATTTACTAAAGCTTCGTTCACCTTTGGCGACAGTTATAGGGATGGTCAGCAAAATCCGAAGCACTGTCCACACATTCGGGAAAATATCCTGCCAATCATTTTTTTTAATAAGTTGAAGAACTTTTATTGGCTTCGCTGATTCAAGGTTTTTTAATAATGGATTCAGGCTCAAAAGTTCTTCAACCAATTCGCAACTAGACACATCACATTTTTCCCCATCGGTTAAAATCATTTGCAAATCTGCACAGGCTTTTTCTAATAAAGACTTATCAGGAATTATTTTGATGTTATACAAAAAAGACCATGTATCATTGAATTTGGATAATTGTCCAAACCGAGTTACTAATGCATTTTCAATTGTATCTATCATAGGGTAAAAGACGTTAATTTTAAACAATAATCGCTTCTTTCTCCGGGATCGGACTGGCTTAAACGTGGGATCTATACCAGCCTCAGAAGCTATTTCCTTAGCTGTTATTTGAGCAGATGAATAAGTCCGGTACTGCTTCACAAATTCCGAGCAGTTTTTCAGCAATTGCGATGCGTTTGATAAATCCATAGTTTCAGACTGCATAGCTTTACAATGTTTACTTGAAACAGTATATCATACCAAGCCACCAATGTAACTAAGAATTCAAATTGCTCCATATTCTGAATCAGTGACAAAGCCTCTGATGCAGCAACTGAATCATTCGTTTCTTCTTGAAGATTCAAAAGAGCATCACGAACTGAACAGTAATTGTAGCGAACAGAAGCAAGGCTAGAAACTCTACTCTCCCAGCGAGTTTCGCAAACTTTTTTCAGTGATAGTCCTTCTATGTGTTTGGATATGACTTCCCACCTCTTTGTTGATCCAGAAAATAATACAAATAGTCTTTGGAGAAATCCGGATAAAGAGACCGATTTAACGGATGATTTAGCTGCATCTGCTACCACCAAATTCAAGCTGTGACAGCCACATGGGTTAAAAAATGCTCGAGGATATTGGTTCAGAATTCTGGTTTGGACACCTTTGTTTATTCCTACCATGTTGGCGCCATTATCGTATCCTTGACCTCGACAATCGTTCATATCCAAGTCAACTTCATGCACAATTTCATCAAGAAAAAGGCCAGTGAGCCCTTCTCCTGAAGAGTCACTTACCGGCTTGTAAGCAACGAAACACTCTCGTATTTTCACTTCTTCTCCATTAGTGTCAACAAAACGGAAAGTTATTGATAATTGTTCAACGTGGCTTACATCAGGAGTGCAGTCCAATTAACTCGTTTTGAATTCTTTTGCTGAAATAGTGGACATTAGTCTCCTTACTAACAATACGGCGAAGGTGTTCCATCATCACAGGATCATATTTTCCTAGAAGTTGCACCAAACCCAGGAAGTTGCCATTATTATTACTGTATAAAGTTTCAGATCCAGAGCTTCCTCTGAACGACAAATTATTTCCTGCTAAGAAGAATACTATCGCCATCATTCGTTCCAGTATAGCGGTCCACCTTGATTTTTCGTCTTCAATCTGTTTTTGCAAGTGTTTGTCTATTCCACTGAAATTTTTCAGTCTAATCGAAGTTTCTATCCAATTGTTCATAGCACGTCGATGATCTGTAGATGTTTCGTGAGTTTTGAGACGTGTCGACAAGTGTCTCCAGTCGTCTAATCCATCTTTTCCCAAATTAGAGTAGACATTTCGATTAAATATACTGCAGCAAAAACAATATATCATGTCTGCTAATTTTGAGTATACAAGCCATCTTCTATTAAAAGTTTCCCCATTTGGCATTACTCTTTGAAAATGTATATTGGAAAAATGACGCCCATCATATTTTCTAGGGTACTCTTCGTTGCTTATTTCATTGCGTACAGGTCCACGAATAATTATTTCGTCTCGTGTGGACGAATGAATAAGCGGCGGCCATTTTGAAATATCATCACCTTCATCTTGAAGGCATGCTGCATCTGAAGTTATTATAGAAGATGTGGATGGTATATCTTCTATAATAACTTCAGATGAGGTCCCAGGAGTAGCATCATCTTCAGTGTTTTTCTCTTCATGTTCATCAGCTTCTTTGTCTTCTCCTGTGTGTTGAACGCTTGATGATGATTTAAAAAATGTTGCAAGTGCTTTTGCAGCTTTCTCAGTGTCCTCTTGTTTTTGCTTTTTTCTTTTTAGGTTCTGAGATCCTGATATATTTTTTTAGCGGCATGTTTATTTTCTGTAAGAAATACATTTATATTATGTAAATAAATAGGATCTACTTCATGGCAGTTGTCGTAATTTTTGATATTATTCGAACAGAATATCAGAATTAATAAATCTATCTCTAACACGCATAAATACTTACTTGAACCGAGTTGAACCGTGCTTGAAATGTGTCTGTACTGTAGTTTTATCGGTAGAAAAACAATAATTCTGGTAACATTTACGGTAATAAATAACAATTTAATAATTACACGTTACAGTAAGTAGGTATATCAAAATCCAAATACACCCGTGCGCGAACAGACGATGTTTGCGAGCGACTGTGACTGACGAAACAAATGTTCATTCACCCGTTCCCCTCACCGCCACACCGTTCGTCGCTTGCGCGTAGAGCACTAGCAGGCCATAGGAAAATATGAAACAGTCATGTAAATAAATTTAGTTTGTATGTCGTACGTTTCAATTACTGCAGTAACGTATTCTTCTTAAAAACACTTCTTTCTTTTATAAATCAAAACTAGAAACAGTAAAATACCTAATACTAAAAGAAAGCAATCGCAAACTTCTTACAAAAAATGACTGCTTTGAAGCAGCCTTATTATAAATTACCCAATGACTACGTGTAAAACATTCACTGAATTCTGTCTTTTTATAAAGTAATAATTGACCAATCTTGAGCAGCACAATAATCAATGTATTAAAACCTATAAGTGCCTGATACACCTAACTGCTATTAAACCTTCTTACAGTGCGACAGGTGTCCTGAAGTTCACATATCCTGAGCTCTGTTTAAAACAATGTTGTTTTTTAGTTGTGAAAATATAAAACTAGGTGAGTGCTGTTTCACTGTTTCGGTATGGGGTTTCAGTACATTCTAGTGTTTCAGTATCATGTCTCATGAAACAGTATGCTGTTTCAGTTTGGTTACCTCTACTTGCGCGTAAGTCGATCGGTACCTAGTCGGGCGTTCAGCCGTTTTCGGCGCCCTCCATATGACGGCGCTCGGTGCGGTCGCACCGCCCTAGGGCCGCCGCTGATTCGAGCAACTTACTCGAACCAAATTTCATGCACCCACTCGCGAGGTAGTGCAGTCGAACAGAACGTGCTTCCTAACCCAAAAAATTGCGGTTTGAAATGTATGTAAAAATTTTTGCTGAAAAAATTTTCATTTCTGTGAAGATGGATGAGATATCATATTATGTGTGTTATTATTGTAAATTTGATAAGTTAATTTGGGACGAAATAGCAACTTATCCTTGTTTTGGTGGCGATTTAGTTTTGAGCGTGGACAATAACAATGTTTATCGAGAACAGGGTAAATACTTCTTATGTTATAGGCACTTTACATGATGCATTTTTTTTACAGATTGTGATAGGATCACGATTTTCTAGCGATTTACCGTCAAATTTTTGTTGTCAAGTTGAGTTTTATGGATAAATTTGTTTTACGTGTGTTGCGACCTTTAAGGATGGTGTGTTGCGAGCTTAAGTTTGTTTTGTTTGTGAATTACTATTCCGTAATTTAGATTGTTTTCTTATTATTCCCCGTTTATTGAATGTTGAGTAACGTTTTATTGGTAAATAGTTGTATATAATGTTTATTTCGTTTGATTTCCTTAAGATTTAATAGAACGTTTTGTAAAATTAAGTAACTTAAAGAAAGAATGTAGATTTACATGTGTTTGATGTCATGCTGGCGACATGAAGTCGAGTAATTGTTGTGGTTCAGCTTAATACTGAGTATGTTGGTTTTAAGTCATAGAGGTAGAATGTGGGACTAACTGCTTGTACTTTAATGAAAGTACAGAGATATTTTTCACGTTGATTCTGCTGACATTGGGAGTTTTGAAAATTGTCGAGCCTTTACGATGGGAAACGAAGTTTGCGTGTAGGGGTATCTTATCTTCTCCTTCCGTTTCTTAATTGGTGGAACTAAATTAAATGAGATTTTTTTTGAGTGGTGGGATACGAAAATCCAAGATGGATTTTTGGTAATGATTTGGGGATTCTGAAACTGACCGCGCTCTCAAGTAGTAGTACTGTGGCGTTTGTTGTTGCGGTTTAAGGGGTGGTTTAGAACGTTGATATAGTGGACCTTTTGGTGTTTAACGAACGAACTTTTGTGTTGTAAGGGTAGTTATTTACTTTCTGAAGAAAACCTGTGAAGGGAT
The DNA here is from genome assembly GCA_036346205.1 of Vesta saturnalis. Classification (NCBI taxonomy): domain Eukaryota; kingdom Metazoa; phylum Arthropoda; class Insecta; order Coleoptera; family Lampyridae; genus Vesta; species Vesta saturnalis. The sequence goes on along the minus strand of JARFJB010000763.1, from coordinate 684,762 downwards.
TTTAATTAAAATTGTTCAATCACCAAAGGATTAGACCTAGTGCCGATTTCGATTTTACGTAATCAAGTTACCTAGAGATTATCGTCGTGTTATATTAGTGCTTCTGTGACCTCTTTGGTTTTTGTCGCTTTTGCGGATTTATTAAATTAACGTTCTGGAAGTGCCACCTAATTGCCGTGTATAGCGTGTTGAAATATAAAGAAACTTCCGCAGTATATTAAAATTACAGTTATTTAAATAACGTTAATAACCTTTTGGATTGTTAGTATAAAGAAAACTATTTAAAAGACAAAAGTTAACGAGCAAGTTGAGCGCACAAATTATCATTTTAAAAGAAGTTTTTAATTAATGCGGTAACATTTTACCGAGATTCAATCAAGGAATCGTTTGTGTACAAGAGAATAATAGACAACATTTTCACTCATCATTTTGTGTCAGACCTGGGAGATTCCGTATCCGTTATACCAGTAATTGGACACCTGGTTCATTTTCGATTGTTGTAACACAGAGGAGGTGCTAATTTAGACATTAAGGTAGTATAAACATTGTGTTTTATTGAATATTTTCAAGATTTCTTGTGTATGTACCTCGAATTCTTTGTGTTGTTAACGAAGGTTTGAAAGCGGAGTCGTGTATCTTTTAATTTAAGTTGTTGTTTTGGTTTAGTTATTGTAAATAATCATAATTCTGACGCTCCGCCTTCACACTTTTCATTTTAGTAGTAAAGGGCAATTGACCCTGTAGTAGCGTGGTTATATAATCCACGAAATATATAGGTTAAACAATTTAGAACGGCGTTACGCAGAGTCCTGGCCAGACCGTCTGTCGCCCCTTAAGAATTTGTTATCTTATATACGCATTATCGTGTGTTCACATTTATATTATATTATTTTTTTATCTTATTATAGCTTTGTTAGGTTTTATAAATTTGTTTTAATTCTGTGAAAACCCTTTTGTGTTACATAAAAGTTTTTTTTGCAAATAGCAAGTTTACCGGTAATTTAGAGGCGTAAATTTTAACGTAACGAAGTTCTAGTTTTATTATTGAGTAATAGCGTTAATGATATTCAGTGTTTTATTTGATTTTTTTTTAGTTGAGTATTAATTCATTTAGAGTGCATTCTATAGCTTGTTTTTTTTGTTGTTGTTAAGATTATTAGTTAACGCCTTATTATTTACACCAAGGCGTAATAAAGTAACGTAATTTTTTTTAGTGATTAACACGCTTTTGTTTTTCAAGCGTGTAGTGCTATTTTGAAGCCCGATTTCAGGTGGTTTGCTGAGCTGTTGTCGAGGACACCTGGGATTGATTGCGGATAGGTAAGCGTATGTTTTTTGCATGTTTAGACACGCTATGTCCTCGTAATTTTGGCATGACGTCCCTTATTTTGACTACCAAACATTCTGGCGCCCTAAACCGAACTGATTACGTCTTCATCCCCTATTTTGACTTACGTACGTTTTACTATTCTGGATGTGTAAAATTTATTAACATCATACCCACACCCATACGCTGGCTACTCGGGGCAAAAAGGCCAATTTTATCTGTAATCCCGTTCTACCACCCGTTTATATCGTTACAAGATGGTGAGACTGTAACGAGCAGAACGGACTAATGTTCCTGCAGAAAATATTGCAAGTTTAACTGAAACTGAAGAAATAAGTAAAAGTGATTGGCAAAATGCCGCGGTTTTATGGTTGATTGACGAGTATTGTAAATACAAGACCGATTTGGAAAAAAAGAATAGCATGAAAAAGCATATTTGGCAAAAGTATGTAAATTATATTATTTTAAATGATACGAATGTATTATTAATGCACTCATGTAAATTGTAGAATTGCCACAATTATGAATCAACATTCATATTCGTACAGTTGGAATCAAATTCAAAACGAGTGGAAAAGTCTGCTCAGAACATACAAAAATATTAAAGATCATAATAATTCAACAGGCAGGAATCATAAGAATTGGACCTACTTTGATGCAATCGATAAGATGAAGAATCCAGCAATTGAACCATATGTGTCGATACACAATAGGTGTGTATCAGTTAGGGTTGATACACAAACCTCTAATATGGAGTCTTCCAATAGCAGTCGTTCCAGTACACCTGCTAAAAAAGAAAAACTTCTAGAGATGTTGCTTCTCAATTACTCGAGCAGGCTTTACGACAAAGCCAATTACAACATGAAGAAGAAATGGCAGAAAAAAGATGTTTTAATGATTTATTACAAAAACTTGTTAACAATATTGTAAATAAAAACTACGTAACAAATAACGTTCTATAACAAATTATTCATAATATTAGTTCGTTTGTTTATAGCTTTGCTATTATTCCTGTCCATTCTTACAGTGTCCTTATTATCTTGATTATTGTATGTAATTGTATCTGGAAGCTCTTCCTTATTTATCATACAAAAATTATGTAGAGCACAAGCTGCCATTATTACATGTGGTAAGTAATAAGCATTATGTAGTTCTAAATAATGTAGTCGTCGCCATCGTGCTTTGAGCATTCCAAAGGTACGTTCTATGGCATGGAAGATGTTGTATTTTGTCTGTTTACTACTCAAATGTCCATTATCGCGAAATGGAGTTAGCAACTGCACATTTAATGGGTGTGCTGAATCGCCCAGTAAATGTGTATCATTAGGAAAATAGTTGTTATTGCACATCTCAAATATTTTAGAACGTTGAAATACTCTTGCATCATGCACAGAGCCTGGAACGCCAACAAAACAATCGGTAAATATACACTTGTGATTACAAAAACCTTGTAAAATCATGGACGTTTGACCTTTTCGGTTTACATAAGAGGTCAAATCTTTTTTAAATGTTGAATAACTGCTCGTCCATTTAGTTATACTGCTCGAGTAAAATATTGTTTGAGCAATCGGTGCACTTTAAAAACGCACCCTTTATTTCACTAATACAATAAAGAGGTACTATCGCGCTCAAAAAATACTGGGCAGCAACATTTTGGCTGTGTGCATTTGGTTTGACGGTACATAATCAATTGAGTTAGCAGACTATGACCATGAAATATCAAAGTGACGGTTTCTAAGAGTCTTTCACAACTTTTACACGTTTGACATACGAGACAGAAAGCCCTCTTGCGACCGGGGGAAAAATTACTTGAAAAAGGACGGAACATCTGTAGAAAAAGAAAAAATATCCCCAATTTTCCTATCCTTCTTTCTCATCTAAAGGGGGGTTGATCTATGTATATAACAGTGTTTGCACTCAAGAAGTGTGGGCTTAGGAAAAAATAACTGTGTCTCTTGTCTCATCCTAACCACTCTTCCATCGGAATTAATTATACTTTAGGATAATACCGACCGTACCTAGCTATAAAAACATTATCCGATTATGCTGTGCAGGGCCGCGTTTGGATCCAAGGTAGATCAGATATTACCCACCACACCACTTTTGGTATGGCCTGAAAAATCCCGAACAGCTCTTGGAATGCAGCACCGACACTACTACCCATTCACCAATAGCCACCAAATACCACCATACAACTCATATATCTTCATGGTATAATTTAATTAAATAATTTTTCCTAATGTGCGTTTTACATTTATTTACTGTACGGGCCTGGTTCACACTCTATCCCTCTAACTGTTATAGTACCTCCATAATATTCCCAAAAGTGTACTGGGTGAGTCACTATATTTCCCCCCCCCCCTCTAACTCATTTTCTATCAGGTTTACAAAAAAAAGTTTAATACAAAAGTTGTCTGGTCTAAACAAGATTTTTCAAAATTTGTATTATTGCTTATACAGGGTGTCCCAGAAGAGGTCCACAGGTCCTAACTTGAGAATTTTAAATGGGACACCCTGCATTTTATTTGATTTTTAGATTCTACGTTGAATTCCAAGACAAATCTGTATAAGATACATCAACCCTGTCTTTTACCGGTTTTGAGATAAAGGCTGTTGAATTGGGTTAGTCATTCGCATTCTATATTTATATACCTTCTGTTAACTTTTTTATTTACAGAATTATAATAAAAATATACTATGTATTTTTACAAATTTAAATAGAACGTTTTCTACAGAGTATAGCCATATTGGATTTGATAGGTCTATTTCTAAGAATAAGTGAGTTACCTTAAGAAAATAAACGAAGGTAAGACTTTTTTAGACATTCCTGCTTTGTTTCTAATTACGTATGGATTTACAGATTTTAGTTGTAATATATTTTCAAAAGGCGTAGAAGTATTTTGACTAAATCACACTAATTAGACCATGCGAGAAAAGAAGCTGAAACATTGGAAATATAGAAATGAAAATAAAGTGGGGAGACGAACAACAATCATTTATAATTTTTAAATAAAACTACAGTTTTGCAGCTAACAAATACATAATATTTAAATTACAAATATTGATCGAAATGACCTCCATAATTTAAAATACAAAGCTCGTATCTTCTTAAATTATTTAAACAATTCAAAACTGCGTTATTATTATCCTCATTTAACTCATTAATAGTTTCTCTAATTTTATTTTGAATCATTTGAACGGTATTGTTAGAGTTATCATTAACTTTGTCATTTAAAAATGCCCACACAAGTGTATCTAAGGGTGTTAAATCGGGGCTATTTGGTGGCTATGGAATGGGTCCATTGTTACCGATCCAAATGTCAAATTGGCCATTTAAATGCTCCCGTACTTCCAATACATTGTGTGGGGGCGCACCGTCCTGTTCTAATTCCTCAGCAGAAAATTGTTGTTCTAAAAGAAGGGTGTATTACCTGCGATTATTACTTTGCTGTATACACCTGGCTACAAAGAATAATATTTGGGATCTTTTATAACTTCAAAATCCTGAGTAAAAATGTTATATTGTTTTTATGAAATGTGAAATGATTCAATTTTAACTAATTGGATTTTAATTTACAATTAACTAAACTTTCCTTTTATTCTTATCGTTATCACATTTCTGTTTGTGTAAATGAACTTTAATAATTACTCAACAAATTCATTTTTTCTTTTATCGCGACGCTTCAGCTAGCTTAATAATGTAACAAATGGTTATTTTTATCATTAATCAAGATTATCCTCAATCTTATATTGATTACCTGTATTTTGTAATCGATTGAACTTGCTTTCTTCAGTATTTATATATTCAGTGTTTGTATAAGCTTTTTACGCTTTGTAACAGTCAATAATAAAAGTGAATCAAAAGTGATGACATTTAATTAAACCAAATTCTACATGCAGACTGTTTTGTTTACAGCATTATATAAAAATGATTCTAATTCTATGTTAATATTTTTCTTAATATTAACATGCAAAAACAATCCTTTACAAATGACCAACGAAAGAGGCCTCAAATAGGTTATAGACTGTTAGCGCCTTGCTCTCTTTGTTCTTTTCAATATCTTCTTTGGATTTTTTTGGGGATGAATACGATTCTAATTTTATTTCTACGAAAAACCACGCTTTTAATTATCAATATTTTTTAGTTATTATACTTTATATATCGATCTGTTATACTGGATCGATTGTCTTATTTTATATTTATCACTCGCTGTCGAAACATCAACTTGGAACACTTTCAATACGCACTTCAAACGCGATTGTAAATTATTGTGGAATCCTTTTATTACCACCAACTTGATAACATTTACGATTTAATTCCTTTTAGCTTTTCTTTCTCACTGATAAGGAAAATATCACTTATATTCTCTTAACACAACACTAACTGAATTTTCGTTATAATTTCACAATTTTAATTGCAGCATAACTTAAGCTGCAGCAGTCGCTTTTCAACGGTTTGGTTACAAACTCTGATAGCTTACTTAATGCGATTCTTTCTGATCGCTTACTTCATGCGACTGACTCACAAAAACGTCCTTATGACAGCGTCTCTATTTGTCCCCTTTTACAAAACAGTCATACCCGCAAATTGCCGCGTATATTTAAAAGATTTCCAATTTAATATGTAAATATTCGTCGAAATTATTGTACTCCTTTTTGATTGGGTGAATGCGATAAAACCCTACTATGCAAATAACCACGATGCAGAAATCTAACAGATGCTATTGTGCAGAATACAAAGTAACACTATTGCACATGGACTGTGGGGGTTGTCTTCGTATTCCAGGATGTAACGCACGTTAAATACTTTTCAGGGTGTATACCACACTATTAAAGAATCCTCGATTTAGATTTTGCAAGCAGCTTTTATAGCAATTCCAAAGTAAGTTTCATGATAATTTATACGAGTAGATACATTACAAGTATAAAATCTGATGTGGCCCGCAAATGACATTCTTATACTAGTGCCCTGTATCATTAACAAAGGGTACCTATACAGGGCAAACAGACTAAAGAGAGCATCTTATTATACCACATCTATAGGACGAGTTATAAAATGTTTGTTAGTTCGAGAACGGTTATTTTTAATTTATCAACATTTTCGTTTACATAAGTGTGCCTGAATGCTTATACAAAATGTTATGCATTTTGTAAAACATTTTGTGACAAATGGTGAATTAACCATGCATTACTACATATTGCAACAGGTGTGTAAAATATTAACATTTGATTTTTACCATATTGAGACGATAATTGCCGAATACATAAGAAGATAATGAAATAACGTGCATATAAAATTTTTTTAATTTAATTAATTTTCACGACGTCATACGAAAAACTTTTGTAAAGTTCTTTTATTTGTAAACTTACTTTCACCAAAATATAATAGAACAGGGCTATTTTAGTAATATCACACACACTCACATGCTTACACATTGACATACTTGCACATACACACACACACGCACGCACATACACACACACACACACAGACACACTAACACTCACAGACAGACTCGTTTAAAGTACTTTTAAGCACTTACTACTGAACAATTTCATGAAGGTAAAATATATAGAATTGAATCATCATTAAAAAAGATTTTTACACTTTTCTGTTCATTTAACAGTTTTGAGATAACCGCAAAGTGTACCTTCTATTAATTGTAAACCTTTTTTAACCAAAAGTTGATAGAACGGAGATATTTTAGTGATAACACTGAATATAAAGTTCCATGAAAGTACGATTCATATTTTTTAAGTTATCGTGGCTACACACACGCACAGTCACACTAACACTCACAGACACACAAGCTGGTCAGGTCAAGTTTATGGTCATGTCAAGATTAACCTATTATCAAACCCACTAGCCAAGAAACAAAAACACATGCGCAATCCCTTCAAGGTTCTATCCAAGAAACGGACTCACGCCATTTCTTAGGCAAGAAACAAACCCCAGATACACGATTCATTGATTTTATGGTGAATAACCAAATCCAGGATCTAAAAATAGTACCAATTCTTGGAAACGAAATTATCTAAAGAAATGTATAACATGTCTAGACAGCTTGTAAAAAGGTAAAAAGAGCTAGTTAAAACAGAAATGTCCTACCCGCAATTGTTTCGGACGAACAAAGACTGATAACGGAAGAGATGATCTGAAATGAGGGATATTTAAGGTAGGGGAGTCTCTGCTAAAGTGAAAATAAGAAAGATCGTTCCAAAACATCTATTTTTTCGTACTATATTAAATTTTAAGTTTAATTATAACATTATATTTCATATTATTTTATATTATATTTTTCTTTGACAGCAAATTTAAAATTTAATTTAACTTTTACCACTGATACTGTATTTAATTTTAATTGTAATTAATTGAACCTAAAAGTAGGTAATTAAAGTCGGGAGGGCTAACATGGTCATTATCGTTATTTATTATTACCCTTCAATTAAATAAAAGGGAAGTTAAAAAAAATAAAAAAGTTAAACGACAATAATAAACAGATTTGATTAGTTTAAAATGGCAATAATATGCAAGTTGGGACCTAAATAATAAACCAAAGTAAACAATTTATTTCAATCTTAATGCTGTCAACACCTAAACAAAACTAATCATAAACAGATTGGGGTACTATGCAACTTATTCACGATCTTTTTAATTAGGTTGATGAATATCCTGTTTTGTTTTCAGGACAATTACTTTATTTAGCAACCGTACAAAAAAAATTTTTTTCTTGCATGATTCACTGTAAACTAATTAATGTTTCCTTTTCAGCTCTAATATTCTACAACTTCGTAGGTGGAAGGCATGTATACCCCATGCAGCCCGGAGCAATACCACCACCTTCACCGTGGGGTCCTTAATATAGGTGCTCAAATTTTCTAAGCTCGGTAAGGGCTGCCGGTCAGCTTCTCCTTTATTCCTTATGTACTTGACAACACGCACTAACCAAGCGTGGCGTTCTAACGGCTAAACCCTTAAAATGGGAAGTTCTAAAACAGACGCTATACCCCAGGAGACGCCCACACTTTCACATCGATTCGTCGATCCGTACCAAGGATTCTGGGGAAGACAAAAATTCGTCATTGCCAAAATCAAGACTAAGAAGAGCAAGATCTTCCAGGAACAAAGATCTGCCTCATTCGGATGCTCGGTAGGGCAGGCAACCTCGGTCATCGAAAGTACTAACATCCGGATTCATTACTGCAACATAGTGGTATGAGGTCGAATCTTAATGCTGTTCACCAACACCTTGAACAAGTGCAACCGGACATTCTGGTTCTATCAGAAACACAAGTCTCCTCTGGAAGCACTGATTCTCCTAACCTGCAATTTCCTAGATACAACCTTCAGTCTAACTTTTGCCTTTAAGGCGGAGTATGTGCGTATACCAAGGACAACGTAGATTATAAGAGGATGTCCACTTTAGAAAACAACAAATTTGACGCGATTTGGTTCAAACATTCTGGGCCCCAATTTGTGAAATTCTACTGTTGTTGGTATAAGTATAGTTTCCATCTTGCGATATTTCAATTTTGGGAGATTTTAATGCCCACAACTCCAATTGGCTTCAATTTTCGTGTACTAATAATCCCGCAGGTCATAGTGAAGAAGTATTTGCTGTATCCTGTGATCTCACATAAATCATTTCCGAACCAACCAGAATCCCTGACAACCCTAACCACACTCCACATCTCCTAGACCTATTCCTTACAACTAACGCACTTGTCTATAAAACAAGAGTACTTTCCCCGCTTGGTCAATCAGACCACTGTCTAATCGAAATAACTTCCTCTGTACCCAATCCCACTGTTACTCAAAAAACAGATAGAATTATGTGGTGTTTTAAATCAGCTAACTGGAGCGAACTGCGAGATTTTTTTGCAACCTTCCCCTGGCGTGAGTATTGCTTTAAACGGTCCTCCTCTTCAAACATTGCTCTTTCAATCATTGAAGTTATCTTGATGGGTATGGAGTTATATATTCCCAGAAACATAATCGTGTAGGTCATGCCCGTTCTCAACCCTGGTTTAATAGGGCTTGCACTGATGCGTTATCGTAAAAGCATAAACTCTATACCAAATGGGTATCAAATTAATCTATCGAAAATTACGCAAACTATAATGCTGCAAGGAATAGTTGCAAAAGCATCATCACCAAGGCCAAAAATATGTTGGGTGGTCGTAAATTTTGGTCATTGGCTAAAGCCATCAGTAAAAACTTTAGCACATCTTCCTTTCCTCCCACGACGTCTCGCGACGGAGCTATAGTAGCTGATCCTGCTGAAAAATTCAACCTCTTTGTCGATTACTTTGCATCAAATTCATGTCTTAATGAATCTGGTAAAACTGTGCCGTCACTCAAATCTACCCCATACGCTATTAAACCAATCCACTCTCGTCACAAGCTCCTAGAATCAATTATCAATAAACTTGACTCTAACAAGGCGACTGGCCCTGACGGTATTCTAGCTATTGTCCTTAAAAATGTTACCCCTAGCTAGTACCTGTATTGTCCAAACTCTTTTCGATCCCCAAGTCGTGGAAGTTGGTAAATGTCCAACCTATTCCTAAAAAGGGCGACAAAACCGATCCGTTAAACTATCGACCAATAGCTATCACTTCCATTCTGTCGAAAATCATGGAGAAAGCCATCAACCACCAACTGCTTTCGTTCCTCGAGTCCAATAAACTCTTAAACGACCACCAGTATGGGTTTAGGCAGTCCTTCAACAGGTGATCTTCTTTCATATGTCACCCAACTTTGGAATAACACATTAGAGAGGTCCGGTGAAACAGCCGTAGTAGCTTCAGAAATTTCAAAGGCTTTTGACCAGGTTTGGCACAAGTGCCTACTTGCCAATCTCACTTCGTTCGGCTTATCCGATACGCTCTCCAATTGGATATCCAGCTTTCTCGACAAAAGACGTATACGCGTTGTCGTCGATGGCTTCTTTTCGAAAGAAACTACTATTAACGTGGAAGTACCCCAAGGTTCAGTGATAGCTCCCACACTTTTCCTGCTATACCTACGTGGCCTCATTTCCTCAACAACTAACCCTATGCATTGCTTTGCAGACAACAGCACTGCATTGTAGTTCTCAGTTTTCCCACAATAAGTCTAGTCAGGACGTTAATGTAAAAACGACAGCCTCAATCAACAGTGACTTAGAACATGTCCTTGAATGGGGAAGGAATAATCTACTCACGTTCAACGCCGAAAAAACGCAGTGTTGTCTTGTGTCCGCCAAGAAAGACCGATCATTTCCTGCTGTAAATACGAATGGCTTAAATCTCAAGTTTTCAAACACTATTTTTATGTTAGTGATGTCCGTATCATCGAACCTTTCATGGGTTGACCAACTTTTCCCAGCCAGCAAAACTGCTACCCGTAAACTGGGCTTTCTATAGATCTAAACAGTATTTCACATCACAGCAACTTTTACTGTACAAGACTCAAATTCGACCTCATCTGGAATAGAAATTCCCACATCTGGGTCAGTACTCCCCAATACGCCCTTGATATGGTAAACCGCCTACAGTCTCTTGAGCATAGAATAGTTTCGGTTCTTTCCTTGTTCTATCGCTATTACAAGTGTGCTCCCGAAATACACTCCTTAATACCTTCGCAGGCCATGTTCGCGAGGAACACTCGGTTTGTCCATTCACACCATAATTATGCACTCAAAATTCCATCGTGTCATACTAAACGGGCTCAATCTACATTTTTCCACGCGGCGACCAAAATGTGGAATGCACTACCCAGTTCCTGTTTCCTCCAAACTTTGACTTAAGTCAATTTAAGGTAGCCATTCATAAACATTTCTCGACAGCCTAACAATATCCCTAAACCCTCCCAGTGTTCCTGAGTGCTTTAGCACATTAGGCAAATCGTAGCCTGTTCGGGAATACTATAAGTAAAAAAAATACACCCAGTATACTCTGTCAGCTATTCTCTGTATCACCTGTTATTTGTACGCCCTGTACAAACAGCTAGTTGTTCTCTGTACAACGTGTTACCTGTTTTATGTATACTCATTGTTTATTAGTCTCTGGAAGCTCAGTAACGAATAGCTAAAAATGTATCCTGTACACAAGATTATCTACATGAGTGCATCACTAATTCCTCTTTCAAGGCTATCTAAAAATAAAACCAATGCTTAGAAACGAGATAATCCCAAGAATCTCGAAAATTTCCAAGAAATAAACCAACGATCTAAAAATAGAACCAATTCCCGCAACTGTGTGACTCAGGTGTCCGTTATGTTTGCAAGTTGTAACCTGTCAGACAAAAATAGATTCGCTTAATAGATAAAGCAAATATAATTCCTGGTTTGTTTCTCAGATAGGTCAATGAACTCACATCCTCTATATAAACTAACTCTTTAGCGGAAACGCACTTTACCGAGATAAGAACCCTCACTTTAGCTAAGAAACAAATCTTAGTCAAGAAATGAACCATCATTGTTCTCTCGCACTTTTGGGTAAATTTCGTAAGATGCTGTCTCTCTCTTACACATGTAATATGAGTTAGAAGTGGAGTAGATATACTACTTTATATATTAGCTTAAAATTTATGATGGTGACCTGACTTTTGTAAACGTAGACTGGTGGCATGGCAGTATAGTACACCTACACGTGCCTCAGTTAACACAATTTTAGTGCAAACGGTGTGTAGTGTGCTCTAGGTCGCGTGATCGTATAGCGACAACGTGATGTATTCGGATAGTTTCAAGGTTAAAGAATGCTGAACGCCGTATGAAAAGTGCAAACGTTTTTCAGTTGGATAGTGCATTGACATTCGGACTAAGACAAGGAAAAGGGAGAGGCGATGTAATAATCCAATTCTGCCTGTTACCGCTTGGCACATAATTGTGTAGCACAGTGGCGTATCAGGATATGACTAGTAAAAATAAAGATCCTATTAAACTATGTTCATTGTTTACATAGGTATTGATTAATGTCATTTACAATGTATTTTGATTATGCAATTTTATATGATGTCAATTATCTCATTTTACTTAAAATTTGGAATTAGTAATTCGAACACAATTCCACAGACAAGTATAAATTAAATTATCTAAAAATTGGTCTCTGCACAAACCATTCTTTAGTGTTGAAACAATCTCTACCGAACGAGGTTTTAAATTTATAACGTATGTCATAATGAACGCTAATGAGTACACTCTTAACACGCACTTATAAAATAGAGCATGATTTCTTAACAAGATTACCTTTATTTCCTCTCCAATGGACCATCAAACGCAAACATAAGTTATAAGCATGCTTGCATACAATTGAATTGTTTTCCATCTCTTTCCATTGTATTCATTTGAGCCTCTAAGGGGAGAGAGAAAACACGATGTGCTGCCCATGTAGCAAATTTTGTTTTAGATGCCCTTGAAACACCATCATGATGATAGCACTGAAGTATATTTAAACCTAGAAGAGTAACCCTCAACTTCTACGTCAATAAAAATTGGTCTTGAATAACTTATAGAGGGTGTGGGAGGATAGCTGTCTTGCAAGACATAAGGAATAATTTATTTAATGAAATCTTATTTAATGATTAATGTCATCAATGCATTATTATAGTTCATTATAACATCGACCACTGATAATAAACATTAAGATATTTCAAAATTATGAAGAATTATTTAAATATATACAAAATTATTTGATACACTATATAAATGTTGAGACAAAAAATGCATTAAAAATGACTGCTAAACATTTAATAAATTGTTTTATATTTTTTTAATTCTACCATAATGAGATGTATATTTGTTAGATGTGTTCTTGTATTTGGTGTAAGTAGTTTATGAAACCTATGATAATATTGCACTAATTGTGTTAAAGCTAATTGTAATAAACTAGATCCTGTAACCAGATTAGGGAAAGACAATACAACTTCACGATTTAATTCTTCCAGAGACTTTTTCCATGTATTTGAAAAATGTTGTACTAAACTTAACGATTTAACTTCATAATTTTTCAATTCCTGCAGTTGCCCTTTCTCAACTAAATGTTCACATTCTTTCACAAATTGCATCATTTCACCAAAGTGGGGACTTAAAATTTCGTCAACGTATTCTGCACTTTTAACTGCTAATCTACCTCGGAAACCTTCAGCTTCCTTTGAATTATCTCTAGTTCTTTCCATTATTATATTTAAAACCATATCGTAATTATTAATAAGATAGATCAACTGTTCTTTACGCTGTGGAAATATGGCTGCCATACGTAGTATAAATAGTTCAACTTCTTCTTGTAATTCAGCCAAGAGTTTATTAATAAGCTCATTAGGAAAATTTTCACTTATGCCAACTAATGCAGCACTAAACTCGGCGTATCGACGTGTTATCTGTATTTAAAAAATATACAAATTTGCCTTAAGTGCAATAATACTTACATAATGAGGGCCCATCTCCCTGTTAAATCTTGTGGGATCACAATCCCGAATACTATTAACATTCAACCTAAATACCTGTTCAAAACGTGGTAAGATAATTGATTGTAAGTTTTCCCAGTACTTATCAAGTGCAGGAACACATCTTTTGTGGCACATTAATTGATAACGAAGAATTAAGTGAAAACAAAGAAATAGTGCGATCATATCATAGCATTCTGCAACGAACACTTCTAAATTTTTCTAAAAAAAATTGTGTAAAATTAGACAATAATATTTGATTTTAACTAACCGTAAGTAATGCTATAGTTTTTCCCATAATACAATTAAACAGATCCAAGGCTTGTTGTCCTCGCACCATAAAAAATTCACTTACAAACAAATATTCTCTGCAAGCATTATCTACCATTGCATATTGTTCACTTCTAAACAATGCTTCAAATGGGTACTACAAAAAATATCGTAAAAAATATTTTTTCTTCAAATTATATTGTTTATGTATGTATTTACTCGATTTTTCATTTGAGCGTGTGGAACAATAATGGGTTCTTCCAGTTGTTGTGCTAGTACACTTCCTCTATTACCTATAGAAAATACTGTAGTTTTATGTTTTAACGGGGTCTTGTGAAATAGTCCTCTTGCGGCAGTATCTTCAATGCCCATCAAATCTTCTTTTGTCGCACATTCTTCGTACTGTAACTTCATAATCCTTCCACAATATGATTTAAAATAAGAAAAATATATTCTACTCATAGTATCAACATACTCATTACATACTTCTTGAGCTACATTCCGTTCATTAGACAAAACAAATTCGTAAAAAAATTTATTTTTTAAAAGAACATTTTGAGGTACTTGATAGTTTGTCATTGGTTTACGAAATTTATAAACTTGTTCTAATAAATAACTACGAATTTTTGACATTGCTTTAATTTTTAGTTTTTCTAGAATATCTTTAACATCAAAACAAGATTTAGATTCTTTAAAACTTTGTTCTTTCACAAAGCTTAATTTGTGGTTCAATATTTGAAGATGTGTTAAAAAATCTTTATCTGTAATATTACAATCCAATATCCCAGTTATCAGTGTTTCGGGCACCACCATATCATCAATGAATTGACTTAATTGTCCTCTCACTGCTTGTCTATTGGCCAACTCTTGGCTCATGGATACTGATTTACGTTGTAACGATAAAATTTCACTACTAATGCTTCCTAAATCATTTTGAAAGTCTAGCAACATGAATTCCATACGTTCCAAAATTTGATCACAAGCTGAAATTTGATTATGGAGACTAGCTATGTTTTGGCTTTCCTTTATATAATCTTGTATAGATTTATTTTCAACTTCTTTTAACTCTTTTTCTATTTGTTTCGAATACTGTCGCAAATCAGTTCCTGTCTTTAATATGTCTTGTACGACTTCATCTTCTAAATTTTGTTGTATTTGAGTTTTAGGTTCATCTGCTGAGATATTTCTCGATAGAGTACTCATTTCTATTTCTAAATAATAAAGAATTAATAACACAAAAAGTAGGGTTATAAATAAAACTTTATGTACAGTGTTGTCAAATATATTAAAGAAAGGACAAGCTGTTGTTAAAAATTATAAGCTGGATTCGTCGATTGCTAAACTTCCTTTGCTTCAGTTTTCCTTTTTTTTGGAAGTTTTTTGTTTTCGTTTTACGGAAGATTGCGGCATACTGTCGCTATCACTATCATTTTTATCCACCGTGGCTGACTTAAGCAATTGTCTTCTTTTCTTAAATTTTTTTGTTAATTTACTTACTGCAGTTTTACCAGTTTCATCAGCATATTTTGAGTCTGAAGATGAATAAGATTGTTAGGCGAATTGTTTTTTTACATTACCACCAATCTTGACCGTAATTAGATTCTTGCGGTGGAAAACAGTTTTCGTCTCCGTCGATTGAATCATCATTTTTTCTTTCTTCATCTGAGCATTCCACAACTGTTGATAAATGCTAGAAATAAAAAAATACTGTCACCATTCTCAATTATGGTTACAGTTTTGGGTTCAACTAAAATAAAAATTAATGGATTTACCTTTTCTTTAGTTATGTGTTTAGATGATTTCAAAAGAGAAAACTTTTTTACTGCTGCAAGCTTGGTGCTACGAGGAATACTATTTAAATCTTCTTCGTTTAAAACAGAAATAGAAAACGGTTTAATCAAAACATTTTCATCATCATCTCTAATTGTTTTTATTTCTTTTTCATTTTCTAAATTTTCAAGTTTAACATTTCCTAATCTAACATTTAATTGGCCAGTTCCAACCCATTTACTATCACTTACATGTATGCATTTACTACAGTCATCTTTAGGTTCTACCTAAACCAAAAAGATTTATTATGTACCTACCTTTAACAATGTCCGCTGAAGTGTATACG
The DNA here is from genome assembly GCA_036346205.1 of Vesta saturnalis. Classification (NCBI taxonomy): domain Eukaryota; kingdom Metazoa; phylum Arthropoda; class Insecta; order Coleoptera; family Lampyridae; genus Vesta; species Vesta saturnalis. Next base: position 668,622 of record JARFJB010000763.1, on the reverse strand, counting down.
TACGTCCGATTTGTTCATATGCAAAGATGAAGATGAATTACAAACTAATTTTTTTTCTGATGAACTGCCTTCTACAGACATAAATTTTACATATTTTACACCTGTTTATTCAAATTGTTTGACATTTGTCAAAACATGGATATGGATATTAATTAGCTACAGAACTTGCAAGATGTTCCACCAAGAATTCAGAATTTTAAATTCTAACATTTTTAACGTATTTTGCATGAGAAATGATTCATGAAGGTAGTTTTTTATAGCACTATTTTTATTTACAATTCATTTTTTCTTTTTAAACAATTAAACTTGCAACAATGAAAATAGAAGCAAGCTTTTTCATATAAAAATAATTTTTATCCTCCCATTGAATAGTATATTCCATTTATAACCAGAATTTTTTATTGGGCTATTAAACCATATCTTACAGTAGAACTGTTGCGAAAATGGTGTCGGGATGAATTAAAATCTATTAGAGTAGTTTTTTTGCTCATTCTCTTAACGTATGTTTATTAAACCATACTGCCTTATATTAAGAACTAATAAATAACTGTTGTGGAAATGATGTTGGGATGTATTATGCTAGGTTAGAGTAGGTACCTAGTTTTTTTTTGTTCATTCCTGTACTTATTACATAACAGGGAGAGAGTCAAGTTTATATTAGATATTTATGTATTAAGGGCATAATCAGAAGATTATGGCTCGAGGGAATGTTAAAAGCCCGACGCGAAGCGGAGGGCTTTTATATTCCTGAGAGCCATAATCTACATTTATGCCCGTGGTACATACAATGTTTTATTTTATTTTGCACCATGAAATTGGAACAAAATTCTAAAAAGATTCAGTATTTTCGGCAAGTTTTTAAATGCAAATGCAGTGAAATAAAGTCGACAGTAGGCTAATTTGTTGTTACTAAGATACTGGATATTGCTATTATATATCACATGTCATGTGTTTGCTGTCAATCATGCTGCTTAGCATCAATGACATTTCCGTGCTATAAAGACCACATTACGCCCGCATTTGGAGGCGTATAAAGAACATTATCGTGGCAAAATAAAATAAAGAACATTATGGTGGCAAAATAAAATAAACTTTTTTATTGCTACATAGAAATCAACTTAATGACTTTTATAATATTATATACAGTTCATAAAAGTTTATGACATTTAAATTAGCATCTTATATATCTCCTTTCCAAAAATATATTGAACTGCAAAACACGTGCACTGGATTTCTATGTTTAATTTTTAATTAAGCAACCCAAGTTAATTGGGATATAAAACAACGCACTATTTGTATTGAATAAGAGCTACTGTATACGTATTCCAACGAGTTAAATCTCGGAAATAAAGTTTTTCATATCAACATGTACACCGAATTCAATACTGCCATAACTTTAACTTTAAAAATTTTAAAATTTGAGATATGGCAGTAATGAACTCGTAGATATGATATATTATCTATAAAATCCAGTCACTTCATAAATATAGTATCCAGGGTTACTATTATTACATCTGGCAATACTGAAATCCAACAATCTTTCCGTTAGATACAGCCATAACTGATACATATGGCAATACTGAATTAAACCTTCTATTGTTTACAGTGTAGTACCGCCACAACTGCAACTTCAAGCGGTAACGCACATAATAGTTTCGTTACTTAACATCAAAGTTTAAGAAAAATTATTGCTGTGATTCAACCGAAGATAGACATATGAACTTGAACTCAGGTGGAAGTTTCAAATCAGAACCAGAGGTAAGGAAAACCTTTTATTTACAGTAGCTCGAATACATTCGTTTTCAAGCGTGAAAAGAAATAAAATTTAATTATTAGAATTGTTTGTGTTTTATTTGTTTGGAAAGTTGAAGATGTATCTATTTCTATACATAAGATATAATCATCTAAAAGCAGTTATGTTATTTTTTGGAACATTTTTTTTTTTATGATTGTGGACCTGAACAGGCCAAATTTGGCCTATCGTGCTAAAGCACTAAGGAACACTTAGGAGGATGGATAGAGGGATAATGAATTGCCAATAGATGCCTATGAACAGCTACCTTAAATTTTCTCATATCATAAGTGAGAGGAAGACAGAAACTAGGGAGATCATCCCAGAGTTTAGAAGCCGTGTAGAAAAATGTGGATTGCGCCCGTTTGGTACGACAAGTGGAGATTTGTACTGCATACTGATGATGTGAATGAGCGAACCGAGTGTTTCTCGCAAAGATAGCCCTAGATGGTATCAAAGAATATAATCCAGCAGCACAATAGCCGTTGTAATAACGATAATACAAAGGAAGAACTGAAACCATCCTTCTATGCTCTAGGGACTGTTTGTGAGAAGATAAGGACGGGTATTTATAAGCCTAATCGCTCTCTTTTGAATACGATTAACGATATCGAGAGCATTAACCCAGAGGTGAGAATTATATTCCAGATGAGGCCCAATTTGGGCCTTATACAGCAGAAGGAGTTGCCGAGAGGTAAAGTACTGCTTAGATCTGTACAAAAAGCTTATTTTACGAGCAGCTGTTTTGGTAGCTGACAGAAGATGGTCAACCCATGAGAGATTTGAAGATACAGTCATACCCAACAGAGTAATAGAGTCTGAAAACTTAAGAATTGAGCCATTCATACTTACAACAGGAAATGATCGATCTTTTTTGGCGGGCACAAGGCAACACTGAGTTTTGTTAGCATTAAATTTAACTAGATTATTGCTTCCCCATTCGAGAATACGTTGAATGTCTTTGTTGAAGAAATAAGGTCATTTATGTACAGCAGAAAAAGTGTAGGCGCTATAACGGATCCCTGTGGTACGCCCGCGTTAATGCTAACTTCTTTTGAAAAAAAGCCATCAACTACGACACGTATTCGTCTTTTATCAAGGAAACTAGAAACCCAGTTGATAAGCGTATCACTTAACTTAAACGAGGTGAGTTTGGCAAGTAAACACTTATGCCAAACTTGGTCAAATGCCTTTGAGATATCTAAAGCGACTACAACTGTTTCACCAGACTGCTCTACTGTATTGTTCCAAACTTGGGTCAGATATGAAAGAAGATCGCCTGTTGAACGATTTTGCCTAAACCCATATTGGTGGTCACTAAGGAGTTTGTTAGTTTCAAGGAACGTGAGCAGTTGTTCATTGCTGGCTTTTTTCATGATTTTAGACAAAATGGAAGTGATGGCAATTGGTCGGTAGTTTTAGGAATCGGTCTTATCGCCTTTTTTGGGAATAGGTTGAACATTTGCAAACTTCCATGATGAATGGAATTCCCCAGAAGACATAGAGATCGTATAGAGCTTAGATAGGACTGGTACTAGTTCGAGGGAACATTTCTTTAAGACAATAGCTGGGATACCGTCTGGGCCGGTCGCCTTATTGAGATCAAGGCTATTGATGATCGATTCCAAGAGCTTGTACCGAAAATGAATTGGTTTCATAGCGTATGAAGAAGAGTTGACTAGGGGCACATCTTTTCCAGAATCATTGAGACACGAGTTTGATATTTCTAGCACCAACGTATTCTACATGACTGTCAAACGATTTATTAGATTTCCATTTAATGTAATATTTATTTTTTTTAAATATTGCATCACCACAAGCCTTATTGAACCAGGGTTGGGAACGTGAATGACCTATACGGTACTGTTTTTTGGGAATGTATAACTCCATTCACATGAGGATGACTTCAGATACTGAAAGAGCGATGTCTGAAGAAGAGGACGACTTAAAACAATATTCACGCCATGGAAAGGTTATAAAGAAATCCCGTAAATCACTCCATCGAGCTGACTTAAAACACGACAAGGTTCTATCGGTTTTGCGAACAACAGTGGAATTCGGTGCAGTAGAAATGATTTCTATTAGACAATGGTCGGAAAGACCTAAAGGCGAAAGAACGGAAGTTTTATAAACAAGAGGGTTTGATATAAGATAGAGATCTAGAAGATGTAGAGTATGGTTAGGGTTATCAAGGATTCTTGTGGGTTCAGAAAGCATTTCTGTGAGATCACATGAAATAGCAAATGTTTCTGCACTATGACCAGCGGGATTTGTAATAGATGAAAACTGAAGCCAATTAGAGTTATGAACATTGAACTCGCCTACAATTGAGATATCGCAAGATAGAAACTGAGACAGGAGATAGTCAACTTTCATACTAAGGTAATCGAAGAAGTCTTGAAAGTTGCTGTCATTAGGAGACCTATAAATGCGACAGTAGAATTTCACAAAATTAGGGCCAGAATGTTTAAACCAAATCACGTCAAAATTTTTATTTTCTAAGCAAGAAACCCTCTTGCAAGCAATTCTGTCCTTGATGTAGGCACATACGCCTCCTTTATATCGAAAGTTAGAGTGAAGGTGGTATTCAGGAAATTGCAAGTCGGGTGACTCGGAGCTTTCAGAGGAGACTTGTGTTTCAGATAGAAACAAAATATCAGGTTGTAATTGTTCAAGATGTTGGTGAATAGCATTAAGATTAGTCCTGATACCGCGGATGTTGCAGTAGTGAATCAGAAAGTTGATACTTTCGATGACCGAGGTCGCTTAGGCCCTGCCCTCCCGGACATCCGAATGGGGTAGGATTTTACGTCCGGAATTTATTACCCTAGAAACCACAGCCATCTAATTTTTTAATTTGGGACTTTTAATCCGACAGGAAGACAGTGAGGGCGACAAGGAAGAATAAGGATGAGAATAGATTAAGGATGATGGAAAAGGCAATCGGCAGCCCTTACCGAGCTCAGAAAATCGGAGACTCAATATTAAGTAGCCCATGGTAAGGGTGGTGGTACCTACCCGGCTGGCATGGAGTATACATGCCTACCACCTGTGAAATATAAATAATTGCTTTCTCAAATACGTACGTATAAAGAGAAAGCTATGCAATCAGTATTAATTTTCAAACACTTTTTTACATATGTCGAGGTTTTGTGGCCTAAACAATACAAAAAACATACTTTTAGAAAAAAATTTTCGTGTCTGATTGTGTGTCTGTGAGTGAGTGTGCGCCATATCTTTTGAATTATTAAATTTGTCGACAAAAAACGCATTTTTTTGTGTCGTGTGCGTGTGTGCGCGTGTGCGTGAGTGTGCGTGTGTGTGTGTGCGTGTGTGCGTGCGTGCGTGCGTGCGTGCGTGCGTGCGTGCGTGCGTGCGTATGTGTGTGTGTGTGTGTGAGTGTGTGTTTGTACGGGATATCTTTTGAACCATTAAAGCTATCGAAATGAAATTTGGTACAAAAGTTCTTTGCCATAAAATCTAGGTCAAGTTCGTTAATGAGCAATATCCCATTGGGGCATTTTTAGGGGATTAGCAAATTAAAAAAATTCATTGTTTCAAATTTTAATAAGTTAATTAAATAAGATAATAATTAAAAAACAAACAAATACTTTTTTATATAATTTCAAAATAAAAAAATATATAATAACCAGTGGCGCGCCGTGTTTAGGGTACAAAATTGTGCATTTTTAATTTATCACCCGATTTTTTTGAAGTCGTGTATTGGGGGTTTTTAAGATCGCTAAGTATAAATCATTTGTCAAAATTGAAAAATTCAACATGGCGGATTAAAAATGGGGGATTCTCGTGATTAAAAACCGATATGACTCAAATTCGGGTATTATGGGCTTTGTTGTTATTTAGTTACATATATGAGAAATCATTATGGCAGATTTGACAGCGGTTTTTTTATTGTAATTAATAAACACTCAAACACTAATTTATTTTAGATTTCTTCAGAACTGCGGTCATATTATGAGAACATACTATCAGAATACAATCCAGGTCGAATTCAATCCTTCGTCAATCAACAGTATGTTGAATCATGTCTAGATGCTCAACAAAACCAAATGGGTGAGGTAAGATGTATGATATTTTAATTTTTGGGAACAAACCTAGAATACTTTGGTCTTTTAGGTAAAAACCTACCACGTTCTCAAAAATGTCACTGAAATTCAATTACAAAAGAATCACTCTGAATTAAGTTCTAATTCCACAAAGCATTTTGGAATAAGAGAAGATGTAATACTCGAAGACCAAAATAACTCAGAATATGGACGACTCCGTAAAAGATGAAAATTACGTTCAACCAGAAACCAGTGCTTCGAAGAGTGCTGTATCATCAGAGAATGTGAATAGTAATGATAAAGGTGCTGAAAGAGCAACAAAGGTAGATACACTCATCGATGAGGAAAGCCATAACCAAGAAAAGTAGAGAGAACAAGAAAAATAAGCAAATTTAAGACGAGAAGATGATAATATCGTCTATAAAAAACAAAAAGTTAACAGGCGCAAAAGGCAACGCAGACCGGACACATGGAAGCGAAATATAAAAAAGAAAAAGGTTAACTCAGGTGAAAGTTATATCTCTGTAGGTAAAAGATTAATACCAGCAAAAAAAAAAAAAACTTGTAGAGAAAACTGCATACATAAATAAAAATTATTATTAATTTTATTAATTGCAAACATAAATGTTTTAAAATTGAATCTGGCTCTAGAAAAACCATACCTTTGATGATAAAGCTGATTATTCATGGTCTGATTACACCTGAAGCGGTGTCTAACGGTAATTAGTATTGCGGTATTGACATCCTATTAATAGCTTTGTTGTAGAACGTTTATTATTAACGTGGGAGCTATTTATCGATAATTCCACCGTACTTGAGGTAGGAAGTTCATTGAAGAATAATGACTTTAAACCTGTAGTACAATTATTTTGGACGACATTCACCGACATACGCTGCCCACACTTTGATATGGAGGAATGGCGCGAAATCTTGAACATTAAAACTGAGCGTCTAATACGTCAAACTCTAAAATCTGACGAACCCGAGAAATCTATTTATATAGGTTACGGTATAAAAATTGAATCGCTGTTTATTACCGACGGAGCAAAGCGAATCAGAATAAGTAGAGGAAACAATACAGTATTATTATCCGAGCAAGCAATCAACCTATTCTTTTCGGCTATGGAGGTGATAAATCAGAAGCTGAATTATATGAATGATTATCGTAATTATTCGAAATTGTACACAAAAGTTTTTAAAAGATGTATCTTTAACCATTAGTAGGCCATATTTGTAAAATATATGTAAAAATGAACGTATATTATGTAAATCAGTATTTTAATAGACTCCACCTAGTGGTACATTTTTAAAAACGGATTAGAGTTTGATCGATGCTCCATCTAGTGGTATACTAAGTAGATCTAGGTTCCTGCAATTGTTATGGTGGGAAAATTTGAAATAGGTTCTGGAAGGTTTGCATGTTATACTCTAGACGCCTAGCTTCCGATGTGAAAAATAAAACATACATTATGTGAAACAGTATTTTATTACTATGATTATTCAGCTTCATATGATAATTACATTTTACGTACAATGCTAGTAAATGGTTCATACTCAATTAATACATCGTGCAAAATAACATAATATACCGAAGTATCGGCGGCAAACGCCGAAGATGCTTCAACTTCCGATTTCAAATCAATAACTACATTATGAATACTCTCGTTTTGACGAGTACAGTTAATTATAAATATCGGTTGACTCTTAAATTGTTCGTAACTAAGCATAGAACCTTATGGCGAATTATAATATTGATTTCGAAAGTTTAAATATTCTTCGTAAGCATCCACGTATTTGTTATCAGCGAAAACGGGATTTTGCTGTTCATACGGATACCTTCTATTATTAATATTTGCTTTTATATTCGAGATATTTAAGTGAACGAATTTTGCTGCACTCTCTTCTCTATTATTTCGCTTCTTCATATGGAAAGCAACCAGTAGCCAGTACTGCTCTTCACCGCCCAAACCATTGACGTTGATGCGGGTAAGGCCGGATATATGTACAAATCTCGAGCGTGAAATGCAACTTGTATCGCTGAATTTATTAATCTTCTGATAGATAGACAGCTTCATAGCATCATTCGGAATTACATACGGAACGTTCCACGTAACCTTCGTCAAATTGATCTTAACACCCGTTTCACCGCTGTTGCAGTCGACATCGGTATTGGATCGAACCAATACCAGCTCTTGACGTATGTTGACTAGAGGCTTCGTATAACCCTCCGCAAATCCCAACACATACTTGAGCGGTATGGAAGCGCAGAAGGCGGTTTTGGTGCTGTTTAACAGTTGAAGAGGCCTGTTTTATGGACACCATCCTGCATCCGATAAACAAGTACTTTAATCTGCATTATATGAGTAATATCCTTTAATGGCACTGTTAATACCAGGTAAACGTACGGTTTCAATCACCTGGTCGCCTAACATGAATCAAATCTCATTGAAGAGGAAGAGAGGTGCATTATTCGTGAGATTATACGCTGTATTTGCATCATTAGGGGTTAAAGTACCTTCTAAATATATAACACTATTGTAAGTAGGTGTAATGAGATCGGCTGTTTGCACAACCAGATTAATTTCATCGGAGTTTTCGTATGCATTTGTTGTGAACGGGTGATAAGTTCGACGATCGCATTCCACGATCATATCTTCGTACCTCACCCCTGTGAATAACCTCAGCGCTTCTTCCATATAGTCTTTATAGCCGAGATATTGTAGAAACTGAACGTCGTCTTCGGTTAACGATGTGCTCTCGTCTGCACGGTAGAGACCTACTGCTGAAAATCTTAAGACCCATACTTTTCAGTTCCAATCTAATAGTTGCTTTCTCGTTACCAAAGTCTGCTAATCGACCCTCTTGATCAACCAATTTCAAGGTTATGTTATCTATACATCGTGTAAGTACAGGTAAATAAATAACTGTATCTGGCTCCTTGATTAATTTATAACCTGGTTCAACGTGTACGTCAAACTCAAAGATTGTATGCGACTGCTCACTGTTCCTGTATGCGCCTCCAGTTAAATTACACTCTACAAGTATATTTGTAGCGCGAATTATTTGAACATCCAAATCAGATTCGTGGGTGTGGCCTGCTCTGTAAACGTTACATGAGAAGCCGAGCATGCGCCCAATATATTCTTCCTTTCTAAAGTCTACGTTAGGTATAGATTTAACTTCGCATTTTAGCGTATTATTGTTTGCTCTTAATATAAAGTCGATCGTGTTATGCGGGTTAATTTTACTCTGTAGAAATTTGTTAATTTCCACAATTTCACATACACCACTAGGAATCGTAATCTCTTTATGCTCGCCATTTTTCGTAATATAGTAAAACTTGTGGTTACCCTCATGAATATTTTGTATAGAATTGCAACCGTAAAATGCTAACAATCCTAATCCATACTGATAATTAGGATCAAGTTCGATTAGCGGAAAATACGTTGCACTGAGCACGTTTCCCTCACCCGTCAATGTAAACGTTTGAGACATGACTACAAATAAACAATAGTAGATTTCGCAACTAGTGCGCTGTTTACACATTTCTTGGTGCGAGGCTGTTCTTTTTTACCCGAGGCCTAGCCGAGGGATAAAATATATGGCCGAGCACCAAAAAGGTGACAGCGCACGTGTTTGAATACATTGTAATCGTTCACATAAAATTAGAAAAAAATTAAATTTTGAAATATTTGTTGACAAATGTCAAATTAAATACATAAATAAAAAAGTTTATATATTTAGTTATATACCACTTTTCTCTTTATGTATTAAAAGTAACGATTACAAAAATAATATTTCAAGCTATTTATTATATAGAAAATGTAAACATAAATGTCCACATATAAATGTTTATAATTTTGTTCCTTATGATAGTTATATCTAATTTTATAATCTCTAAATATCTGATTATTTCAAGTGGTGGCGCTAAATCTCCGAAGCTATCGTAGTATATGACATCATGACCTCGTTTCTTGAAAGCAACCCAATGACTACCGCTTCCTCTAAAATGGTCAAGGTTCACGATAGCACACTCATTATAATGCGGTTTATGGGGTAAAGCATCACGCATAAATACGCCTCTAAAGAATGGCAGCATACTCATTCAGATCGGAATCGGTTAATGCTCTTCGAGGCAAGTTTGTACCGCTTCCTCTAAAATCGTCAAGGTTCACGATAGCACACTCATTAAGATGCGGTTTATGGAGTAAAGCATCACGCATAAATACGCCTCTAAAGAATGGCAGCATACTCATTCAGATCGGAATCGGTTAATGCTCTTCGAGGCAAGTTTATACATTTTTTGGATATAGTTTCAAGTATAAAGCACATCTCTTCTTATGAGGATGCAAATAAAGTCCTTTGCCACTCCTTAGAGCTACCGCCTCCATTGTTTGGTTGTGGCGTTGAGCCCCCTCCAATTGCTTCTTCGCCGTCGAAGCGTCGTTGACAGCTTTAGCTATACCGCTAACACCACCTGCGAGAGCACCTGCAGCTGAGAGACCGGCGAATAGAGGTATTAGGAATGGGAGAAAGCCGCCAGTTTTAGGTATCGGAATGATTCTAGGTAATTGCACCTTCTTCTTTCCGCCGGCAATCTTAACAGCCTTCTTAGCGGCCGATAGACTGACATCAATAAGTTTCTTCAGATTACCATCTTTGATCAGACGTTTGACAGATTTTTGAATAGGTTTTAAAAGTCCACCTCTAAACGAGCACTATTTCGTCTTCTTCTTCTTAGCGCGCATACCTAACGTGGTTTTAAGCTTCATGGCGTTCGCTACGGCAAAGGCTGCTGCTTTCTCACCAAAACTTGAATCCTTCGAGCGTACACGATTCCAAGCTTGATCTCGAAGCACCCTATCTGCTTGATGACGGCTTGTTAAATCGTTAGAATTATTATAGGCGATATCGTGTTTTTTGCAAGCTTCGTCTAGATGATTTATACCTGGATTGCAGCGAGCTAAACGTTTTTGTAGCGTGGCTCCTGGTCCGAAATATCGATAACCCGGGATATGCAGCTCAACAGGTAATTTGTTTATTAAGGCCCGAGCGGCATGTGAACTGGTCAGTATACTATCAGCAACTGAATGATGCAGTTTACGAAACATCCTCAAGAACTACCTGTGGATGGTCACGATTGATTGAAATCCGAAGTTGCAAGGAAGCATGGTCGTCTCTTTCCGACATCAATAAGAGCAATTATTTGCGGACCTTCCGAGTGCGGGAAGACTAACGCGATGGTTAGGTTATTGGTTGCACCGCATGGCTTAAAATTCGAAAATGTATATGTTTACTCTAAGTTGCTCCAGCAACTAAAGTATAAATACTTAGAGCATGTACTTAAGCCAATAAGAGGTATTAGGTATAATGCATTCAACGATAAGGCAGATGTACTCATGCCAAAAGAGATCGCTAAGAATTCTATAATGATCTTCGACGACATCTCGTGCCTCAATCAACACATAATTCGCAATTATTTCAGCAGAGGGCGACACTCAGGCGTGGACTTTTTTATATCTCTGTCAAACATGCTCGAAGATTCCTAATCAATTGATTCGCGATAATGTGAATATGGTTGTGTTATTTAAGCAAGATTGCATAAATTTGAAGCATGTATACGATGAGCATGTAGGTACAGATATGACATTCGATCAATTTAAACCAATGTGCGCGCAATGTTGGTAGATTAAATACGATTGCGCTTGCATTGTAAAAGACTTTGGTTACGGCAAATACCGAAGCGGATTTGATTGCTATATCACCTGCTCATAAGTCATTCGGACGCAGTCGCTCGCAATGGATGTTCGAGATAAGGTGGTTAAGCGGAATATGTAATCATATTAATGCAATCAAACGCAAGCTGGAATTATTGAAGAGAGGTAAACTTGAAACATATCGTTTAGCGGAAACTGCATATAAACGTATACTAGATCCTTTGAAGAGAATTGCTAATGCGGAAATTAAAGTAGAACCGGTGAAATCGGAGTTCAAACAAGCACCTGTCGCATCGTCAACCCCTGCCCCACTCAAGTTCAAACCTCCGGTTGTACCTTCATTCGTTGAAACCGGTTTAGAACCAGCACCTGCTACGTTTAGACCCCTTCCGTCATTCGTTGAAGCGGACGTGATTGCTGAAACAGATCCTGCTGAAGAGGAGGAAGAGCAGGCGGAGCCAACCAATTTAACGCAATTACTCGATGACGCAGGCATTGTCGATGAATTCTTAGAGCAATATGATCCTTTACCTCGCCACTATGTAGAATTACTGATCCGCGGAAACCAAGAACGAATTGATAATACATATGGTCTTCGTTATGATCCAAACTTAGATAAATGGGCTATCGGAGATCCTCCGGTGGATATAGAAGGACCTAATCTAATTATAAAGGATGACCTCATCCTTTATAATTAGAAGGCACTCCCGAACTATACGAGCTGCTTATATTGAAAGAGCCGAAGAAGTTTACGTTGAGGGATGGCACAGCCTACGTTGATATTTTAGCTAAAACTAACGCATATACGAAGAATCACGACCCTCACGGAGCAATTATGGGCACCAAGTTGTCTAAATACCGTAAGATTATTAAGCCGCAAATCAGCTCAAACCGTTTTGGTAGCGGCATCATGAAGAATTTGTCGAATAGAGTGAAGGAGTATGTATACTGGAATACTCCTCGAAAACTTGTGGAACAGCTTAGACTATTGCATGCATCGAAAGCAGCAGGTCATACTGGTCATGATAACGAAATCATTAGTATCGAAGAAGAGCTCTGAGAAGAAGGTATAATTGCATAATAATGCCCATCGATACGTTTGGCAGACATTCACTAGAGCATTTAAAACATGCAGCCGTAAATATCAAATTAACCGGGGATGATAATTACGATACGCAAGGTAAAAGACTTTGCAATGTCTGAACCCATCCTAGAATATGATGTTGCAACTAGGAGATACGTAGGTGAGGCGAATTTAAAATTGAGCGAAGATGTAATTACGATGCACAAGGTAAAAGAGTCTGCAACGTTAGCGATCCAATGCTAGGTGCGGATGTAGCCACCAAAAAATATGTTGATAAGTGTAAGAAAGTCTTAAAAAGTGATATCGATTTATCGATTGCAACATTATTATCTGAGCGCGATCGTAAACTTGAGGAGAAAATTAATCGTATATATGGCGATATAAGCATCCTCAGCAGGGATATTTATAACATTGAGAATAAGTTACACTAGTAGTAATGTTTTCAAAGTTGGCGGTTATCGAAGAATTGTATAAGCCTGCGCGGAAGAATTTCGTGAGGAAATGAACCATCGTCAAGCATCGGGATGATCTCTGGCAGACGGATTTAGCCGAATTTATTCCGTATGCTAAAGAGAACCTCAATCATAAGTATATTCTAACAGTGATTAACTGCTATTCAAAATATCTATATACACGAACTTTGAAGTCGAAGAATGCCGACGAAGTTTGTCGAGCGATGACTTCTATTTTGAAGAAGGGTAGAGCAATCGGATCAAGGACGTGAATTCTATAATAAACATTTTGAAGTGTTGATGAAGAGTTATGCAATACATCATTACTGAACGTAGAGTGTTAAAAAGGCAGCCATTGTTGAAAGGGTTATAAGAACGTTGAAAAATGCGTTATACAAACGATTCAGCTTTAGAGGTAAATAAATACAAGTGGCTAGATGAGTTGCAGGAAGTTACATATGAATATAATAATAAAGTGCATTCTACGATTAGAATGAAGCCTAAAGAGTAACTGCATCAACATATTTACCTATGTTTCATAATATTATGGTAATGGGGACAGCAAAAGTTGGTGGTTACGTTCGGATTTCTAAATATAAATCAATATTTGCAAAGGGCTATACTCCTAATTTTTCCACCGAACTGTTTAAGATTGCTAAGGTGAAGGTTGGTAATCCAGTTACATATTTACTGGAAGATCTCCAAGGTAAACCGATAATAGGTGGATTCATGAAGAACTACAGGAAACAGCTCATCCGGATATATTTCTCGTTGAGAAGGTGTTACGGCGTAAGGGGAACCACTTAGTTGTTCGGTGGCTCGGTATGGACAAGACACATGATTCATGGATTAATAAAACAGATGTATAACATGTATATATTTTCGTACAATAAATAATTTGTCATATAGCATAAGTATATTTTTATACATCTTCTGATACAATAATAAATTTCTTAGTCTATAACATAATAATAAATGGTAACAATAACGATAATGATGTTATAGTAATAAATAATTTCTTAGTCTACCTTAGCCTATAACATAATAATAATAACAATAATATAATTTTCTTAACCTATAACATAATAATAACGACAATGACGATGATGATAATAGCTAATAATACTGATAAATAATTTCTTAATCTAAAATGTAATAATAATAGCTAATTTCTTAAACTAAATCTATAGTAGCGGGGATATTGCAATGTCCGCAAGGTAGTGTATCGATACCACTAGGCAGCAAATACATCTTGTCATCGCGATTGCTAAGAGCGACTTTATGCTGTTCTATACTATATACGTGGTGGCTTTTCGGTATGATACTGCTTTGAGAGACGCTTGTAATATCCCCGCTTCTTAGGCATTTTAAATAATCGTTAAAACTAATACTATCTCTTACAACATAATCCCTAACTCCTTTCAACTTCCTTACCTCATAATCCTTAAGTCTAAAGTTGTACATTTTAGATGCCAAAGCCACCCATTCAGTAATTATTCTCCCACTCATTTCACCTTTCATCAAGCCAATTACTTTACCATGGTATTCTGTACTGCTCCAATATCCCTGCAACGCTCGCTAGATGTCTTTTGCTGCCAATACTCAATAATGAGTCACCAACATATGTCTTATCAGTTTTAAATTAGCGTCGATGACATTGATGATTTTGGTGATTTTATACTCATCATGACTATTGGCGTGTTTGTAAAAATGTTCAATAATTTCTACGGAAGAGTTGATTTTCTCGATCAAAGCCATTTCTAAAAATAAATCATTAAAATGTATTAGTATAAATTGTAAACATTATACCTTTGACATCTAGCGAACGAATGAACTGGAGTAGGAGGTAACATGATTTAATTTATCAAACCTGTAATTTATCGATATAATTAATGCTTCAAATATAAATATCTAACTTACCTGGAGCGATACAAGTAATTACAATAGCAGTCAAGCGGTGAACACTTTTAGAGGTAATTTAAATCTAAAAAATTCATTTGTAAAAAATAATGCTTTTAGTAAAACCAATGCAACATACCTGAAAATATCCGTTGAATTAACTGCAGCAGATACACAGCAGGTACAAGTATAAAAATAATAATAATAATGGTTAGGAAACCTGAAATTTATTAATACTCGTAATTAATTATTATTTTTTAAATGTAATACTGAAACTCACCTGATGAAAGCGTGATAACGACTGATAAAGAGTCGTATGTTACATTGCTCTTATATACGTCACACACCCGATGTTGCAGGTTGTACATGTGGATATAAAAATGTTATCTGCTGTAATTATTTATTGCGTATGGAGTGTTAAATAAATTATTAATATAAAGTTTTAGTAGCGCTGATAACAAATATAACTGAATTAAAAATTATTATTAATTTTATTAAATACATAAATAAAAAGTTTACCTCGAGTAGGATTTGAACCTACGACCTGTATTTTGCTAGAGTACTGCGCTAACCAACTGCGCCACCAAGGTTCAAGCCCCAATCGATGCAAATTTTGTCTTTATGTATGTAGAACTGATGTAAATTCTAAATATAATGAGATTACAATCAAATTACTTATATTAATGGTATGTGAGCCTGCAATGTCGCAAGGATTCACACATACCAAAGCAACTTGACTAATATTAAGTTATTAAAAGTTTTTGTTACATATTTAACTTTGAACTTAATCGTTCATAATAAAAACTTTTAATAACTTAATATTAGTCAAGTTACTTTGTATGTGAATCTGCAATTCATATATAATTATTGTATTATATATTAATTTACATCAGTTCTAATAAAGACAAAATTTGCATCGATGAACTACTTCGACTAACAGTCGTAGGTTCAAATCTACTGTAAATTTATTGTATTTAATAAAATTATTAATAATTTTAATTACATATTTAACTTTGAACTTAATCGTTCATAACAAAAACTTTTAATAACTAGATATGACTGAGGTTCTACAGCGATAAATATCTATTTTTCTTGTTTTGTGATAACATTATTTTTATACATTGTAATATCTGTTAATATTGGAATAAATAAATTATTTAGGATTTTATTACACAAAATACGTATTTACTAGCTTTACTAATACTTTGAGGCGGATATGCCTATGGTTTCTAGATAGCAGGCAAAAACCTATTTGCTTTTTTGTTCATGAATTATTACACATATATAAATCACTCAGGATGTTATTTGTAGATAAACTTTATATTGAAATGTTTAAATGTAAATTGAATGTTTATTTAATGCTTTAGTGTAAATAATTTTAGAATATAATACAATTACATACAGCATCATATGATAAGGCTTTCTAGATTTAACTGATAGTTGTAATTTGCTTTAATATATTTAATTAAGATGTATTAAATATGTATCAGTAAATGCATTGCTTCTTGTATTAATTATTTTAGAGACGCGTAAATTGCGCTTTCCTTGTTACTCCGAATGCGGTCTCAGTCTGTCATCAACCATAATTCTCTTTCACTCAATCTCGTGACGTTATTTTATATAAAATTACTCAGGATGTCATTTCTAGATAAACTTTATATTGAGATTTAAAGTTTATTTACAAATTCATAACATAAAAGTCTTTTTTCTAATTTATAAATAACATTATCTTCTATTTATTACTAAAAGCATTAATTACGAAAACTAATACGAAACTTATATAATTATAGTATATATATATATATATATATATATATATATATATATATATATATATATATATATATATATATATATATGATGTTTCTATTTAGATTGCCACAAGTATTAATGTTTAAATAAGACATTTTTTCTTGGAAACTTGTGTAAATAAAGGTACAAATTAATTCAACGTTTCGGGAACGTCCTTTCTTCCCTTTGTCAAGAATTTATTTCGACAATTACAGAAATTGAAATAAGGTAACTATTTTTAACAAATACAGAATATGAAACAAGGTAACTAATTTAAACTTAATCTGGACGAGTGTGTTTAACTTCGGGTAGTTGGTCTAGTACATGATGTAGAATGTGTGGAAGTGGGGACATCAGGAATAGTTGCAACATAAGTGTTTGAAATTGCTGGAAGATTTGAAGTTGGTTGAAATGTCGAATCAACTTGTTTAATGGTATTATTCCAAATTTGTGGCATTCTACAAGTGTCATCTCGTTTATTGAGAGCGTTTGGTTTTCTTTCAATTTCAACTGCCTCTCTAATAATTCTTTCTTGTAAGGTGTATAGAGGTGCAATTAAACGGATATTGTTGGTGTTAATTTGGCGTCCTGTATCTAAATGATGTGCAGCTAAAGAGGATGATGGATTGTGCTGTTTAATTGCTAGTTTATGTTCATCGGCTCTCGCATATAATATTTTATTAGTTTGTCTGATATAAGTTCTTCGACAGTTGTTGCACGGTATCTCATACACTCCTCGATTTTCATTGGGAATTTTGTTTTTGGGGTTTCTTAAAATTTGGGACAAAGTTGAATGTGGTTTGAATACCGGTCTGAAGTCGTTTTTGAAAATTTTTTTGCTATTCTGTCTGTAATTCCTTTTATATAAGGTAGAATAACAGGAATTTTGTGTTCATTGTTTGACAAGTTATTATTTCTTGGTCTTCTTACTTCGTTGGTAATTTTCAATATTTCTTGATCTTTGTATCCATTTTGAAGTAATATTTTATTAATAGTCTTCATCTCTTCCATTTTAGAATTTTGGTCAGATAAGAGGTAAGAGCGGTATATCAAGGATTTCATAACGCTACGTAATTGACCAGGATGGTGATGCGAGAGAGAGTTCAAATATCTATTCGTATGAGTTGGTTTTCGATAAACTTTGTGTGTAAATTTACCATTAGGAAGTCTTGCTATCAGGGTGTCCAAAAAAGGGAGTGAATTATTTTCTTCAACTTCCATAGTAAATTTGATGTTGTCGTGAATGTTGTTAATATGTACTAGAAAACTCTTCAAGTTCCCTTTTCCATGGGTCCGAACTACAAATGTGTCGTCAACATAACGAAACCAACATTTAGGTTTTAAATCTGCAAAATTTAAAGCAGTGGTTTCAAAATGTTCCATATATACATTCGCAAAAGCTGGAGAGAGTGGCAGGCCCATAGATTCTCCTTGAATTTGCTTGCCGAACTGTCTTTTGTATGTAAAATAAGTTGAGTGCCTACAGTGGTTTATCAATTTGAATATATCTTGGTGTTTTTCTTCTAGAATTTTCATCGTGTCTTCAATAGGTATTTTGGTAAAAAGTGACGTTATGTCGAAGCTAACTAAAATGTCATTTGGAGCCAAGGGTACAATTTTGAGTTTGTGTAGAAAATCATAAGCGTTTTTGATGTAGGATGCAGCGTTTTTACAAATCGGTTGAATAATTTTTGCTAGATAACGAGCAAGGTCATGAGTCGGAGAATTGAATGCACTGACGATAGGGCGTAATGATCAGTTTTCCTTATGTATTTTTGGGAGTCCGTATACTTTGGGGATTCTTGAACTCTTCACTCTTGGAATTAGTTTCTGTTTTGTTCAACAGAAGCTCGGCAAATACGTTTCGGATAGCCACCAATGAAGTACGCATCGCCATGATCATCGCTATCCTTCGGAACGAAGAGGTACTCTAACAGGAAGAAGAAGAATACTTTCCAATTTTATAGCGATGGCTTTGGTTAACTTCAATTGCTGATGCTTAGTATTCTAATAAATTTGTTTAGAAAATTAAAAAAAATGCCTCATTAGGTGGAAGGATAAAGAAAAGTTATGTATCTGTGAATCTAAAATTTTGATGAATGTTCAGGAATACAGGAACAGACAAATTGAAAATTTGAAGGTTTAGGTATAGGAAACCCTTATAGAAGTTGAAAACTAATTAAGTAAGCTAAGCGATAGCGTATAAAATACAGGGAGTTCCATCTAAAATAAGCTAAATATTTCAGTATGAAGTTCTACTAATTTAACTGAAAAAAATGAACACCCTGTAAAGAGGTGTTAATAAATAGACCAAGGAACAGTATTTTATTTATACCTAAGAGTAAATTTGTTGAAGTTTATTTTATTAGGAGATATTTAACTTTTCCTAAAACCCTACATTTTCAGAAAGAAAGGGAACCCTTATGGAAGTGCTCTTATTTTTTATGTAAAATTCGAAAATGCAATAATATACGGGATGTGTCATTTAAAAAAAAACTTTGATATGCCACTTTTTTGGAAAATATTTAAAAATATTTAGGTTAGAGTAGCTTTCCTTTATAATTTTCTTGAAGTTTGTTTCTTAAACTTTCATTTTTTACACGAGCTAAGAGATAACTGTTGCAAAAACCATGTCGGGATCAATTAAGATAGGTTAGGGTACGTACATTAAACCATAATTCCTTATACCAACTAATAAATATCTTGCGGAAAAGTTGTCGGGGTGAATTAAGACAGTTTAATAGTTATTTAATAAACTAGTTTGTTAATGAAGGCGATTAATAAACGAAACTGTTTAATAGTTGAGAGTTTATTACAATATTTTTTCGTTGACCGTAAACTCAATTTTTGTGACAAAATTAGCAATTAATTATAAATCAAAACCCCCAGCAAACATTAACATAACCTCAAACTATAAAAATGAAGTGTAAATGGTATAATAAATAATAATGTAATAATGAAATAAAAAAATAAGTTCTCCTTCAGGAGGAATGTCTAATTGTGAAAGTAAATTAACTATTTCGGAAATAAAAGGGTTGGAATTTCATCAAAAGCCTGTTTTCTATTCTTAATATCATTCAATAAAACTTCGTCATGTCCTTCGGGTGAAAAGTCACTCTTTAATTTAGAAATAAGTTGATCCCATGTCTGAATCAAAGGTTTAACCGCTCTATACCAAATTAAACCTTTCCCTGAAAATAAATCAACACCAGATAAAAGCATCTCCGTCTTTGAAATATTTCGTGCAACCATCAACTCCTCACATCTTTGAATAAATGTAAAAACTTCTTTCTCACTACCATTAAATTTTAAATTTAATTTATAAACAGGAACAGATTAAAAACTTGTAAATTTTTAATTAATTTGGAAAAATCTTCAGCAGGACTATTAACTGAAGTATTAACATCGGAGTTATGTGACATAGAAATATTAGAAGTGTCTAATTGTGGTGACTCATTATTCAATTCAAAGTTTTGATAAATAGATTCAATAAATTCTAAAGATTCGTTACATAAAGTTAACAACTGATCGTGTAAATACAAAAATTCATTATTAAAAGTGATTTAATTTAAACGTTTCAAAATATGCAGTAAACGAGTATGAAGTCTAAGGTATTCCCCTTTCGAAGGCTTAATTTTAAATAAATGTATTAACGATTGAATGTTATGAAGTTTGTCTTTTAATAATTCCAGTTCTAACGTTTGGTTGATTTCAATTTTCTTGTTCGAATCAAATAGATTTGGATTAATCCTTTCTAAATTTAATTTACGTCTTAGTAATCTATGTTTCTCATCCACAGTTAACCTTTCCGCATCATTAACATTTCTAAAACTTAACTCTACTAATAACTCGTCACTACGAAGAACATCCACTAAATAATTTAAATTTGGCATGGTAAAAAATATTATATAAACACAAACAACAAAATTTCACTAATCGTAAACACAATAAAAGTATCAAATCGTAATAATAAATTGTTACAGTACCTTTAAATTGGTCAACACTAACAATTGAAACTGAAACAAACAAAAGCGAAAATAACCAGCAAATGGTAATGAAAGCAAATCAAGTCCCTGCTCGGGCGCCAGTATAATAACGAGGTGGTGTAAATGGTGTAATAAATTTAATAATAAATGAATGTAATAAAAAGTAAAAATGTTCTCCTAAACACAAATCGTCAAACTGACTGGAGATACTAACTATTCACCACAAATAGTGCCTTTGTCCCAGTCGGTAGTTTAAGTAGGGGGGTTCATTCGTTTTGATTTGCTTGATTACCACAAAATCTGCTGTGTTATTTTCACTGAACATAAATAATAAAAAAATGAAATGTAATACTAATAAAATGATCTCGGACGCCAAGTTATTTTTTTATCTATTATCTCAGAACAACTAAACCGAGTTTGTTGACAATAAAAATTTTATCAAAATGAAAAAAAAATAAATTTTACAATTATGTTTATTGACAGTTAATATTATGATTAAATAAAATTTATCTTAAAACTATCCTTAAAGTACTAATAATCATTAAAAATAAATACCTGTACAATATATACAAAATCCCTGGTATTATAAAAAATGATGCTGAACTGCAAACTAAGATGACGTAATCTTTGTGTAATGTTGCGCAATTTATGCAATAACAATGCTTTTATGTTATCAGCCAAAAGTGAAATTATCTCTTAAAAATTTCTTCTTTAAATTGAATAATTCGTTTAATGCATTTCTTGAAATTTTCCAATAAAATTTGCAATCATAAAATTAAACGCTTCCTGCTTAAAGGTGCATCAGGAAGTGGCAAAAAATGGAGGCTTTGGAAGTTAGAAGATGTACTCGTGCGCTAAAGGGATTTGCGCAAGGAATTAAGTGAATGATGACGTATTGCGCAAACGTATTTGAGCAGAAAAATAATTTATGGGAATATAAACCTTTAAAAAGATATGCAAATTAAGTTGCCTACCTCATACCTATATTTCAATAATTAAAAACTTTTTTCTTATATTTACAACTAAATGAATGAAAGACCTTAAATAAAGGTATATTTTAATACAACTCCAAAAAATGGTTGTTACAAAACAATTTCGAAAACATCCAAAATGATTTAAACCTAAATATAAATTCTGACGTTCACAACATAAACACTGTAAACAATTGTAATATTAATAATATTATTATAAATAACCAGAAATAATTATGGATTATTAAAATGTATGATGTTAGTCGTCATTGTTTTTTTATTTGTATGAGTATAACTGGTTGTCTATATCAAAATATCATCAAAACGTCAAAATCCCAAAAACAGTTACTTAATGAAAATGAGTGTATTAATGATGTCTATTAATACATCCTTCTTTAAACAAAATAATTCATTAATATCGAAATTAATAAACGGTCAACGATAAAGTAACTTTCGTTGTTCATTCTGCTAAAATATATTTATGAAACCGTAGTTCCGTACACGAGTTAAAAGATAACGGTTGCGAAAATGATGTTGGGGTAATTAAAAAATGTTATAATAAACGAAAATAGGCATGGACAAGGATATGAAATGGAATAAAAACAAAAAAATAACAAAAATCAAGCAAACAGAAAATAATAAACTAACAGAAAATGGAACTTTGATTAACACGATTCTTTTCTGAAATTACTGGAAAGTTGCTAAAAAAACTGTTAAATTATTTTATTTTATTTTGTCACCATGATGTTCTTTATACGCCCCCAAATGCGGGCGTAATGTGGTCTTTATAGCACGGAAATGTCATTGTTGCTAAGCAGCATGATTGACAGCAAACACACGACATGATATGTCACGTAAGTTGAAAGAATTATTGAAACAACAACCTTACTATACAACCTTTATTAAAAAAGATAATAGTAATGAAACTTATTCTTTATAAAAATTGAAAATACAGTTGGATGGATTTGAAATTGTAACTCCAGATGATCCAACACCAAAGCTGACAGTTCCTTCGCCGTTTTGTGGTATACTTATAGCTGCTGTACATATGATTCGGCTACTTTATCCGATCACCATCCACCAAGCTGCTTCAGTGCCCTTGTATCACCGCCGCTTTCTGCAAAGATCGTCGCCGCACTCCTGCGAAAGCAGTGCCCTGTGTACTTATGGGCATCCGGTAGATTGAGGAACTCTGCTATTATTCTTGACATTTTGCCTAAGGTATTTTTCCCAACAGTCTGAGCACTACATTTGCCATTATCATACGACAAAAACAAGCTGTCAATTTTAGTATGTTCCGGTCGTAATGCTGCATATTTTCGGTACAAAGAGACGTAATCAACCAATCCATCACTTGATACAATTGTAAATTGCCTCGAAGTATAAGTTTTGGTTTTTTTGATCTTCACTAATAGCACTGATCCCTCAGTTGTTACGTCCTGTACAGCCAAATCGTGCAGTTCTTCGCGACGACATGCTCCAAAAATACCAAAGGCTGTGACAACCTATAAAACACAATAATTTTTATAATCGTTATACCTTAACTAACAAGTACGTATGATCAGGCGCCTTCAACATGAATTCTTCAATTTTTAGCTTGATCACCTACAGAATTATTCTTCATGAATTCTGTGAGCATGGAAAAACGAGATATATCAACATCTTCCTTCAACTTGAACATCTTTTTCAATTTAGAATATAAATACCACAGTGACGACGGCTTATACATCTTTGACTGCAAACATAGATATTTATTGAATAGAGATAATTGACTAATGTATAGGTATATACAATCCCTTACCATTTGAGACAAGTATGCCATCACAACTTTTTCATCACATTTTGTGGACACATTTTTGTGCTCCGCGCAAAACTTTTCGTACTCTTTTATGTATAAATATTTCGATTTACTTGGAATTATTTTTGCCCGGGCGGCCTCAAATTCATCTAAAATTTCTTGTGAATAAGTTTTTGCGTTTTCACCTTCCATTTTAGAATGCAAATTGTTTACAAACAAACAGTACCTTAGCAACAATTTAGCAATATCACAGTATTTTAGTAACAACAAATTAGCCTACTGTCGACATTATTTCACTGCATTTGCATTTAAAAACTTGCCGAAAATACTGAATCTTTTTAAAATTTTGTTCCAGTTTCATGGTGCAAAATAAAATAAAACATTGTATGTACCACGGGCATAACTGTAGATTATGGCTCTCAGGAATATAAAAGCCCTCCGCTTTGCGTCGGGCTTTTAACTTTCCCTCGAGCCATAATCTTCTGATTATGCCCTTAATACATAATAGTTATTTACGCTGCTAGGGAGTAATGTGGCATTTTACAGTCGAAGCTTGAGGTTGCGCCCGAAGCGTAGCTGAGGGCGTAACAAGCTGAGACTGTAACCCACATTACTACTGTAGCGCGTACAATATTTTTCCGCCTGAAGAGATTTTATTTTGCACTATAATTGCAAACAGCATTTTTATTAAATACATATTACTTAATTGTTAGACTGACGTTTATTTGACAAACTATCTACACATTTATTTCATGGCAACTAGATTTCGAGAAAAGGTAAATTTACATCTTTCTAGCGCAGTTATTAATAATTTTCTGTCTCTATCTAAAGAATTTTCAGTTTCGATGGTAACGGGAAAGTTATTACGGGCCTATGGGAGTAATGAGTAACATTACATCTAAATTAACGTGGTTGTAATGATTTGATAACATATCGAAAGGCGGAAAATATCTATTGTTTTACACACGTAAACGCATAGCATGCCATTGGAAAACGCGGTTGAGGCGAACTACTTTCGCGGTTGCCACATTTCGTACAGAACGGCTTGCAAGATAGAGACGGGTTTGTTTTTAGTACGTATTCATTAATAGAACGCAACCTATCTTGAATAGAACTACCAACTGTCAAAAATATAATATGACATGTAATTTTTTCTCTTTTCCAAAGTAATCGCTTTAAAAATGGTAAGAAAAATAATTTATCCCTTCATATTTTGAATTTAACTAAATCATCGTTTTCTAATTTGTATTTAGAATCATTTTAAAAGATAGTATAGGGAATCTATTCTTGTTAGTTAAATATTTTACCTTTTAAAATAATTGCAATGTTTTCCTAACCTCTAAAAAATTGAGTGGAATGTGTTTTACACATTTATTGTTTACAGTCACTTGTAATACCTGAAAAATTTCAACATATACTTCGTATTATGAGTACGAATATTGATGGTAAAAGGAAGGTTATGTTTTCTTTAACTGCCATCAAAGGAGTTGGTCGAAGATATGCAAATATCGTTTTGAAAAAAGCAGATGTGGATCTGGATAAACGTGCAGGAGAATGCACAGAAGAGGAAGTAGAAAAAATTATTACAATTATGTCAAACCCTCGTCAATATAAAATTCCAGATTGGTTCTTGAATAGGCAAAAGGATATTGTTGATGGAAAATACAATCAGGTATGTGGTTTTTTATTTCAAGTAAAACAGCACAGTAAAACGACATCTCATTTTAATATAAATGTGTATGTTGGTAGCCTGTGCAAAATCATGGCACATTCTTAATTAGAAATATTTACTATAATTTTATTATGTGAATTGTTTACATATGTACATGAAGCATTAAAATTTGTGTTTTATTTCTGTAATGATTTGTCCTACATTTCATTTCATTTGTTATATGAGTAATTATATAAATTTTTTTTAAGCTAACATCTTCATATCTTGATTCAAAATTACGTGAAGATTTAGAAAGAATGAAGAAAATCCGAGCTCACAGAGGTATGCGACATTATTGGGGTCTGCGTGTACGTGGTCAACACACTAAAACCACTGGTCGTCGTGGTCGTACTGTGGGTGTTTCTAAGAAGAAATAAATCTTTCTTGTATTTTTACATTATTTAATAAAAATGTTAAACAATTAATTTATTTCTCATATTTCATTTTTTTTTTAGATTTGTTCCTTAAGCACTAGGTAGTTTTAGTCACCTTTGTTGTTTTCTATCTCATGATTACCACTTTTAAGGGGTAGGGACACATTTTTTGTATGAACACATTTATTTATTTTTTTACATCAACAAAATTTTAATATGGAATAATTTGTAAACTTTACATGTTCACAACTGGTTTAATTTGAATTGGTTTTTGTTGAGATGCATTTATCTTTACCGTAATTTTTAATTTTTTTTAGTGGAAGTTTCTGACAATTTATTTTCGTATACAATAAACCTTTTTTTAATTATATGTGTAACTGCTAAATTCATCTCGATAGTTTTTATAACTTTAAAGTTGATGTTTTAGATGCACGGAATTATGTACATATATTTTTTCCAATGTACCTAATTCTGTGGCTAGCACGGAAATAACAAATTGTATTTAAATCTTTTCTATTCTGGTTAACTAATTATTAAGAAATGATTTATATTAATATTTCTAGTACGTGGAATGAAACCCTAAAGAAATTATTGAGGTAATTCCGTAGTATTGTTTTATCGGTCTCGTTAATATTTTAATTGTAAAAATTTATAATGCACTGATTTCTAATGAAACTCAGTTTCACTATAGATTTTTATTGTTCCCACAATTTACACCAGAACGTTACAAATTTATGTAACATTGCTTTGTTATCATTATTTGTGGTTCAAATTATGATTTTCAAAAATATGCCGCTCATAAGTATTAACTTACGTGCTAAAATCGCTACCGCGATTTAGGTTCTTCGAATTGTATATTTTTCTTTATTACGTGCTATACACATAATTGTGTTCAAGTAATAAAAAGATGAGAAACATATTTACGGTGTAAAAATTCATATTTGTTTTAGTGATTTGCAACTAATAAAAAAAAACGCATACTGAACTGAACGCCAACAGAGTAGCAACTTTATAATTTTGTGTAGTTTGAGTTGTCGATTACTAATTTCATTTTCTGGTTGTATTTTACTTACAGGAAAAATGCCAAACAAAAATTACACAAAAGAAGATTTGGTGGCAGCTCTTGACGATGTAAAAAATAAAAAAGTGAGCATTTATAAAGCAGCAAAATTGTTTAAAATACCGGAACAGACACTACGAGATAAAATAAAGAAAAATATACAAAGCAAGATGGACCAGGGAAACCCACTATCCTGACTCCTGCAGAAGAAGAGCTTCTTGTGAAATGGGTGAAGATACTTGCTCAGTGTGGATTCCTCGTCAGCAAAGAACAACTTCTTTTTTCAGTCTCAAAATTAGTGGTTGAACACGGCCGGAACATAATTTCACAAATGGTATACTCGGAAGACATTGGTTATTACGAACACACTATGTGGACCTTACTTTTCCGAAAATAAGAATAGACATAACAGAAATCTTAAATTACAAGATTCAAACTCATGAACACTATAAAAAGCTTGATTTAATAAAGAGGACTTAATTTTGCGTTTTAACAAACCAAATTCTAGGTTTCTAATTTTTCATGGTGTAACGATTTAAAATACATCCTTTGTGATAAATTGTTATTTATTTGACCGCCCAGTATGTTTAATTTCAAAAATTAATTAATTTATTAAATTCTTACACAATAGAGTAGTTACAGTTTTATTAATATGTGAAATAGATGTAAGAATTTTACTTTAAATGTTGTAATTACATTATATAAATTTAGATTTTGAAACATTAATATAATTTTACATTTAGTAACAAAAGATTCCGTGGTCAAAGACGAGTTATTTTTATCAAATAAGCCAAACGCAATATCTTTTGCACTATTCAAAACTTGAATCAAAATTATTAACCTTTACTCAATTTTGTAAATATCTCTTTGGAAACGGGCATCATTCCCGATAAACTAGAAATGGCCACCATTGTTCCCATTAGAAAAGTTTCAAATACCGTCAAGGTTCAAGAATTTAGGCCAGTCAACATGCTTCCTGCCATGGCTAAAATATTAGAGAAGGTGGTATAGAATCAATTGATTGACTATATAACAGAAAATGATATAACAACATACCAGTCAGGTTTTAGAAAAGGACATATTTACTTAATGAATGGACAGAAAATGTAGATAAGAGGTTAATTACATCTGCAATATTTTTAAATTTGAAACGAGCCTTTGAGACAGTGGACGGGGCTAAACTTATAAGCACTCTGGAAAATTCTGGAAAGATGGCTAGAGAACTGCTTGACAAATAGAAAACAAAATGTAAAATGTGGTAATTGTGTATCTAATACGGTTACGATTAATCACGGTGTCCCTCAAGGGAGCATATTAGGTCCCGTACTTTTCATTTTGTACATAAATGACCTAGAACATGCATTGAAATATTGTAAGTTTCATCTTTTTGCAGATGATGCTGTGATTTATTTAGCAGATGATAACGTGAATAGTGTAAAACAAAAGTTACAGGTAGATCTATGTAACATCAATAAATGAGTCAAAGTAAAAAAGTTAAAATTAAATGTAGGTAAAACCAAAGTTATGATTTTCAAGAGGTAAAATTCTCTCGACCTAATGGATTGTAAATTGTTTATTGACAGTGAGAAAATAGAATTAGTGCAAACAATCAAATACTTAGGAGTGCTTCTTGACAATAGGTTAAAATTTAACGGAGATGTTGGTTATATCTGTAAGAAGATTTCGAAAAAGATTGGTATCCTTGGAAGATGTAGTGGATGTTTATCATTTTGGGCACGCAAAACTGTGCACAATACCATTGCATTGCCACATTTTCAGTATGCCGCAACAGTGATGTACCTAGCAAATAATTGTGATATTGATAGACTTCAGCGACTCCAGAACAGAGCTATGCGGATTATTCTGAGATGTGACAGATATACTCGTATCGAATTAATGCTCGAAAAGCTGAATTGGATCAATGCCAGATGTATGTTGGAAATAAACGCCTTGATATTTATACATAAAATACAGTTAAAGGTAATGCCTAAATACTTTGAAGGTATATTATACCAAGGAAATAATGTGCATAGCCATAATACTAGGAATAATAAGGACATTGTTGTGCAGTTTAAAAATACAAAAGGGGGTCAAAACACATTGTTGTATAAAGCAGTAATGAAATATAATAAATTGTGTAGTAACTTGAAAAGTATTAACAATGTCAAAAAATTTGCAAATATGTTAAAACTATATTTTAGGAATAAGTTAGAAGAATATGTCATATAATAAATAATGTATGTATATGTAAGAATGGATAGCAGTCTTTGCTAAAGAATAAAGTTATTTATTTATTATTATCCTAGTGAGTGCGTGTGCGTGCCCTGATCTATTCGAGTAAGTTTATTGATTAGGCATATTAATTTAATTTACCTAATAGTGTTGATGTGTTGATCAATTACCGTCCGCTTTTTTTTTTACATAAGATACAAATAGTAAATCTTATATTAGTAGATATTTTATGTACGGGAAATATATTTAACTAACGTTGTATTTGCACGTGTGCAATTATCCGATAAGCGTGTTGTCAACGAGTTTCTTTGCAGTTTAAAAACACTACCGTTACCGTCTTTATTAAGTCCTTATTTCTACTAATATTAAGCTGGCTATCTGTATGTTAATTATTTTTATACCTTTATAGGTGAACATTTCATCCGTGAATAACCGTTTACAAATAAAATTGTTTTCAAACCACGAATCAACTGCACATTAAGTTTGACCTAAACATCTTTTCATTGTATGCGAGTGCATCTGATAATTAGGATTTTTTTTTCTTGTGTTTAGATCGAAAGTATTTATCCTATAGGTATTTTCAACGCCATCCTGATTAGTTCTGTTGGCGTCCGTTCAGAGTAGTTAGACAGATAAGATTAGAAATTTTATTACTTATTTTATTGATTCAAGGTTCCCGTCACCGATTGCACTTTAATTTTGTAAATTTAGTTAGTTTTAAAAGAATAAATTACGCGATAATTTTTGTTTTATATAGCCGCCTTTATTAGCGCCTAACAAACACATTGTGTTCCTATTTATTTTGGAATTTAGTTGTAGTTTTCAGCCACAAGTGATACCCGTGTATATACCGGGTGATCCAAACATTGCACCCACTACAGTTATTAATTCCATTTCGACTAAAATAATTTTTTTATTAACAGCAAGTAGCCGATTATTAGTTACCAATATTTTTTCTGGTTTTGTTTTATAATTTTGGATCTTGTACGATCTTTAATTTAAGTTGTCAGATCAAACAGATTACAAGGGTTAATTAGTTTACAGCCTGTTTAGACAAACGAGATTTTTAGTTTATATTTTTTGAATGTAGTTTTGGTTTACCGTCGCCGTTGGCAATTATATATATTTTGCCTTGGTTCTGTTAATTATTTTAATCACTGGAATTGTTAATTTTGTTTACCATTACCATTTTTTTTCAGTGGACTGTGTATGAAACAATTATTAGTTTATTTCTTTACCATATTGAATGCGTTTTTGGTTGTTTATTTTTTTCAGGAATTTTGGTATTTTTTTCGCCACCCTTGGCGAAAGGTTATTTTATTAATTGACATCCGAGAAATATTAATTTGGTTTGTTCCCTTTACCCGCGATAATAATCTTTTTTTCTCAAACTGAGGCAGAGAGATTGATTTATATATTTTATTAGTTTGACGAATCTTTCTGTTGTCTAATTTCCAACTTATAAAATTATTTTTTTTTAATATTTATCCGACATAGAAAACATTTGCTTCCGGCCTCCGTGTCGGGAGTTTTATATTTTTTTTGTATCTGAATTATTTTGAATTCATACCACCGAGACCGCGCATTTCCGATTCAACAGCGACACAAGTCTTAAATACCGGCACCTATCTAAATCTTCAGAAACCCTGGTAGACCGACGTCTTCACTGACGCTACTTGGACCGCTTTTACCCCTTTTAATTTTCCGCGAAGAGGAATCGAGGCCTCTACACCGTTCACCTAGATTGGCGCTCGAGTAACCCGATTATACGGCGATAGTCCAACCGCAGCTCACCGATCCGCCCCACTTAAATAATTCTACCAACAACTGACCGTCGACCGAAGATAAAAGCGTTATATTGTTTTGTTTTTATTTAAAAAATTATTTTGGCATGACTGTTTTGTCGAGTTTAAAGCATTTTGGGCCTTGTCTAACACTTTATAAAGATCACTATCATTAATAATTAACGTGGTGTCATCTTTATGCAGAAGTCAGTGATTAATGTTAAACAAATGAGGTGGTAAATCGTTAATAAATATTAAAAAGAGTAGTGGCCCCAATATTGATCCCTGGGGAACTCCCAAAGTTAATAAACCAGGATTGGATGTTTACTGTTACGACTTGGCGTCTGTTTTTTAAGTAAGAGTAAATTAATTTGCAACTAAAAGTGTCAAAATTACAAATTTGTCGTAATTTCTGATGTAGAATTTCATGAGACACTATCAAAAACACGAGCAAAATCTAAGAACAAAGCCATAGAAAAATCGCCTTATTCAAAACAATCTAAAGTATAGTTAATACAGTGTGCTACTGTATCTGAAGTATTTTGTCCTTTGTGAAATCCAAATTTTATAAAAAATAATGTATTAAATTCAAAGAAACATACTATTTGATTGTATTTCACACGTTCAACAATTTTAGAAATAATTGGTAACATTGATATGGGCCGATAGTTTTTAGGATCGTCAATATCTCCTTTGTGAAGTGGGAAACTGTACTATCTTAAGATTATCAAGGAAGACAACACATTCAAACGATGAGTTAATTAATTTAGTAAGAGGTTTTACCAACATACTGCTAGTAAATTTAACCACTTTAGAGGAAACACCGTAGAAATCTCTTGTATTACTACTTTTGTGAGATTGAATAATATCTCTAACAACAATTTCTGATATAGGTTGAAACGCAAAGTAATTGTTCTGATTCATTTTAGGTACAATAATACCAACAGTATTTTTTAGATTAAAATTTTTAGCAGAAACTTTTAGAGACTTATTTGATGAAAGAATAAAATAATTATTAAATTCCTCTGCATCAATTGATGGCTGTTTGGGGATAGAAGCATTCTTAGAACTATTGATAATTCTCCGCGCAGCAATACAAAGGTAAACCTTGGGATAAAGAAGTTATCAAACACCCTAAAATATCTTTAGACCATTATGGTACAAACCAAACATCCTTTTGATATCTCATAAAAAATACAAATATAAGTGCTAACACTTGCCTAATTATTACATAGTATTGTGTTACTTAATCCAGTAAATGAAAGAAGGGGTATGTAATCAATATCACTGTAATAAATAAGATATCAACGGAAGAGATCTATCAATGAAATTATAATTAACGAAATATCGATAAAGGCAAAATAGTATATTATATATAGAGGGAACAAAGTGCAGCATTTAATCCCGCGAGTTGGGTTTGTTGCCTCGAGGGCAACAACCACTCCAGGGATTTAGGCGCTTTGGTCCCGAAGTATATACGCTATTTTTGCACTTCCAAAGTATTTATTTTTTATGTACAACAGTCGGTTAGCATGGGAATTAGTAAACAGCGGTAGCCATATTTGAAAAAATTTTTACAAAAGGGTAATAAATATGTACGACGAATTTCATCTAGAAAAAGCCGCTGAAGAGGATTTAGAAGACTTACTGCCTTCCAAATCTCGTAAAATTTACGATAAAGAGTATGATATATTTTTAAAGCGGTGCTGTGAAAAGAAAATTACAAATTTTAACGAAGATGCTTTGCTGGTATTTTTTAATGAAAAGGTAAACAAATTTGCTGCTTCTACATTATGGGCCCAGTATTCAATGTTAAAAACTATGCTTAACGTTAAATATAATGTTGATATAAGTAAATTCCACAAATTGACGACGCTTCTGAAAAGGAACAATTTTGGTTACAAAGCGAAGAAGTAAAAGTACTAACTATAGAACAGATTGATACGTTTCTAAAGGAAGCTTCAGATGACACATTTTTAATGACAAAAGTGAATATGTCCAAAAGTCCTACTTTTAAAAATGATTTTTTTTGTAGGTAGCACTCATATTTGGTGTGACAGGGGATTATAGTGGACTTGAATTAGTCGAATTGTCAATTAATGATGTGACTGATTTGGGCAACAGACTTCTTGTTAACATTAGAGCTACCAAAAATGGAACAGATAGGAACTTCGTTGTAAAAGATTCAGATAAAACTATCATTAGTTATACAAAAATCTGTATGTCATTGAGAAAAGTCGAAACTCCCCATTCAAGATTTTTTGTTCGTTACGTTAACAAGCAGTGTACAGTGCAACCTGTAGGAAAGAATATACTTGGAAAATTGCCCCAGAAAGCTGCAACATTCTTAAACCCACCAGATGCGTTCTCATATACAGGACATTGTTGGCGGCGAACCTCTGCATCTCGACTAGCTGATTCAGGTGCGACTGTTGACGTTTTAAAAAGACATGGGGGATGGAAGTCTGCAACTGTTGCAGAAAAGTATGTGGAAAACTCCCTGAATAATAAGAACCTTATCGCCGAAAAAATTTTTGGAGGTGGAGGTGATCAAAAAACACCAGCTACCTTACTCCCAGGACCCTCGTGCCAATCATCAAGCACTGATTCATTTGGAAATCCGTTCAACCCTACATCCAGCAGTATCGTTTCGGAAATCAATCGTCCGATATTTATTAATTGTAATAATATTAATGTTGTTTCGTAAAAAAATTAATAAAAAATATTTGAAGTTTGACATCTGTCAATGAACTCTCTAGGGGGTTCAGTCCATATTTAATCCCTAGGGAATAAATGACCCACTTTAGTCCCTGTAAACAGAGACTAAAGTATCTATTTTAGTCTCGGAAGTGCAAAAAAGTAATTTTTGATTTCGTTAACATTTTACTACTGCACCTTCAGTATAGTGATGTAGAACACCTAAGCAGATAGGTAAACTTCATTACTCTACAATTTTTTTAAATCATGTAACAAAACTTCGAAAGATATGTTATTTTCTAATCTAAAGAATTCAGAAGGTGTAAATAATATTAGGCAAACATGTTAAATTTTTACAAATAACTAAACAATTTCAAATGTTTTATCAGTACCGAAGAAAGCCCATAACAACTGTATTGAAAATTCTAGGTCTATACCGTTATCAAACTATCAAAATTATTACAAAGAATAATCATCTTTAACAGAGTACCCTTTTTCATAAAAAAATACATTTCTACACTCTGTAAGATCCTCGTTTATGTCATGTTTACCTATGAGAAGATAATTAAAAAATATAGTAGCAGCTTTGTTGCTGACTGATTAGTACTTAATTTCTGAAATGACACACCCTTATAGTGTTGTCCTTTTCTAACATATAATCATACCTACCTAAAATATTGGGCATGTCTAATCGCCTCGAGAAATAATCAGGTAAACAACACCATTAAGTATTGTTTGCAGACAATCGAATAATGAGCTTTGTTTTTGTTAAAATATAAACTTAAAAAAAAAAAAGTCAGGGGTTCTAAAATAATTCATTTTTAACATTGTTGCACACAAAATTGCTATAATTCACTTGCCTGTTGTACAGACAGCACGGAAATCAACGGACCGCCGTTTTCCTTTTCTTTTATTTTAATAATATTTGTAACAAACATTTGAGATTGGGAGTTTCAAACTTCACCGGGTATTTTTTTTAGGATAACCACGCGAAATCAATAATAAAGGTCTTTCTTGCATGGCAGTTACTTGACGAGTGACCGACGTCTAATTGCATAATTTTTTGTAATATAGCTTACTGGTACATATGAAATTACTTTATAATTACATATGAATCATAATTTAAATTTAATTTATTTGTTACCCATTTATGATGCAAATAGAACACAATTTCGAATGTAAATAATGCTACTAATTTGTAAAACTGACTGTTATAACTTGCAACAATGTCTCGTTACCTTTGAAATCATTACTCTGACAAGGGCGCTTATTGTTTATTTTTTATAACATCCTCATTAGTGATAAGAGAAAGTGAAAATAACACCCCTACCCTATTGCAATTTTAATGCTGAATACCTATGTGGAAACTTTAAAGTACCGCTGACTTTCACAAATATTGAACTATACAGTTTGCAAGTGAGAAACCCTAATTGCTCACGAACAAAGCTACAGCGAAAATACTATATAATTCTTTCAATGTGTATATGGACAAACAAAAGCTTTGAGTTTATTGATATAAGATGCTCATTGAAAAACTACAGGCTTACGATTTAAGAGACAAATTCAAGCAGATGCTAACATCGTGTTTGACTAATAAAAGTACAATATGTACCTAGATGTACAGGATATTATGTTTGTGAGAATGAACGTAACTACAGGTGTTCTGCCCTGGGTCCTCTACTATTTGTGCGGTTTTTCAATTATTTGTCATACTGTTAACACTGTGTATCACCATTGTAAACTGCCTGATGAGCTGCTTTACTTTTACTAGGTTACCTACTAGCTTTTTACCACGGCTTTTAGGTTTCGAAGATCGAACGTGTGTTTTCTGTAATATAACAAATTGTTATCTATGTTAGTTTTCACACTGACGAATAAACAGTGAAAGCTCTGAATAGATTTATTATCTTACCTCTTTTAAAATACTAAGTATGTATTAATAAATGAATATGTTCCATTAATAATATAATAATATCGATAATGATGATAATGAGATGAGGAGGAAGTGGTGGATGATGATGATGACGGTCGCTACCATGAGGAATTTTCCCCAAATTTGTATTTAACATATATGTATGTTGTTAGTGTAATGTTTTTAAGAAAATAAAGGATGGAAATTGATGTTTCTCAAACAATAAACTTGAATTGATATATTGTATAGTTTTAAAATTTGAAATATTAGCAGATACCTAGAAATTAAAATTATAATTAAAACAGAACGAAACTTAATTTGTCATGATTAATGATTCAAAGATGTAGAGGAGGTAACTAGCGTTACGTATCTGGGTAGTGTCATCACAAATGAAGGAGGAAGTAGTGAGGCTGTGACAGAAAGTATACGCAAAGCACGAGGAGCTTTTTCTAATCTATCACAAGTATGGCGTGCAAAGTATAACTCTAAATAGTAAACTAAAAGTGTTTAACTCAACGGTAAAACCCACGGTCTGTATACTACTACGGTTGCCTCATCGGCTGAGAACCCTCTTATAGGTCAACACCGTGTGACGTCGGTCAGCGACTTTTAAGCTAGGCGTTGGAGCACTGTTATGGGAATAACAATAACTAGTATATAAATTATCACTGCGTTAATGTAAAAGCAACTTAGTAATAATTAATTAATTAAAAGAACAAGCAATATTTATCTTCACTAAATGTAGCAGTTCCGTAATTCATATGTTATTGTGGTAAACAGAGGTATGCTGTTTTCAAACGAAAATGACACAATAAGGCAAACCATTATTATTATTAAGGACATACGTAAGTATATTACAAACAACAACGCAGATTAATAATAAATGTTATTTAACCGTATTAATTAAAAATGTACATTTTTAAAAATTAAGTAGTTCATTATTCAATTTCAATTTATCTGCTTAGCAGCAACGCAAAAATACTAAAAATGAATTTTTGAATTTCGTTTGGTTTGAATTACTACTACTTTTTAATTTGTATTAGACTGGAATTACAATAGACATTTGTAATGTTGTGACTTCTGATTTACAAATTTGAATTGAAAGTCAGAACTCGTTTAAATTCCCGATGTTTCTCTACTATTTGTTTAGCTAAGAAGTTATTTAACAATTTTTCTTAGTTTCGTTGCACTTTGTTGGTAATTAAATCACCACTTCTTTTTCGGCTAATCATGCTAACCTTCTTTTTATGATTTAAATATTTCATTCGAATATAGGTGCGCTGCTGAAAAAAACATTTAATTACTTCTTCTGGTATATCTGTGTTGAGTTCCAGAATTTTTTTTGTCATCTTCTTGGTAAGATTTTTAATTATTTGTTTGATTTTAACAATATAATTTTAATTTCACGAAAATAATGTAATAACTAATATAACAAATACTCTTTCCAACTGCGAACGGCATGCACTCACAGGCTTTCACTATACACCGGTCGCTCAAACAGTCGCTGAGTGACGTAGGCTTTCCCCCTGCTCGCTTGTAACGTAACGCCTACAAGCCGGGTTATGGGGTAACCGTAGTAGTATACAGACCGTGGGTAAAACCGGTGTTGTTTTATGGATGTGAATCATGGTGCATGACAAGTGACATTAAACGGAAACTCCAGACCTTTGTTAATCTAACGAGAGCTGTGGAATAGAACAGGACAGAGTAACATTACAAACGATATAAAAAAGCGAAAATATGTGTGGATAGATCACACATTGCGAAAAAGTATCAGTGACCCTTCTAGGGTTCCCTTAAAGGAACCCACAAGGCCAGAGGAGAGTAGGGAGTCCACGTACTACCTGGAGAAGGGCAGTGATACAAGAAAGTGGGAGAACAATAGCACAACTTCAAACCATAGCAGACTATCGAACACACTGGAGAGATTTCATTTCTACCCTATGTCCTACCTGGGAAGAATGGGATTTATTATTATTATTATTATTATTAATGACTCAAAAACAATTGAAATTATGTTGATGCAGTATGTATGTTGTTTTATTATAAAACTTTCTAAACCAAAGCAAATTGAAACTGATCCAACAACCGTAACCGGGTTTACTAAGTTTAAACACAAATCAAATGATTTAAAACAATTATGATGTACAATAACAGAATTTCTTGCAGTCTATGTAAGTATTGATGTCCCCCTGACCTAAGTACGGCGAGAGTCGTCTATATTGGACCACTTTTGAAAAAAAACAATAAAAGAAAAACTGAACAGTCTATTATTGAGAGAAAGGCAATATTTGGAAATTTTTTTCTATGGTAAAGCCATTTATGGATATTAGTACATTTGGAAGAAAAAATCTGGAAAAAGTCCAATTTTAACGATCAGTTGCTTAATTTGGACCTTAGGCATCTCAAATTGGACCATCACATTATCAATTCAATTTGGGAATAAACAGATGAAACCATCTTCGTTCTCGAGCCCCGCGCATTCATATGCGCCCATTTACTCCAACATTCCTCAGCCATCGAGCGAAAATGGTCGCTCTTTTCAAAATTTTGCTTCTTTTTGTATCCTTAGTATTCGACACTACCTGCCTTTGTTTTTTAGTATTATCACCTTTTTCTTACCCTATAACGCCGAACCGAATGTAATTCCTCACTGCCAAAGCATTATGGGCTGAGACACCGTCTTGTTAAAAAAGTTGTTTTTCAGGAATGTCTATATATTTTCGAAAAGCTAAGAAAGAAACGCAGCTGATGGTTGCCAAGTCAACTATGATTCCCATTTAAAAATGCAAGTTTATATTATTACTCAAAAACCGCACCCCCTAGAAAAATTCTAAACATGCCACTGAATTCGGCACTTCGCAATATATATATGTACTATAACTTAACTTAACCTTCACGCCATTCCCTTGCGGGATAGGCAAAACAATCCCTGCCTCGTATTTATTCTTCATTCAGGATCTTTCACCATGCTTTCCTATCTCCGCATACCTTCCTGGCTTCCGCAAGGTTCATATATTGTCTGTGACATGCTCTTTTATTTTTAAAACTCCTTATCTTTCTTTCCTTTATCATACATTCTACTGCAGTCAGCAAGGTTTCACGCGGCCTACCAGACCCGACCTTTCCTCTAACCTCACCCACATATATTTGCTCCGTTAATCTTGCGTTGTTCATTCTCTCAATGTGACCAAACCAACGTAATGTACTGCTTTTATATCTATCCATCATCCCCTTTTCCTCGCCACACTCCGTCATTATGCATTCATTCTCTATCTTGTCCCTTCTCGTTTTACCACATGCGCTTCTCAGGAATCTCATACCCACGGCATTTGTTTTTCTTTCGTGCTTTTTTTGATATACCCATGTCCACTTCCATACAGTACTGACGGGGCGAATACGCCATTATAGATTGCTCGTTTCGCAGACAGGCTCATGCTTTCATTTCTCATTATCGTCCACATACTTCCAATCACCTTCCTTCCAGCATTGACCCTTCGTCCAATCTCGCTCTCCATTGTACCATCTGCAGTAAACATTCTACCCAGATATACCAGCTCGTCCACAATTTCATCTTGTAGTGTAAATACTCTATTCTCCTTTCCACCTTCCCGATTGAAAACCACAACCTTAGTTTTGTTCACGTTTACCTTTAGGTCCATGCTCTCACAGACTGTATCAATCTTTCTCAGAGCGATTTGTAGCTTATCCGCACTGTCACTTAATAAGACTGTCATCTGTATACACAAGAACTCGTACATTTACGTCACCAACCATTACACCATTTGTATCGGTACATGCTTGTCTAACACATTAAACCTCCACGGTGACATCAAATAGCCTTGTCGCACTCCTTGCTCAAAATTAAAGTATTCACTCGCACCTCCTCTCACCCTAACACATGCCCGACCACCGTTGTATACTACCCTTATTCCATTTATTAGACCTTTATTTACGCCATATTCATTTAATATTTCCCACAGCTTCTCCCTATTCACTGTCGTATCCTTTCTCCAGATCTACAAACGCACAGTACAGCTTCCTTTTTGCCCTTAAACACTTTTCGATCACCTGCTGGAGAGCAACCATCTGATCGACACATCCTCTCCCTGGCATGAAGCCACCCTTCTTCTTCTTCTTTAGGTGCCTTCTTCATTACTGAAGGTTGGCGACAATATCTTCAAACTCTTCTCTATTTGTTGCCGTTCTCAATAGGGTGTGTGTGTCCAGTCCTGTCCATTCTCTTATATTTTTTAGCCATGAACATTTTCTTCTGCCAGGGCCCCTTCTGCCCTCTATTCTTCCTTCCATGAGCAATCTCAAGAATTGATATTTTTTTCCTCTGTATATGTGTCCCAGATAACTTGTTTTGCGTCGTTTCACATGTTGTATTAGTTCTCTGTCTGCTCCATCATTCTGATGACATTCTCATTTGTCATTCGTCTTGTCCATGGAATCTTTAGAAGTCTACGGAAAACCCACATTTCAAATGCTTCTAATCGCTGCATTATTCTCTTTCGCATTGTCCAGGATTCCATTCCATATAGTAGAATAGAATATATGTATGTTTTCACGAAACGGTATCAGTATCTAGTGACAATGTGGAATTTGTTAATAGTTTTTCATTCTTATGAACGTGGCTCTTGCATTTTCAATTCGTGTTCGAATTTCCACGTCAGGATCTAGGTTATGGGTTATCCAAGATCCAAGGTATCTGAATTTTCTCACCTCTTGAATTTGAGTATCATGTAATCGTATATTGGCTCGTAGATTTGGGTTCCTGCTGATAACCATTACCTTTGTTTTTGATGTATTTATTTTTAAGCCATATTGATCTCCTGAGTCCGCAATATTACTTAATAATTGTTGTAACCCTTCTGAGGTATCTGCGAAGATGACGGTGTCATCGGCGTATCGTATATTGTTAACTATTTCGCCATTTACTTTGATTCCAAATTCAATGTTTTCTAATGCTTGCTGGAATACGTATTCGGAATAGATGTTAAATAAAAGAGGTGAGAGTACACAGCCCTGTCTTACTCCTCGTTTTATTGGTGTGTCTAAAGTTAAGGTGTCATTCGAGCGAGCACAACCAGTTTGTTCCCAATATAAGTTTTTTATCAATTTAACATCTTCGTGATCTAGGCCCTGTTCTTGTAATAATTGTATCAATGTTGTGTGTTTTATCCGATCAAAGGCCTTTTCATAATCGATGAAACGAAGTGAAAAGAGGTATACGTCTTTTCTTTGGTCTCTACATTTTTCAAGCAGTACTGTTAATCCGAAAAGTGCTTCCCTAGTTCCAAGTCCTAGTCTAAATCCGAATTGCTCATGACTTATGATTTGTTCGCATTTCAGGTAGATACGCCGATGTATGATTTTTAACACAATTTTCAAAGTATGACTCATTAGGCTAATCAGTCTGAAGTCAGAGCACTTTTTTGCTGCATTTTTTTTTGGTATTGGTATGAATATTGATTTCAACCACTCTTGGGGGAAGGTTCCTGAACTATAAATTTTATTAATCAGGTTGGTAAATAGTTGGATATTATCATGATCAAATAATTTCAGCATTTCTGTGTATATGTTATCTGGTCCCGCAGCCTTTCCGTTCTTAGCTGATTTTATTGCTATATTCACTTCTGATGTTAGTATGTTTAATGATGTTTCATCGTGTTGTTTTAATTCAGGTTCTAACCTTTCGTCGTCGAATAGTTCATGCATATATCTTGACCATTCATTTTTTATTTCTTCTTGTTCTGTAATTATTTCATTGTCTTCTGTTAAAAGGAAGCTCGACTGCATTGCTTTCCTTCTTGTTCCTGTGATCTCCTTCACTTTTTTGTGTATATTAAACTGATCATGCTTTTTTTGTAATTCTTCTAGTTCTTCGCATCGTTCATTCATCCACTTTTCTTTAGCATATCTGATTAGTCTCTGTATGGTTCTTTGGATTTCTTTGTATTTTTCTGTATTTGTATTCTTATACTTCCTTCGGGTTTCCATTAGATCTAAAATTTCGTTATTCATCCATGGTTTCGTTCCTGTAGTTAATTCTTTCTTGAACTTTTTTGTTTGCATCTGTTCAATTGTGTGTTTCAAGTTTTGCCATGATTCTTCAATTGATTGTTCCTGTTGCCCTGTTGTTTGTTTAATTTCTTTATTTAGTTGTTCTGATATTTCTCTGCAGAATTCAGGATGTTTTAGTTTTCAAAGTTAGGTCTTTTTGATTATGATGTTTGATTTTCTTCAATTTTATAGACACTGTTCCTATAACTGGATTATGGTCTGATCCAATGTCGGCTCCGGATAAGTTTTACCTTTTATTCCATTCCGGTAACGTTTATCAATTAGTATATAATCGATTTGGTTTCTAATAATATTGGATTTGGTATCTCCGGGGGATCGCCAAGTATATAATCTTCGTTTCGGCAATTTAAACCAAGTATTTGCCACTATGAAATCTTCTTCTTGGCAGAATTCTACTATAAGATCGCCTCGGTCGTTTCTTTCACCTAACCCGAAGTCTCCGACTATGTTTTCCACTCTTCCTCTCCTACTTTAGCATTCAAATCTCCCATAATAATATTGATTTCGTTCTTTTTACCAGTTTTAACAACTGTCTGATTTCTGAGTAGAATTTATGGATTTCGTTTTCATGGGCTTCCGATGTAGCGTATACCTGTATGATATTAATATCTCTTGGGTTAGCTTTTAGTTGTAATAATGCGACCCTATCTGACAGCGGTATAAATGATTTAACAGCTTTGCTATTCTTATTATCTATTATTATTGCAACTCCGTTATAATGTTCCGGTTCATCATTACCATTGTAGTACATCGTGTGTTCTGCTATCTTTA
The DNA here is from genome assembly GCA_036346205.1 of Vesta saturnalis. NCBI lineage: Eukaryota > Metazoa > Arthropoda > Insecta > Coleoptera > Lampyridae > Vesta > Vesta saturnalis. Next base: position 626,434 of record JARFJB010000763.1, on the reverse strand, counting down.
TCTGTCCTGTTCCGGCCATCTAACCTCACTAACTCCAAGGAGGTTAACACCCATTCTCTTCATTTCTTCAATAATGTTGTGTGTTTTACCTGCCGCGTATAGTGATTTGGCATTCCATGTTCCGATCTTAAGTGTAGAGTTGTTATTCTTTGAGCGCTTTTGCTTCTGTATATTTCCACTTCCGTGGTTCCTAGCAGTTTTTCATTCCTCGCGGGATTCTAGCACCCTTGACCATTTAAGGTCTGCCACGGACTAGGGGCCTTTGGTATATTAGAGCTTGCCATGTTATTGTCTTTTCTTGGAATGTTCTATGAACCTTTAATGTAGTGGTTTTCCAGGGCCTTCTACATTCTCATGCCGTTGACCTTATTGGTTCTTCCGCCTTTTGGGGCGATTTCTCATCCCAAGGGCAAGGGAGTGCCCTGTCTCAGTTCGCTCATCCACCCTTTTAGATAGGCTGTTGGCAAACTGAGGGTATCACTTATACCGGTGATCTTTCGGATAGGGCCCCGTTACCTCGGGACAACTGGGGTCCGGTTATACCCCCGAACACTGGGTCGCCAGAGCCTCGTTCGTTATCCAGCAGAGGGTACCACGTGCAGGTGAGGTTGACATTTGGGTGACTAGATGTTAGCGCCACCCCTTACCCCACCTGCACATCCTAAATCTTAGTTTGTGTAGTTTCTCGTATTCTATCAATCAGAATTCTTCCAAATACTTTACCAGGTACGCAGTTCTTGTAATTACTCTTGTTCCCCTTACCCTTATACAGTGGTACAATGATCGCGCTCTTCCAATCCCTCGGCACTTTTCTTCACATACGGCGTACATTGAATAATTCACACAATCTTCGTATAAGCTTTGCACCCCCATACTTTAGCATTTCACCAGTGATTTCGCCTACGCCTGCTCCCTTGCAGTTTTTCAACCTTCCTACCATTTTCTCTACGTCATTTATCCCAATATCCTCAGTTTAATTCACCATTCCTTCTACATTCTCCTTATTTAACCCTGCAGTCTTATTTTCCACACTACTGTACAGCTTTCCGAAATATTCTTGCCAGCATTTCCTCACTTCACAATCGTCCCATACTATTTCGTTGCTCGTATTCATCACTCCTGCAGAGTTTTGTTTTGGGCCACGTTTTGTATTTTTGACCCATTTCCAGAAGAGTTTTTTGTTTCCCTCAAATTCATTCTGCATTTTCTCTCCTTCCACAGCCATCACTTCCTCTTTACTTATTCTCACTGCCTCCTTCGCTTCTTTGTTTCTTAATCTGTGCACCTCATACAATCGCTTTTTCTCAATCTCATTTTTTTGCAGTAATCATTGCCATGTACGCATCTTTTTTCTGACATACTGCCTTTTTTACCGATTCATTACACCAAACACATTTTTTCTGTCTACTTACAGTCGCCCTTCCACATATCCGCACGGCACAATTGCCAACACAGTTTTTCAAGCTTATCCATGCACTTTCAACGTCGTGTCTTTTATTTGTTCGTTCCACACTATTTCATTCACATTCAACTCTTTACTCACATCATCTGCGTATTTAATTCTCGCACCATTATCCACTACTTTGTCTACCCTAATTCTGGACGTTCGCACTACGTGTCTTTCACCAGGTTTCTAAGCCGCTCATCATACACCATTAAGTATATCATACTTTTAGATTAACCTTTTTGCAATGTATACATATGCACATTTTTATGTTTAAACCACGTATCGGATACAAACAGGGTTCTCTCCGCACAGATGTTTACCAGGCGTTCACCATTCTCATTAACGCTTTGGTCTCCGAACTTTCCTAGAACGCGTTCAGTATTTTCTCTCTGTACACCTATCCATCCGTTCATATCCCCCACTATCATCACTCTTTCGTTTGGCTTACATACGTTCAACACGTTCTCTACTTCATTCCAGAAGTTCTCACTCTCCTGGTCTCTTTCTCCATTCACCGGTGCATAGCATGCAATAAGAAAAATTCTTCGAAACTCCACTTTCATTCTAACCCATATTACCCGGTGAGATACCAATTCGTACTGTTTAACACATCTTTTCGCTCTTTCACTTACGATCACCCCAACTCCTTTTGCGCCATGCACTTCAGTCTCAACTCCTGGCCATAGTGCTAGGCTGCAATCCTCCACCTCCACAACGTCCTTTCCTTTGCGCTTTGTCTCCGATACACACAGAATATCAAGGTGCCTTTCGTACATTACATTCGCAATTTCAAATTTTTTACCATGTATGCCTCTAACATTCCACGTACCTACTCGCCACCATTCTTTGCACAGTCGTCAGCAACGGGCCTATCTGTTTCGACCTTGACCGCCCCTTGTACCCAGGTCGATCCGAGGCAATTGTATTGTTTTTTTGAGTAATACCTTAGCGAGCAGACCGGTTACTGGACAAATCGTGCTAGTACTATTGACGAAATATATCAGTATAATAGTATTAACCAAGGTACAAGACCTTGAAAAAAGTGTATAAATGTCGATGTTTGGTTATAAATCGAAAACAAAAGAAGATACTAATTTTTCGATCTTCTAACTTTGATAATAAAGATAAACAAATAAAACAACGAAATTGGGACATACGGTATATTAGGACTTCCAAATTTTGGGACTGGTTTCTATGTCCATCAAGAAATAAGTGCACTTGGTTGTCACCATCTGGCTTCACTACACTGACAAAATCTTTAAGCCATTTCACAAAAAAATTAGAATTAATGTAACCACTGCCTGAAATACCTACTAGACTTCCCAAGGGTTCCCCACATACTAGTTCAGGACATTCCCGTTTTCTTCTAAAAGTTATCATGGTAGGCACCTAAAGTCGGGCAGAATTATAGCAACAGGCTGCAGTGGTATTTACTCCTCTCTCACCAGTTGTAACCCATCCAATTGTCTTTTGCCCTTAAAAGATCAAACTTTCGGTAACTTTTCTGAACTGTCGTATATCCCAATTCATCAACATTAAATATAGAATTTGCATCAAATTTATGTTTTTCAAATCACTTCTCTAAAATGTCAAAAAACTTCATTACTTTTTCTTTGTAAAAACCCTTTGCTCTAGCCATTCAGGGGGCTTCCAGCTGGCTCAGGGTGTCTTGTCATGAAATTGTAATACTTTTCAGCTATTCTGTTTTAATTATTAAATGGATGTCATATTTTGTATATAAGGACAGTATCATAATCAAGTTTTCTGACATCAGTAATAATAAGTCTAAACATCATTTCGTCAAAGATGTGCTTTTCACAATATCTTCTAGTTCGTTGCTAAGAATAATTGCACGACCATCACCTTAACATCATTAATGGCTACTTTGTTTTGGTTTTCCAGATGTTTTAAAGTCGCTTTAGGAATTTCATACACAATAGCGCACTTATTGAGCCCTTAATTGCCATTTCTGTACGCATTTATGGTATGCTTCTGAAACTATGATTGAGAAATTGAAAGAAGAGCAATTTTTAATGAGGTTCTTGTGTGGTAATGTAGCTTGTTAGTTCTTTATAAGACTTTCAGGTTTTGAAACAAAGAAATGGTCATAACGAGACGTTTGAAGATTTAGTATCTCCTAGTGCCTACTCACCTACTCCTTTGTACTTCCATCCGCCAACATTGGCTTTCTATCTCCAAAGTTGTATGGAACATTATTGTTTAGGGCCTAGGAAAAACGTTAAAATTTTTAGATTGGCACCACCGATTTTTCATACAGTGAACATTTGCTGACAGCTGTTATACATACCAGAGCCGTTTGGTAAATTAATGTTCAATACTGCCAATAAAACTTAAAATATGATGGCTCCTTAAACAAATTTTCAAACATATTCTTTAATGAATTAATAACGCCAGGGCAAAAAATGTGTTATCACTCGTCCAGAAATGATAGTTTTGCGAGTATTCGCAGTTGCTGAATATTCTGCTCATACTCGCAAAACAAGTTTCTGGTCTAGTGACACAAATAACTATTAGTTGTTTAAAAAAAAACGAATTCCAAATCGTGCAATTTTTTTTTATAATTATATTTTTAAATCTATAAAATACATTAATTATAATATTTATAGTAATTCCTATTACGCTAAAGCTATGTGTCACTGTTTAACAGGCACCAATTTGAATCAATTTGATTGGTTATCTAAACACTAGTTTTGAATGTGCACCTAACTTCATTTTATCCTTATATATAATTAAAAATTATTAGATAATCAGTCATTTGGTTACTGTTAAGTACATTTGATGACATATTTAACAAAAAAATTATGTATCACATCTAATGGAGAAAGTAGTAAAAACATGCTGCCTATGATAAATAGGAAAAAATTGTTACTACAAGCCTAGAGTCAAAGGAGTTAGAATAAGTCATTAACTTTCTTCCCTCTCTCTGCTGTATTACATGTTGCCAAATGATATACTATGCAGGTAATAATAGGTATTTAAAACCATAAGTTCAAATTTTTGAGTGCATACATAAAAAACTAAAAAATCAATTGAGATGAAAATATAGGATTTTAACTCATGTGATTCTAGGTTTGATTACATTTCTAATTAGATACTAAAAACATTCGTATCTTATTATTCAGCACCACCAAAACTTTTAGTTGCATGAATCAACTTATTAAATGCTAAGTGCTAAGAAATATATATTTAAACATCAAACGTGTTTAATTCCTTCCCTCAGATATCCTGGCTTGTTTAGCCACAATGATGGAGGATAGGTGAGGTCAAGATAAGATTAAAAGGAACGGACATTAGGGTTTTTGGAAATTACTGTACTTGCAACTAACCAAACTACGAAAAAGCACTGCTGTAAGCCATAGTTTTTTAATTGATACATACACAAACACTTTGGTGGTATAGTCTTAACAAATTTTCTTACTAAATGTAGCTACCCAATTGACTGCTTGATGTAATGATTGACAAATGTATCATGATTTGTTTACTACTACTTTGAAATGAATAAAAAATAGGTTTTGTACGTTAGTACAACACAGTATAAATTAATAGCAAACAATCTTTTATAATATAAATATCTCTTCTCATTCTTATTATGAGTAAGTTTTAAACATATATTTACATAGGAAGTATTTCGTAGTTTAATAATAAGGATCACTATTGAGTAGAAGTATATGCAATTAGTTTCTAAGTAATCGAGCATTGATTAAAGTACACAACACGTAATCACGTAGATATTATAATACATATCTTAAGGTCAAGTATCAAAATATAAAGATAATTAAAACTTAATATTGTATACTAACACTTCACATACACATAATTTTTGAATTTTCACGATTTTAGTGAAACGGCATCTGTAAAGAAGGTCTTAAGCCATCATCCTAGTTGTACGGCTATTGCGCGACAGATGTCGCCACCAAGCTATAACTACCCTATACCGACTTGCCAAATAGTGTAAAATTTTCAAGCAAGAACGTCGTAAGTCACAACAAAATCAACATGGCGATAAGTGATCGAATGTTATTGAAGCGAAAGCAGGTGTTTTATAATGAAAAAGATAGTAGTCGGATTCTGGCTCTGATGACTTCACAAACAAAATACACCCATGTACCACACAAAATTAAAAAACACCGAACGCGTTCGGTGGGTGTATTTTGTCTGTTACAGATCCTGCCACAGTTCCAGTGTTCCAGATTTTTCAAATCTGATGACTTAGTAAAGGATAGGGAGATAAGTGATGAATCTATACCAAAAAAGGTAAATAAACATGTTCAGTGGCTTGAGTCCTTTTTGCTGTAGGAAGCGTGGCCATAAATAGTTCGTTTTTAATTTTTTATGTATTAAGAGCTACTAACACTTCTATTTTATTTAATTTTTTTTGCCAATAACATTTCTACGAACAAAAAAGCATTTTCTTTATTCAGTGGCTTAGACTCGACTAAAATATATTTTGTTTGTTAGAGGACCTCAAAATCACAGTGTAGCTACTGATATTAATCAAGCTCAAGCAGAAGGCAGCAGAGGTTCAGTTTTGAGCTCAGAAAAACGCCCGCCAAACCGGTGGAGAAAAGTAAGAAAGAAAACCAAAGCAAAAAAAAAAAAAAAACGTCGAAGGACACGCTGTAATGGATGCATGGGAAATTCGCGCTGTTATATGACACTAAATGGTTGTATAACTATTTTTCTAGATAAGGAAATGGTTGTTGGTTATTTGTGTGTAAATACAAATTAATATTAAGATGAAAAGCTTGACTTTGTTTCGACGAGTATTTAGATATTAAATTAGTAAACTTTTAGATATACGCGGCAATTTGCGGGGCATGACTGTTTTGTAAAGGGAGCAAATAGAGACGCTGTCATAATGACGTGTATTTTTTAGTCACTCGCATTAAGTAAGCGATCAGAGTTGGTTGAAAGTAACCAAACGGTTAGAAAGCGATAGCTGCAGTATAAGTTACGCTGCTATTTAAATTATGTAATTATAACGAAAATTCAGTTGGTATAGTGATATAAATGATAAAAATATAAATAATAAAATATAAATGATATTTTCCTTATTAATGTGAGGAAAAGCTAAAGCGAATTAAAGAGTAAATTTTATTAAGTTGGTGTTAATAAAAAAAATTGCGCAATAATTTAAAGCCGCGTTTTATGTGCGCATTGAAAGTGTTCCAAGTTGGTGTTTCGATAGCGAGTGATAAATGTAAAATAAGACAATCGATCCAATGTAATAGATCGATATAGAAAGTACAATAACCAAAAAACATTGATAATTAAAAGCATAGCCGTTCGTAGCTCGCTTGCATTTTGTCGCGCACGCCGTTTGTAGTTAAAACTGAACAATTAAGTAAAAAATGGATAGTGTAAATATATCAAGCAATTATTTGTTAATGTCAATTCAAATTAAGTGCTGCTTTGTGGGTTGCATATATGTAAGGGGTATCTAGTATCCAGTAACGTAATAAGGTCATGTTACCAATGCAAAAAAATGAGTGACAAGTGACGCTTTATCTCGTGTAATAAAAATTAAGTATTTTTATATAGTTTAGAAAGTTAGTTTATGTGCTATGAAGCTGAAGTTTGTTATTAGTAACCACGCTCTGCTAACAGGTTATGGGCCCAGAGCCCCACAGATAACGAAATAAAAAATTCAGGAATTCTACGATGTTTGCGAATAACTACAACGTCAAACCTTTGACGATCCTCCCACAGATACTGCAGAGCTCGAAAAGTTTAAGAAAAATGACATTAACGCAAGAAACATCTTAGTGCAATGTATTGCTGATAACATATTGAAAGTCATTAAAACACAAAATACTGCAAAGGAAATATTAACCTCACTAAATGAAACATACCTAAAAAAGGAATTGCTACACAAGTTCAATTACAAAAGAAGTTACGATCATTAAAGTATGATCCAAGCACATCTCTCAACGTATTCTTTACACAATTTGAACAAATCATACATGAACTAGAAACAGCAGGTGGAAAATTAGAATCAAATGAAGCTGTCACAATTGCTGTCTACGATGTCTGAAAGTTATCGGGAATTACAACTGATGGATCGAAAATAACACTCGATTTCATAAAAAACAAATTATTAATGGAAGAGTCAAGGCAAGCAAAATGTAAGAAAATGAAATAAATAACGAAGCAGCATTTTCTGGTTATAGAGGAAACAGAAGATATAATAAGCAATTTCAAAATAAAAGGAGCAACAATGAAAATCGATTCTCTTTTAAGTATCATAAATGTGGAAAATATGGGAAAATATGTCGAAGTGAAAATAGAAATGGAACACAAAGACATGGAAATTATGAACATGGAGTAAACACAAACATAGCAAAGGAAAGCGAAACAGAAAATGAAATCACATTTATAACAACAGAAGATGGTGCTTATGACACATACTAAAAACATCCAATTTGTCAGTGGTGCAACAAATTACTTAGTAAAAAGTGAGCTGGAAAACTACCTAATAAATCTAGAAGATGTCACATGTAACATAAGTGTCGCTAAATCTGGTGACTTAAAATTTCTTAGTGAGAGTGGTATACATGTAAAGTTAAAAGATGCATGGGTTTGTGATGGACTAATGTGCAATTTATTATCAGTGAGAAAGTTAGAAGAATCAGGATTTGAAGTTGTATTCAAAGAAAGGGAAGCAACAATTAAAAAGGGAAATAATCTAAAAGAAAACTAAGTGGAAACTTATACACTCTAACGTTAAAACTGAAAACTCCTGAAATCGGTTGTGTCACACAAACAGAAGATCCTATATTAACTCATAGGAAAATGGGCCATTCATCAAAATATCCTGTTAAAACCATTTCTGAAGTGTGCTTAAAGGGGAAACAGACAAAATTACCTTATTCACCTATATCAGAAGAAAAATGGGCCAAAAGAATTCTAGAATGCGTATCAACAGATCTTTGTGTTCCTATAACTCTTGACACACATGATGGTAAGAAATACATCTTGACATTCATGGATCATTATTCACATTTTTGCATTATATACCTGTTAACATCAAAAAGTGCAGTTACAGAAAAATTTCAGGAATATATAAATTTAGTTTTTGCAAAATTTGGAGCACGAATTGAAAGGTTAAGGTGTGATAATGGTGGTGAATATTGTTCTAAATTATTCAAGGACGTTTGCAAGAAAAATGGTATAAGAATTCAATATACGGTTCCACGAAATCCGCAACAAAATGGAGTTGCAGAACGCCTCAACCGCACGTTAATGGAAACTGCTCGATGTCTCATCTTCGATTCAGGATTAAACAAGATTTTTTGGGGTGAAGCTGGCAGAGTTGCAGCATATCTAAGAAACAGAATTAACACAAGTGTACTAGAAGACCATAAGACGCCTTTTGAAATTTGGAATGGAAGAAAACCAGACAAAAGAAAATAAAATTATTTGGCTGTACTGCATATAATCACATACCAATGGAAGATCGACTTTCAAAATTAGACGCCAGAAGTGAAAAATTAATTATGATTGGTTATACAGAAAACGGTTACAGACTTTGGAATGAAAACAACAAAAAGGTCGTGCATGCAAGAAATGTAGTGTTTGATGAAAAACAAGATAAAAATGAAAGTGTAATTTTAGACGTTAGAGAAGAAGAGAAAATAGAAGAAAAAGAAACTGAAAACGACGACGAAGATATTACATTAAGAAGAAGTACCAGATCCAAACAACCATCATATTTAAACGATTATCATCTAAATTACGAAGAAAATTTAATGGCAGCTGTCTTCGGATGTTCCAGCATCTGATGAAGAAGCTGAAACAAATTCAGTCTGGAAGAAGGCAATTCAAGAAGAGTTACAGATATTGGAAGAAAATAATACTTGGGAAATTGTAAAGCGTCCCGAAAACGAAAAAGTAACAGATTCGAGATGGGTATTTTGTGAAAAGGAAATAAATGAAGAAACAATAAAAAGAGCGCGATTCATGTGTACTCACCTGTGGCTCGAATGGTAACGCTTAGAATTCTCCTATCTTTGGATATTGAACATGATTTGTACGTACAACAATTGGACATCAAATCTGCTTTTCTATATGGATTATGGGAGAAACCAGCGTACATGTTTCAACCTAAAGGACTCAAAGGATTTAAGTCCGGTATTGTATGTAAATGAAATAAGTGGCCTTCAACAATCGCCAAAATGTTGGTACAAACGATTAGATGAAATGTTTGATACTTTAAACTTATAGAAATCAGAGAAAGATGCATGCTTATATTTTAAAGACTCTGTTTTTCTACTAGTTTATGTAGATGATATTATTTTTTCTAAATCAGCAAATGAACTTTTATTTATTAAAAATGGGTTAGCGAAAGAATTTAAAACAAAAGAATTCAAAAATGATAAAATAACATTCTTAGGATTAGAAATTACAAAATGTGAAGATGAACTTTACATACGTCAAAAAGCGTTAATTAAAAAGGTTTTAATTAAATTTAGAATGAATGATTGTAAACCTTTAGAATTACCAATGGAAAATAGATTACAATTATTAAATGAAGACAAAACTGCTAATGCTAATGAAACATTTGAATATACAGAACTTATTGGTTCATTGATATATATATATATATATATATATATATATATATATATATATATATATATATAATGTTGGGTTCAAGACCAGACTTGAGTTTTTCAATTACGTACTTTAGTCAATTTCAAAATTCTTATAAAAGAGTACATTGGATGCATTTAAAACATGTATTAAGATACCTTAAACAAACAGAAAATTATGTTTTAAAATTTGTAAAAAAGTCTAATTATATTGATGTTATATCTTATGTAGATTCAGACTTCGCAAACAATAAAAGTGACAGAAAAAGTATAACAGGATTTGTGATAAAAATGATTGCAAATATTGCCTTTTGGAAAACAAAGAAGCAAAGTACCGTTGCATTATCCAGTACTGAGTCAGAATATATTGCCCTTTCGGCTTGTGTATCGGAATGCTTGTTTTTGTCACAACTCTTAAACGAATTGTCAATTGAAACATTGCATCCAATTACTGTATATGAAGATAACATGTCATGTATAAAAATGTCTTCTACTTTAGAGTCTAAAAGATCAAAGCATATAGATATAAAGCACTATTTTGTCATGGACTGTGTATTAAACAAAATAATTGTTTTGGAGTATGTGTCCACCAATTACCAAACAACAGATATCTTAACGAAAGCGTTAGGTAAAACAAAATTTAAACGTTTTAGAGATGCTTGAAGGTATTAGAATTGTAGATTATTATGTTATTTTTATATGTGTGAGGGCTTAATGTAGAATTGCGGGAGTGTGTTAATATGTCAATTCTAATTAAGTAATGCTTTGGGGGTTGCATATATGTAAGGGGTATCTAGTATCCAGTAACGTAATAAGGTCATGTTACCAATGCAAAAAAAAATACTGACAATTAATGCTTTATGTCGTGTAATAAAAATTAGGTATTCTTACACAGTTTAGAAAGTTAGTTTATGTGTTATGAAGCTGGAGTTTGTTATTAGTAACCACACTCTGCTAACATTATTTACAAAGATCATTAAATTGTGGGAAAGAAAATTAGAATCGTGTTCATCCATAACAAAGAAGAGATTGAGAGAACAAAGGAGAGCGGCTCCAGCTCGGCGACATAGAACATCATCAACCTATATGAGGCCTCAAATTGGTCAGCCTAAAATGCAAGAATTGCGTCACCACTCACAAGTGATAAACAAGTAAGATTTATTTATAGTGTAATTAAAAAAAACTTTGTTGCGTTTTATTTCTTTTTGAACTTATATTTAAATGTCAATGCTGAACGAAAATATATTTCGCTCATCATTGATAAAGGATTGTTTTTGCATTTTACTATTAAGAAATACTGACTTAGAATTAGAATTTATTTTTATGTAATACTGTACATAACAATTTGCATTTCGAATTTTGGTTTAACCCTTAAACTGCAATGGGTGTCTGTCAGACACCTACCAGTTTTAATTTGGTCTATGTTGGCAACCAGAGATACGCCAAGAACTGTGCATCTCAGTAGCTGCTCTATGCATACATTTGCTTGAATTCGATACATTCAAAAGACAACAACTCGACTCGGCGGCTTAGTTATCTGCCAGAACTTGAGAAGTACGGTGTGTGCTGGACACCCATTACCAGTAACGTTGTAACACGTAAGTGTACATGAGACACCCATTTCTAATAACGTATATTATAAACAAGGTGAGTGATATTTTATATTTTAATATATCGGTAAAAGCAACAGATTATTACAGGCTTCATCATGAGTGGCATAGAAGCGGGTTCAAGCACTTCTGAAACAAGACCAGGTAAAAAAAGAAAAATCGAATCTGTTAGAGTAGATGACCCAAATTTTGCGTCAAAAATCGAACAGATGTTAACGGAAATGAAAGAAGATGAGCAAGATGACAGTGAAATTGAACCAATTATTGACTCTGATGACGATCCAAATTATGAGGAAGAGATAGAAGAACTTTCTGAAAGCGGAGACGATGAAGAATCGTCGTTTGTTGAAGAGGACGAAGAAGAAACAACTGACGTTCCTCCGATACCATTGTCCCAAATCTTTCTTGGAAAAAATGGATTTCAATGGAATAGTAAAGAAACTTCTACAATGAAAAGGACGCCTCAGCATAACATAATAAAAGGTTTCCCAGGAATGACTAATTTGGTGAAACAATTAGGGCACAACCTAAATCTGAAGACATATGGTCACTACTAATAGATCAGGACATTATTGAAGACATTGTACGTTGGACGAATGTAAAACTAGAAAGTGTTCGAAACACAACTTCTACTGAACCAAAAATCCAACTTTAGACCTACGAGTGCAGATGAAATAAAAGCTCTTCTAGCTTTGTTTATGTTTACAGCAATTTTTAAATCAAACCATGAAAATATTCCCTCACTATTTTCTACAAACTACACAGGAAGGCCTATATTCAGAGCAGGTATGTCTGGGAAACGTTTTCTAATTCTTCAGATATCTCTAAGGTTTGACGACCAGGCAACGAGGGAAATAAGAATAAAAGACAATCCTGTAGACGTGAATGTGGATCGTCTCTTTATGGATTTTCTGACCAATTGACAATGGTAAGCTATGTTCCAAAGCCGGATAAGGCAGTTATACTTATATCTAGTATGCATCACAGTAAAGAATTAGACCAGGAGAAACAAAAGCCTGAAATATGTTTTTACAACAGAACTAAAGGAGGAGTTGATCGTTTAGATCAACGTTGTGCAAATTATTCCGCCAACAGAAGAACCTGTCGTTGGCAGCGGACGAGGCACGTTTGCGGAAAGTGGAACGAGCAACGCAGGAAGCTATCAAGGAAGCAAGACTCATGAGGAGAAGAAAAAGAATAGCAGAAGAACAAGGGAATCATACAGATTATGTTCCAGGTGGATTTTAAAGATAAAATAAAATGTTTGTTCTAATGTTTTACATTTTATTGATTTCTCGAAAAACTTGTTTTTTTTTATATTTATGTACCTTTTTCCTAAAAACTGTGAGAAAGTTGATTTTTTATAAGAACATGTATGTGTTTACTACCTTCTGTACAAAAACTAACAAACTATCTTCAAAAATCCAAGAATAAAAAAATAATTTGAGAGAAAATATCATCAAAAAAAAAGGAAACTTATAAAAAAATCATAACTTTTTCAATTTTTAATTCAAATTAATAATTTTTGTACAGGAGCTTGACTATATACTAGTAATAATACACACAAAATCTTAGCACTCTGTCTTAGCATTTGAAGAAGAAAAAGGTAGTAATTTAACATGCCTTCGACTCCCCTTAATGTACTTGAAAAATAAAATATAATGAAAATATAAACTAAGAAAATACCTGTGTTTATATGAAACTTTATTTAATTTTTGGGAAGGGAAAGTAACTTTTCCTCCCTAGGGGCCACTTGATTGGTTAACCCACTTCTTGGCAGCCAACTACGTCCTTTTTTAAAAAAAAAACAAACAAACCTAATGCAGACAACAAGAAATGAAAAACGAACTAACAGAAAAGAAAAATTTGGGAGTGAGCAATTGAAGAAATTTTAAAGATGTGAAAATACTCAATGGGATGGTGAAGAGCACAACAAAAGCCTCTTTACAAACTAAAACAGATAGATCTAGTACTCCGATAGAAAATAGAAAGATTGATGAAGAAATGACTTAACCTAACAATAATGCTGTTACAAACAATAGCTGGATTGATTGTGAAGTAACAGATCATAACAACACTCTTGAGGCAAATATGATTTTGTCCTCTTTAGTTATCGATCAAAATGTCTTTTCAAATGAGAATTTAATTTTGGATTCAAACTTGGAAGTGCAAGGTGATGGATCATTGGCTATTCCAACTTTACCAAAGGAAAATACTCCACCATCAACAGTAATGCTGGAATTTGTTGATAATATTGTCCCATCAGTTCCACAAAATATTTTAACGTATACAGATTTAGGTTCTATAGAGACGACTCGAACATAAACAATATAAGACCAGTTCATAAGTCTCCTACAAAAGACTAAACCATTCAGAAGAACAAACTCCATTCCAAAATGCATTGCTTTGGGCTGAAGCATCCTCATCATCCTCTAAAACGACCAGGAATATTAAAAAGAAATTAACAACACCGTCAGTAGCAGTGGCAGATAAATTTATCGAATACCACAAAAGGATAAAGAAAGATAAAGAAGAAAAAGCGGTTAAATCACAAATAGAAAACTGAAGAACAGTCAAACTGACAATAGTAACACAGATGGTCAAATTAATCCAGCAAACGAAACTGAAGTATCGAAAGGTGACTAAGTAATAGTTGTGTATGATCTTGAAAAATATCCCGGTTTGGTTCTTGGCGTGATTGAAGGTCCCAAGTACAATGTCAAAGTAATGGCTAGGAGGGACACAACATTTTCAAATAGATGGAAGTGGCCCACCAAAGATGACATTTTATTATATAATAGAGATGACATTGTAAAAAAAAGTATTTCCGCCAATGCTTTTAAATAGCAGAGGTCTCTATTTAGTTAACATAAATGAATAATCGAAATTATATATTTTAATGTTCCATTTTAATTGTTCCATTTACTTTTTCTAAAATGTGTTAATAAGCTTGTTTGTAACTTATGTACCGGGTGGTCAAATAAGCGAGGTATGCGGCCATATCTCCACAACCGTTTGGCTGACAATGTTAGGAAAAAATATTTATAGTAAAATCAGCTACAAAAATACGATTAAAAATATTTTCAAATACGTAACTTGCCACTAGATGCGCTAATTTCTTCATAAAAAAAATTTGCATTTTTTTATGAATTTTTGCCTAATTAAGGTTAGTAAAAAGTATCACCGTACGAAAGCACTCGCTTTGCTCTACAACTTTCATTAGATCATTTTTTAATACCTTCTATGGGCAACTGGTGGGGGAAGAATATTTTAACCCATAGAAAAATGTCTGTAACTTCCTTACTATTTAACCGATTTGACAAACGAGAACTCATTGGAAAGAGCATGACTTTAATGAATTTGAAAAATGTATATAACTAATAAATTTGGAGTTTGCTCTGGCCGCTAGAGGGCGCCATGTGACGCGGTACATATTTACAGATTTTTGTAGTAAATTTTAAATGGAAGGATATATTTTTTATTAATACAATAAAAGGACAATACAATGACAGTGAAACCTGTCAAAACTGCAAATTTTTATCTAGCGCCTTTCCAAAGATATTTAGATTTTTTTAATATTTTGGTATATTGTAAGATAACAAATTCTTAAGTTTGTTACAGAGATTAAAATTAAAAATATATGCCACAAAAAAATTAAATCTGTAAATGATGAATCACAATAATGCTACATTTACGCGAAATTTAAAAATAGCATGTTGTAACAATTTATAAAAAGAATAATTTTCTGTATTAGTGCTATTATTTTACAATACGTATTAACTAGAAACAACAATAAAATGTTTATGAAGACTGTCTAGATATTTATTTAACTAATAACGTTTTCCACTGAGTGGGTTTCGGTGCGCACTTGCAATATGCGAATTAGCTCGTCGCTCTCTCGCGGTGTATAAAAATTTCAGTACCCACTCGGAGCAGTGAAAAACAAATGTAACGGGTAGTAGATCGTACATCACCTTGTTGTGTTTTTAAAGTAAAAGTGTTACACGTTATAGGCAGATATAAAATGTGAAGTACCACTTACGTATCTTCCGTCACTTTTATTATCAATGGAATGCGAGTAGAGTTTGATAGTGAAATAGATGTACGTATTAGGTACAGATTAAAACGTTAGTATAATTTTTCCATAATTGGTTGAAAATGTAAGATATTATTTTTAGATGAAGACGACTATGCTGTAAGATACATAAAGGAATTAATTAGTAACGAATGCTTGGTATTAAATGAAGACCTACATGCAATTCATCGTCTAGATGGAAATGAGTAAGAAGTGGTATTAGTGAGACACACGATGTACAGTTAAAGTGGTTTGTTTTACTTTTATTGCAGGTGCACGATTCTATATGAGTCTGAAGTTACAAAAAATAATTCTTCAGAATGTGGAAATTTCAAATTCCTCATCATTAGCATCTCCAAGTACAAGTAGTAGTAGTATTTTTACTTAATATCATTTATAGGCTTGGCTATAAGTATTGAATGGTCTGTTGAAGAAACTCGTTTATTACTTGATAAGTATGAGAAATATCTAAACTTTGTAGGGCCAACGAAAAAATTTAAGAACAAGAAATTGTTATGGTTACAGTTTAGTGACGACCTACAAAAAATATTTAAAGTCGCCAGAACTGCTCAACAGGTAGAGAATAGATACAAAACGGTGATGAAGCGCAAAAAAAGGCAACTGACGAAAATAAAAAAACAGGAAATGTAAAACACAGTATTGAATATGAACAAGAAATTAGTAAAATAGCTACCATAGATGATAGTATAGAACCAGAAATTTTACGAGGTGTTAATGTAGTAGTAGAAAAAATAGGTACAAATGACAAAAAAATGAAGATACAAAAATGAATATATTACAAAATTTTATTGATGCAATACATAAGTAAATATGTAATATGCTATGTAACTAGATATATAATACATAAAACAACTAATTGCTCGTTTGTATTCCTGCTTTATTTTACTACAACTATGGTAAATTACTTTTAAATTTTATATGTTTAGTTAAATTCAGTATGAAGCATGTTGTAGTTAATCAACACCACGAACGAAAATTTTGTATTAAATGTATATATTGAATTTTATGACATAAGTCTACATTTATGCATAATATTTGTATTTACAATTATATGTGAAAGGAGCTGAATAATTTAATTTCGATTTAATATATTACATGCATTTCAATTACATACAAAGCAACTTTAATCCTTCAAATAGATTAAACAGATATTGAATCACACATAAGGAGCTCGTCCTTTAAGGGTTGCCTTATAGTTTATTATACATCAAACTTTTTTAATAACTCATCACGTTTCAGTTCTCCTTATAATCGAAGATGTGTTTCTCTGGTATTTTCTATGTTTTGATTAATGTCTTCATCATTTTGAAGGTTCATGTCTTCCAAATTAAGAATATCATTATTATCAATACATAAATTATGCAACACGCAACATGCCAAAATAAATTTTGTACTTTTGTCAATCTAGTGAAAGTCTAAACAAGTTAACTGGCCGAATCTTCCTTTCAACCAACCAAATGCATTTTCAATGGACACTCGTACCACAATGTTTTCTATTAACCCATTCATGCCCAAAGTTGCGTTTTCGCAACAAATGTAACTAGTGTACGTTTTTCCATCTGTTGAGCAGAAACCAAACAACAATCAATATAAATTCCAGAATTCGGTATGTTTATAGTTATCTTTAACTGGTCATAATAATACGTGACTTAAGAAAGCACATGGGTATTTATAATTTGAGAACGAAATTGTTGTTGTGATTTGGCTGCAAGTAGCTACATGCTTTTGTGTATATAAATATAAAAATATTGAAAGTGTTCAAAGAAACATAGTGGTTTTTTATGCTACAGGGATCGAAAAGGACTTGTTGAGATCTGTATATTAGGTGAGTGTTATATTATTTTTTTTATGATCGTGGTGTTTGTTTATTTATTAGTGTTGCGTTATCGCAACACGGGGCAACTATGGGACATATAGAGAATAAAGTAAATTCAAGTGTTTTATTATAGTTTTTTCGAAAATAGCCTATAAAAATTGCTTTTTTGCTGAAGGTTTCTCGTTTCTTTCTTATAGGGTTCGATATGTCCCAACTTCCTTCGTGTTAAAATTCCATTAGGACATCAAATCAAAATGTAGCGCACTCAAAAGTCCCATATAAAGCCAGGACACACAAAATAATGAGTATTCTTGAGGAATCAACAATGTTGCAGTCAGCTAGCAGTGCCACAGTATATTTAGCCCCTCCTGACCCACACGAATTGACAGACGAAGATACTGGTGACGAAGATTTTGGTGGAACTTTTGATAATTTGAGTAGGGCCCAGTTAGAGTCAGAGGCAGAAGCAGTTGTTGAATTATTTCAAGAAGATGCAATAAGGATTAACGAAGACAATACAAACTCTATTGAAGAAAATCATCAAGAAATATTGGAAGATGTAACTGAAGAAGAAATAAGTAATGACTCCCATTCAATTATTGAAGCCAAAACACAAGAAATTCCTCAGAGATTACCTTCAGCAAAAAAATCAGCTAAAATTACACGCACATGGATTCAAAGCGGTTTACCTGTCGGTAACTTACTAAGTTCTCGCCTAATAGAAAAAAGAGCAGAATGGGATAGTTTTCGGCCTTCATTTTACTCACGTCCGTTTACCCCCCTTCAAATATTTCAATTTTTTTTTAGCGATGAACTTATAACCCACATTGTTAAAGAAACAGTGCTCTATGCATTCCAAAAAGGACACAAAATGGAACTAGGAGTGGATGAGCTGAAAGCCTTTATAGGCATATTATTAGTTAGTGGATATAACGTAAACCCAAGGAGACGTATGTATTGGGAGGAATAAGAGGACGTAAAAAATCTGATGGTGTCAAATAGTATGAGACGTAACAGGTTTGAAACCATAATGAGGTTCCTTCATTTCAATGACAATCAAAAAATTGATCTCACAGACAAAACGTACAAACTTCTTCCATACATAGAAATGCTAAAGAAGAATTTCTTTGAATATACTATTTGGGATACAGAATCTAGTGTAGATGAGGCCATGATCCCATATTATGGACGACATGGAATGAAGCAGCATATAAAGGGAAAGCCAATACATTTCGGCTACAAGAGCTGGTGCTGGAACCTAAAATCTGGATACCTTATTGACTTTCAAATTTATCAAGGTGCAAAAGGGAAAGAGAATAAATATAAAGCAAAGTTTGGTCTAGGTGGTAGTATAATTTTGCAGTTTGCTGATCTTATTCCTAAAATTTTGGACAAAGAATATATGCCTCATATTATATACGCAGACAATTATTTTACGGGTTTGAGAATAGTTGATCAGTTGACAGCCAATGGTATAGGTTATGTTGGGACACTACGCTCAAACAGGGTTGAAAAATACCCACTATCCGAAGTAACAACAAAATCAGTGAGGGGCCAGGATGAAATATACTATGACACAAAAAGTGAAGCCGTAGTATGTAAATGGAATGACAATAATTTAGTAACTATTGCTTCTAATTGTCAAGGAGTAACTCCAACCCATCAAGCAACTAGATATTCATTTGCAGAAAATAAAAAAATTAAAGTTGTTCAACCAAACATGATTAAAAACTATAACGAAAATATGGGTGGAACAGATAGAATGGACCAAAATGTGGCTAACTATCGAACAAGCTTTAGATCAAAAAAGTGGTACTGGCCTCTTTTTATTTGGGGCCTCGATGTTGCTGTGCAAAATTCTTGGCTGATATACCGGAAAATGAGAAGCGAAGTCGCCGATCAACCGGATATGGATTCATTAGAATTTAGAAGAAACATTGCTAAGGCATTACTGACTCGCTTTGGCACTCCACCATGTAGACCAGGACCGGTGCAGTTGGTTCGCACAAGAACCACAATAAATGCTTGTTATGATAACGTGGGTCATCTGATTGGTTCCCAGGAGAAAAGGACACGTTGTGCTATGTGCCGTTCCACGACAATTAAAAAATGTATGAAATGTAACGTTGCTCTTCACGAAAAATGTTTTGTTCAATTTCATAGAGCATAATTTGTACTACAGGATTAGTTGAATAAATAACAAGTTATTCTATTTTGTACCAACTTATTTGCCCGGTGTTGCGTTTTTGCAACAGTCATTTTTTCAAAAAAAAATCCAATAGAATATTCAAAAAAGTCACACATTTCTTTATTTTATAACATTACCTCCAATATTTTGCAAAAATTCATAACTATTTACAAAAAAATAATTCTGGGCACTAATGGGTTAAATATAGCTTGAACATTAGATAAGTTTCCATAGTTACGGTATGGAGTGAGTAGATATTCTCTTACTGCATATGCACTATCTAAATGAAATCTTTGATCACATATAGAAGGTATTTCCTTTGAAATAAATGACATGTTGTATACTCTAGAATCATGGATTTTTCTTGGAGGTCCAATAAAAACATCTGTAAATTTTTTCGTTGCATTAGATATTCCTTGTAGCGTTATAGATGGTGAACCATGTATATTGACATATGTGCTTTTAATTTTATGTGTAGGTATTCTAATACTGATTGCTGTACCATCTATCTATACAGCCTACAACATTTGGAAATCCCAAAAGCTGCAAACATATTTAACAAAAATAATACAGAAACTAATAAATTATGAATGCTTACTCTTTCAAACCCATTTGCGGTTTTAATTTTTTCATTCTCTGCTTTTGGAAACATGATTACATGAGGTGCTAATTCCACCAAAAACTCCATAATCTTCAAACATTGTCTATGAAATGTTGTTTGACCAATATCAAACCGTCCTGATACATCTCTTATGCAACATTGATTGCCTGCAAACCTATAATAAAGTGGGTACACCGTTCACACAAGCAATTGACAAATACTTTAATGTTTTACCATAGAAAGCTTAACATTTGGTTATCTGCAGGAATTACTTTGCTTCCGCCCTGTTGATTTGAAGCAAAAAAGAAGATTCTTGATATAAATCAATTAAACTATTTGCAGTTGTTCTTGATAATCGAAAATTATCTTTAAACTAAAATCTGTGTGGAGACGTATGCAAGGAATAGTATAATTTATAGGTACCTGTTTATCTACATAATTTTTTATTTTTGGAACGGTCCGTTTTTGTTCAGTATTCAGAATGAGTGAAATTGTAATTTCCATGAATTCATCATCATCAGTATCTGAGGAATCAGTAATAATTTCTCATACAATCGCAATTAAAGCTTTTGAATGAATATCGTCCATTATTTTTTTAACCTCCACAATTAAAACATGTGAGGTTATGGAACACGCACCGTCGATTTTTTCAGTTCCACAAAATTCGCATTTAGTGCAATTGCATCAATGGAAAACGCTACTCTGTCTCAATGCGAACTCAAATGTGTCAGTGGAAAAGAAATAGCTAGAAAAGTTGAAACTCAGTCGCTCCAGTGCAATGAGTGGAAAACGCTATAAGGAATAGCAACCCTAACATTAATCTAAAAACACATGAATCGCAGTAATTATATATTACAATTTAAAACACATTTAGTAGGCTTTGGAAACAAATACTCTTACTGTGAATAAATGTCAAATCATAAATAGTTTGTTTATTGTTGAATTTAAGACTTATGTTAATTAAAAAATGCCTTTTACGAATGATGAGGCTATGGATATGGTTAATATTTACCTTGAATGCTTCCAGAATTCTACAATAGCAGAAAGAGAATATGCAATGCGCTATCCATATCGCCAACACTATAAAAAGAGAACTTTTAAAAGATTGTTTGAACGGTTACGGCGTACTGGAAGCATTCGCCGTCCAGTATTACGACGTAATGGTAAAGGCACAACCGAGGAGAATACTATTAATGTTTTGGCATATACAGAAGCTCATCCCACATTAGTACCAGAACATTTTCTCGTGAGTTGGGGATATGTCGGAGTACCATCCAAAATATTTTAAAAGCTAATCGGTAACTTTCACTACATTGTCAAATAGATGGTTTATTGTTAAATATATTTTTAATTTTAGTCTCTGTAACAAACTTAAGAATTTACGTTATCTGACAATATACCAAAATATTACAAAAATCTAAATATTTTTGGAAAGGCGCTAGATAAAAATTTGCAGTTTTGACAGAATTAACTGTCATTGTATTGCCCTTTTATTGTACCGATAAAAAATATATCCTTCCATTTAAAATTTACTACAAAAATCTATAGTGGTAGTTCTATAGATTTTTGAAATTCACAAGTCAAGCTCTTTCCAATGAGCTCTCGTTTGTCAAAATCGGTTAAACAGTAAGGAAGTTACAGACATTTTTCTATGGATTAAAATATTCTTCCCCCACCACTTAGCCATAGGAGATATGGAAAAATGAGCTTAATAAAAGTTCTAGAGCAAAGCGAATGCTTTTTACTAATCTTAATTAGGCAAAAATTCATAAAAAAGCGAACTTTTTTTATGAGGCAATTAGCGCCATCTAGCGGCAACTTACGTATTTGAAAATATTTTTAATCGTATTTTTGTAGCCGATTTTCTTATGAATATTTTTACCAACGTTGTCAGCCAAACGGTTGCGGATATATGGCCGCGTACTTCGCTTATTTGGCCACACTGTACATTAATATTTTTTTTTATATTAAACTTTAATGTAACACTATCAAAAAAGTAGCTCTGACGAAATTAGAAACACTAGGTGACGAGATTAAAAATTTTGCTTAATTTTGTGACGAAATTATATCCAAATGCCCATTATCAAAAAAAATTATTTAACACTAAATATATACCTACGTATTGTTATAAATTTTTATTCATTAGTAGGCTATTTTATAGTGTATTCTACAGGTAAACCAAACCTATCAACCAATTATTGTACTTTTATAAAGTTATTAATTATTGTGCGCCTACAGATTATTAACATGACGACCTTACCTATATTTACCTTAATACATATTTGTTTTAGTTACGAGTAAGTAATTTTGTAGAATGAACAATTTAAAAAGTTCCTAAAATCTATTGATAAAAATACACAAGTTATCTATAGTTTTGAATAAAATTTTCTAGAAATTATGGTAAACTTTCCTTCTATCACCTTATCATTAAACAAATTTGATGTGGGCTGAATACATATGGTTTTTCTAATGATCACTTTACCCCAAAGCAGGTAGGGAAACCTGGGGATGATTCAACCATGGGAAGATACAACCACTCACTGAAACTCATTTAATTTAAATTTACCGCGAATTTCTTATGTTTACCGTTTAGTTTTTAGTTTGGCTACTACCAGTGTTAGTACTTTGTACTAGATCTAGTACTAAATTATATTTTCTAGTACGACAGTACGCCACATCAAAATCTAGTACGTTTTTAGCATATCCTCCAACAAGCAAAAGAGAATTAAAAAATCACTAATCAAACCACTTGTTATAACTAAAACTGGCAACTCTGGACTAACGTTTTAACGTAACCACAGTTGAAACCTTGAAAGTTGAACACGTGTTCGTGTTCTGTTCTGCGAATATTAACTCAAGCAGAAATTAAAGTAATGTTGTCTCTGTTATTAGTGAATTACTGAAGCTACTTTACCATCGTGAGAGGTTGTTTTTTTTTGTCTGTGGTGTAAAAGTCATAATCATAAAGTGTTAAACATTTCTATGGTGTTAAAGTTATTCTAACTTTATTTAATCATGTAACAGAAGTAAAAGAATATAACAGAGGTTCTGTTATATTCTTTTGTTGATAGCCAAAAATTCAAATATAAAGGAATGTTATTTTTAATATTAAATGTAAAATACAAGGCTACAGATGTATGCTTATTCGCAAGCAACCGAATACTAACACTAACTGCAGATGGTTACTAAACCTAATCGAAAAATATCAAACTGCGGCCTGGCCTGTGATCGCCAGTCGGCATAGCCTGCAAAGCAACATATGTTGGTAAGAACAAAGACGCTACACTTCTAAGTATGTAATGTTTTCAATTTGGCTTTGCGAACGCATGTGAACTTAGTACATTGAGTGGAATAAATACA
This sequence comes from Vesta saturnalis, assembly GCA_036346205.1. Lineage (NCBI taxonomy): Eukaryota > Metazoa > Arthropoda > Insecta > Coleoptera > Lampyridae > Vesta > Vesta saturnalis. The sequence goes on along the minus strand of JARFJB010000763.1, from coordinate 602,704 downwards.
TGAATTTTTAAAAAATGGACAAGTAAGTTACTTCAAATTCAAACTGTATTTCATAATTTCACCTGCTATGTTCTAGATTTGTTACAAGAAAACAAAGAAGCAGAACACCAGTAAATGTTTCATCGCTTCAGAACTCAGAATTGATTACAAATGTGACTGATGTAGAGACTCCTGAATTCGAAATTACAGTGACAGATAGAAATGAAACTAATGTGGGACATGGCAGTACATGCAATGAACGAAATGAAGATACACCAAAATGTAAGAAAAGAAAATTCTATAAGCAAGTTTAAAAATGATTGGAGGGCAAATTAGGGGACTTGGTTGGTGTCAAAGGAAAACCGAGCCTACTGCAAAGCTTGTGAGAATTTTATTATTGGTGGGAAATCTCATCTTGACAGACATGAACAAACAACAATTCATATAGATAATTTAAAAAGGTGCAAAATAACACAAAAAATAGATGTTTTTGTTGCTGAAACACCTAATTCTAAGTTGCAAGCCCAAATAGAGCAAGGTGAATCAAAACTTGTAATGTTCCTTCACGATCATAATCTTCCTTTTTTACTAATGGACCATTTACCTAAAATGTTTGAATCTGTGTGTCCAGATTCCGAAATTGCGAAGTCATTAAAAATTTCAAGAACAAAAGCTACTGCATTGACAAAAGACTGTTTTGCATTAGAAGCTTTAGAAGTTATTCGGGTAGAAGTGGCTGCATACTCATTGATTACGGATGAAACCACAGATGCTAGCATGAAAAAATCGCTTGCCATTTTATTGTGCTATCACAATGGTGATGAAGTTAGAGAAAAATTTGTTGGTTTGGTGGAAGTTGAAATAGCATCTGGCCATGGTTTATAAAATTCAATTGTGGCCCATTTAAACATGCATCATATACCCCTTCAAAAATTGATAGGTTTAGCAGCAGACAATGCCAGTGTAATGATGGGCAACATATGTGGAGTACAAGCATTATTCAAAAATGATCTTCCACATCTGTTTGTAATGGGTTGTATTTGCCTCAATCCACTTATGTTCTTCAGCAGCAGCAAACAAACTGCACAAATCAATAGAGGAATTTGCACAAAGCATTTATAATTATTTTTCAAATAGTTCAAAGAGAAATGATATTTTAAAGGAGTATCAAGCATTTAAGAATGAAAAACCACTCAAAATGCTGAACCCCAGTCAAACTAGGTGGCTATCTCTTCAAGTAAGTTGTCTTAGATTTATAAATAATATGTAATAATAAAACTCAATTTCAGGCGGTGGTGAACAGAATTTTAGAAAATTGGCAACCACTAATTTTAGTGATTCAAGGTGCTGCTCTTGAGGATAATCTGCATAGTGCATAATATTAGGGGAGAGTCATCTGGTATCGGACAGCGGGCGGTATCGGACAGTGACTGGTTGCGACGTATGTTACAAGTGGCAGCACCTGTCAAGCGCTAGCCGTCTTCATTAAGATGTTAAAGGTGAGCCCTCGCCATCTTGCATGAAAGTGCATCGCGGTTAGTCTGTCAGTGCGCGTTTTTTACCTTTTTCATTGTGACACTCTGCATGGAACTAACTTTACGGAGTGGCAGAGTTCTAACAAGTAAGTGTTTTATGGTGTTATTATTATTAACATGTAATTTAGACTATAGTTAGTTAGTTTGCGGCAGATAACCTTGATCGGAGCATTATTTTTTTCGTGGCGCCTTTTTCAATTTTGAGTGTCAGTCGGGTGGCACCGGACAGAGTCGAGTAGGGTGGTATCGGACATGATAACTATTTTATAAATTCGTATCTAAATGAGTGGTTTTTTGCTTTCCAGATAAAAATGCCGAAGATTCGAGGAAAATGGGAAAAGGGAAATATGAAAAAAGCAATGGAAAAAGTAATTTCAAAAGAATTAAGCATTAGGGAAGCGAGTGCAGCTTACTTTGTGCCAAAAAGTTCATTAGGTGACCGCATAAAATTACTTTCTGGGGGAGGAGAAGCTACATCTAACCCTTGCACTACTAACAAGGGAACATTTCAAAGGACATTTGATAGAGAAACAGAACAAATTCTATACAATCATGTAAAAACTCTCGACAACCAGCTCATGCCTCTCAGCAAAGCTGAGTTCTTAAAGGTTGTCTATCAACTAGCAGAAAAAATGAAAATTAAACATCGTTTCAATAAAGAAAAGAAAATGGCTGGGAAAGATTTCTACTACGACTTTATGAGCCGTCACCAAGATTTATCTTTGAGAACGGCTGAATCAACCAGCCTACAAAGAGCTGCTGGCTTTAATAAAGCGCAAGTAACCAGGTTTTTTGATCAGTTATCAGCATTAATTGAGAGGCATAATTTCAGTCCATCGAACATATTTAATGCCGATGAGACAGGTGTCTCTGTCATCCACAACAACAAACTCAAGGTAATATCTGTCAAAGGGAAAAAGCAAGTGGGAAAATTAACGTCTGCAGAAAGAGGCAGAAATGTCACAATCCTTTTGTCAATAAATGCCACAGGTGATCTATTCATTCCACCCCTTTTTGTTTATCCTCGTGTACGAATCGATCAAGAGCTGAAAAAAGATGCGCCAATGGGAAGCATTTTTGATGGCCAAAAGAGTGGATGGATTACAGCTGAGGGATTTTTCAAATGGTTGCAATTGTTTGTGGAGCGAGTGAACCCTAGCGAGAAAAATCCTGTGTTATTACTACTGGACGGACACTCAAGTCACAAGGACCTTAATGTTATTACATATGCTAAGCAAAATAATATTCATATGCTTAGTTTACCCCCACCTCTCACAAATTACAGCCCTTGGATAGGGCTGTTATGAAGCCATTCAAAAATGCCTATAATGAGGCGTGCGCTTTATGGATGAGAAAGTATCCCAACCTAAAAATATCGCTAAAAGACATAGCTGGCCTGGTTAACGTGGCATTTTCAAGAATCTGCCGAATGGAGTTAGCACAATCAGGTTTCAAGTGCACGGGAATTCATCCATTCGATCGGAACGTTTTTACAGATTTAGACTTCTCTGCCTCACTCATCAACGTTGAAGAAGACGCAAATGGTGATGCAACTACAGTTCAACCATCTACAAATGTTGATAAAGAAACAGCTCCTGGGCCATCTACAAACCAAGGCCGCAACAGTCTACAAGATCTATTCGCAGATTCAGGCTCTGATGTCCCAGTCTTAAATGAGGGGAAAAATGAAAGTGCTAATGAACCAACTTCATCTTTGTATCTTGCAACAGAAGAAATGCCCACTCCTCAAGCACATGCATCTGTTGGCGAAAGTTTGTTGTTAGAACTTTCACCCTTGCCCAGCACATCCAATGTTAAGTTTCAATCACGAGGAAGCCGTGGTGAACAAAGTGAAATCCACTCCTTACAAGAACCAAATTGTAGAAAAAAAAACGTATTCAGAAAGAGAAACTTGATGCAATTGAAGAAAAGAAGAAACTTAAGGAATTAAAAGAAAAGTAAAAAAATGCGAAGGAAAAGGCTAAGGTTAAGAACAAATTAAATGTGAAAAATGAGAATGCTACAAAAAACAGAAACCTCAATGAATCAAGGAATTTAAAGAGAAGGTTTGAGGGAAAGTAAAGTGTAAAAAAAATTCTAAAATTTGACAGCTGCAGCAAACAAGCAAATCAGTCTACTAACTGCATTATTTGTGAAGAAAGTTTTGAAGAGGATTGGATCCAATGCTCTAGTTGCAAAGGATGGGCCCATGAGAAATGTGCCAATTTAGAAGGGGATGATCTGTTTTACTTTTGTGATGTGTGTAAATAATTTGGAAAACCAATGGATGTGACCAACTAGTGTGTAGAATTAATTAAATTACTATTAAGCACTAGTTTTGCTTTTGTAATACCTAATAAAAAAACATTATTTCATTATTTGTGAGTCTGTCCGATACCACCCTCCATTTTTTGAAAATGGTAATTTATAAGAACTTTTTCTTTTTTTGATATTAGTATCTAAAAGTAAATATTATGATACACCCCTTATGGTGTATGTAGACAATGTCTTGAAGTATCGTTTCATGATTTTCCTAATCCATTTCAGGTAAATACAATTTTGTTTTTGAAAAAAAAGCTAACGTGTCCGATACCAGATGACTCTCCCCTAAATAATTTAAAAAATCCTATTTATAGTCTATTTTTGGTTTTTAGCATATATTCTAGAATTAGTTAATAAGTTAAATTTAGAATTTCGAAGTGAAAAACCAAAAATTCATTTACTTTTAGCAAGAGTATCTGAATGGTTTCAAACAAATTTACGAAATTTTATTAAGAGGGACTATATCGAATGCACTGAACTCAATAATATTGATGTTTCAAACCCTGCAATTTTCTTCAAGTGGAAAGTTGTTACTTTGGGGCAAAAGTTGAAGTTTTACTCCACGATAATAACATCGACTTTCAAGAAGTAAAGAATTCCAAATTGCGAGCATTAGGTTTTTATATTGAATTAGCCAGTCAAATTAAAAAAAGGGTTCAGTTTTGACAACCCAATGTTAAAATTTATATTATATTTCAATCCACAAATTGTATTGTCTGGGAAAGTAACAAGTATTGTAAGTGATTCTTTAAAACTTTTTCCTCAATTAGTTCATGAGGATAATGTTGAAACAGCTTAATGCAGAGTGGAGGTTGCTACCAAACATACAAGATTTAACAAAATATGGTGAATTAGACATTCAAGAATTTTGGAGAAAAGTCATTAGTATGAAAAATAGTATGAATGAGTTCATGTTCCCTGTGCTAACAGTTTTAGTTAGAGGAATACTGCGCCTACCTCACTAATCTGCGGCAGAAGAACGAATTTTATCACAAGTTAATTTGCTAAGAACGAAAACGCGAAATAATCTTAATGTTGATACAGTGGATTGCAATATTACATTCGAAAGACTTGTTAAATCACAACACTTGTTACACATGGCAACCTTCCCCAAGACTATTAAATAGAAAACCAAAATTATAAAATCATAATAAAAACTTATATTTCAAATGTAATCGGGGTCACCCGGTCACGTGATTTTCAACGTACATAATGATTTAATACCATGTAATATGAAATTTTAAAATTAGTACGAAATTTTCAAATCTAGTTCGAGCTAGCACAGTCATCTAGTACTAAAAATTTACAACCACTGGCTACTACTTGTGAAGCTTTGTGATCACCGCTAACATGTTTACATACTTTTTCTGTGAGAATAGTGTAAAATTGTCATTTTGGAGATAAGATTTTGCTGTTTGGTATTGCAAATTAAACTAATTTGGTAGATCAACCAACACGTGCGAGGTACATTCAACCTGGTTGAAATTACCCCATACCTAATATTTTATTGTAGATGCCAAGGAAGTATGTTAGAAAAACACAACGAACAATAAATGAAAATGCAGTTAAACTGGCTTTAAAAGATTGTTTTAAGCATTCGCGAAGCAGCACGGGTTTACAATATTAACAGAGACACATTTATGTCAAGAATTAAGAACAAAGGCAGAGAAGAATATTATGAGAAATCTTCTGACTCAGGAATGCCTACTGATAATGAAGAAGAAAAAAAACTTCAAAGTATATATTCTGTCAAACAAGTTTTTTCAATTTCTGAAGAGAATTTGGTGCAATATAGAAAAAAGTCATCAGCGTTACACTATGGCCGTAGGGGAGATTGGGGTAGTTTGGGACATGGGGCACATTGGGACAATTCAAATTTTCCGTTAATTATTTTGATTTAGCAGTTGGCTGCCTTGCCAAAATCAGTTAGACATTAATTCCTTTATTGTCAGTTGCTTTTATAATAACAGATAAAAAAGTGTTGAAGTTATTAAAGTTTTAGTGTTTTTGGATATTCACGTATTTCTTGTTTCTGTTCTTAACGTTATAAGTTGAGAAAAACAAATACTAACGATTTTGTTTTATATTCAACATATTCCATCTTATATTGAACATATTCCATCTTATATTGACTTTACGCAGTGAGGTTATGTTTATGAAGCGCACAGAGGAAATTATTAAACAGATAAGTTTTCTACTCGAAGTAGCTGTGGGCTAGATTGAGACGTTAGGACTGTCCCAAATTGCCCCACCTCTAATATTGACCTGCTTCAGCGTAACTTTTGTTTGCAGGATGGTCCGAAACTACAAAAAAAAACTGAGTGGTCATCTATAACGGAAGAGGAGATCAGTTCTGCCATAAATAGCATTATTAACAACAACGTTCCTATACGTGTAGCAGCTGAACGTTATGGTATAAAGAGGTTCACTCTTTTTAATCGAATAAAGAAATACCGTCAGATTGAGGAGGCCACCAAAGACGATTAAAGGAAACGGCAGCGAAGACGAAATATTAAATAAAGTTAGCACATCCAAATATGGATCACGACAAATATTTACAATCGATGAGGAACAGCAACTTTGAAAAGTATTTTATAAACGCATCAAATATACACTATGGATTGACATACTCGAATTCAAGAATATTGGCCTACCAGTATGCCATTACGCTATCTAAAGTAATGCCAGAGTCTTGGAATTTAAATAAAAATCTGGAAAAGGGTGGATGTTTAGTTTCATGAAGAGACATAAAAAGCTGTCTTACAGTAAACCAGAGAATACCAAGCCTAGCCAGAGCTACGCCCTTTACAAAAGAAAATGTTAATTTGTTTTTTGACAACTATTTTGAGTTACACGACGTGCACCATTTTCCATCCAACAGAATATTTAATACAGACGAAACTGGAATTTCCACAGTTTTACAAGCCCCTACAATTATAGCTCCAGTCGGAAGAAAACAAGTTGGACAAATTGTCTCCGGGGAAAGAATGGCTAATGTAACTATGTACACCAGGAACTAATGCACTTGGAACAAAATGTGGTTGGATTGATGCAGATACTTTTTAAAACTATTGAAACACCTATGTTTGTGATTACTTTTACAAGTACTTTATTTTCGGTTTATTAATTATAATATTTTTCGTTAGAATTCGTTAATTATTCATGATGACATGTTTACTCTATCTTATCCATTTTTAAAGGATTTCATTTTCTCAGTAATTTCATATTTAATACCTTTATGTTTGTCTGTAGCCCTAAGTAGTAAACGTGATAAGTTTCTATTGTTCACGAATTAGTTGTTTTTCAATTTTGTAAAATGTAATAACTTTTTATGGTAAATCCATCCTTTCTTAGACAGGTTATTTGTTGAATGTCATAAATCCTTCTACTCACAAAGAATTTAAACTTCTAGCAATTGAACCCCTTATTAGTTTCCAAATCCTTAAAATAAATACAACCTCTATAATCCGGAAATTACTTCAACACTAATGTAGTCATTCCCACGGCTCCTATTTTTTCAAATATAACCAATCACAATCCGCATCCCTTACCACAGTATTTAGCAATCCTATTTAGTGCCTCCCATTTCACCCTTTCTTGATTCAAAATTATATTTTCAAGCGACAGTAAAAATATGTACCTCTTACTATCAACATCACTTTACTCTATAAATTGAATGTAAAATTTAACATGTATGTAGCTCAAGTGTAACATTTTTATTTGCTAAATTATTTATAAAGGTGTAGAGTAGTTAATATAATTATTAAAATTATCTAACTCTCTTCTTATTACAAGTATACTTGACTAATAGGAATTAAAGCGAAGTTAATCCTTCAAGATAATTGTGGAAGAACGTTATCCATCAAAACAATTTAAAACAATATGGTAATCCCTTAAAAAGTAATCCTTTGCTCCTTTTACTGGACAGTCAGGAATCTCATATTTCCATTGAGTCAATTCGCTACTGCCCTGACAATGTAATTCATTTATTGGCATTTACGCCCCATTGCACACATAAAATGTAGTATTTAAACAAGGACATTTACGGACCGTTTAAAGGAAAATGTAAAATCTCTTTAGATGATTTTTTAAGTAGCAATCCTGGTGAAGTAATTCGTATCAAGAGACCCCTAACAGGCATTTAGACCTATCAATATAATAAGTGCTTTTAGTAGTTCAGGTATCTGGCCAGTCAACAGACAAATACAGAGATGATGATTTTGACTGCATATTTGACAAGAGAACGCAAGAGAACCTGGAAAAGAATTCTGGCGATAACCATCCTACATCTGAAATCGGTAGTCAGTCATAAAAAGCTATACTACCGCTGGTTTCTTAAAAAAATCAGTCATCAAGAAGCGCAAAAGTTGGTCTCGCCACAGTTGTTGTCGAAAATTTTAGTCCACCGTCAACAAGCAATAACTCTCTACATAGATCAATTTCTGCTAAAAATTTCAGTAAGACACCATCAACTTCCACATCCATGGTTACTTCTTCTACAGAGCCTGAACCCAGAAATAATTCTGAGACACGCGAAATCGTTTCTGAGATATTTAGTGACTTTTAGATAGAGCTTTTACTAGCGTTTGTATCAAAAAGACTCCAGCACTAATAGAAATATGCCCCTTATCCAAAGCACATCCGAAAAAAAATCAAGTTCAGGAAAACGGGAAGCCAGTGCGATTTATACTAGCACTCCAAAAAAAGATATACTGGAAGAGAGGCAGAAAATAAAAAACAAAAGGAGTTAAAGAACACATGAGGATGCTGATACAGAGGAAATAAATTAAAAAAATTTAACAGGATGAAGCAATGGATTTGATAGTAATTTTGAATTAGAAGAAGTATCCTCCGTTACTAATAGATACAGATTTAATTTCAACTTCGTTTCAGTGAAATTTTGTAAAAAAAAACTTTTAAGTTCTATATTAGCCAAGTAATCTGTGTCTTTGCAAATGAGGAATACGAAGTCAAGTTTTTGAGAAAGAAAGGAAACGTCGAGTTTGTTTTCACTTCTACAGATGACAAGGCAGCTGTTTTCAGATCTGAAATTGTATCTCTTTTACAAAAACCAGTACATAAATCTGGTACATCTAGAACGTCATCTTTTATTTATTTTGATTTGGATTTCTCATCTTATAACGTACAGTAACTAATAGTTTCTTTCAATACTCTAATCTGTCAATGATAGGTTATTTGTGCTCTTAAATTTTAAAAGATATCTTTTTTTTTAATAAACAGATATTTGTATTTTGGAACAGTAATTTCGAAAGAATTCCATTACAGTCCTAAACTACCCCACCGTCGTCCCAAACTACCCCACCCTGGGGCAGATTCAAACATTTGTCTGTTATTAATAAATTAGTTAATTAACAATAAAGACAGATTTTTTAACATGTAATCTGCTATCCTTTTTGAACAAAAACCTCATATCTTATGCTTGTTTTTAATTTTAAATTAGATAAAAATTATGGAAAATACCCTTAACAATCCCAATGTGCCCCAATCTCCCCTACCTGTAAACAAGTGAGATGTCTTGTTTATGAGTATGCATCAAAGATACCTGAATGTAGAATGCCAAATAAATGGGAAAAGAATAGAAAAACAGGTAAGTTTTTATTTATTTGACTGCATATTCTTTTATTTAACATGTATTCCTTTACAATTTAACTAAGACAAAATTTTATTTTTAGGTGAGGGTTGGCTCCATGATTTCATGTCTATATATCCTACCTCAAGTCGTAGAAGACCAGAAAGTACCAGTCGATCTGCAGGTTTTAATAAAGATAGGGTAGACGGATGTTTCGAAAACTACTGCTTTTACTAGATAAGTATAAATTTAAAGCCGAACAAATGTACAACCTAGATGAATGTGGTATAACCATAGTCATAAGACTACGTGTGATAGCTTAAAAGGGAAGAACACAGATTGAGAAAATTTCATCCGCCGAAAGAGGAGAGCTAGTCACATTTGTTGGCATAATTAATGCTGCAGGAAGAGCCCTTTCGCCAGTTTACGCGGTCCTCGGATGAGAAACCCCGAAGAATATATTACTGGGGCACCGGCTTCTTTTAAAATATTGAACAATAAATAAGAATGGATGACTAAAGAGTTATTCAAGAAAGTTTTAGAGCACATTAAGATTTATTCCCACTGTAATAAGGAGCAACAGATTCTCTTCTTAGTAGATAACCACGAATCACATATGTCACACGATTCCATTAAGTTTTGTATATAAAATGATATTTCACTTCTGTCTTTTCCACCGCATACCACCCATCGCCTACAACCTAAAGATGTTGGTGTGTTTGGTCCCTTTAAAGGCTCATTATCTATAGCTTTTGACGACTGGATGTTTTCAAACCAAGGCAAAGCAATCACGATAAGAAACTTGGGCGAACTATCGAATATAGCTTATAGTAAAGAATTTTCTATAACCAACATCATAAATGCATTTGAGAAACCCGGTATATGGCCCGTTAATCATCAAGCCTTTAGCGAAGACGATTTTGCTGGGAGCACAGTTACTGACAAGGGCATAAAGAATAATGAAACTGACGAACAAAATGAACAGGAAGCGAATAATTTCGAATATAGCACTGCAATTACAGCGACGGCAGAAATAATAGCCTCGACATCAACAAATGAGAATTAAAAAAATTGTCCTAGAGCATGTTCAACCGTTACCGAAGGCAAATAAAGAAAATAAGAAAGCGGGAAAGCAAATCCAAAATATATACAGCTACACCTGAAATGGCTGAAATTAGAAAAAGATGAAGAAAAGTTAAGAAACCAGAACTTAAAATTATCGAAGACGACTAAACGTAAAGTCTTTAAAAAACTGAGAAATCGGAGTGTGGCTGGTGGAAAACTCAGAACTACTGCTACAAAATATGGTGTGGACAAATGACACTTTGAAGGTACGTGGTTTCAAGAGAAAGGAGACGAAATGAAATTTTCGCCAAACTTCAAATGTTCTCAGATATTTAACGAAGATGAAGAAAAGAGTTTAGCAAAATATCTATTAGACGCATCACGAATGAATTATGGTCTCAAGACAAAAGAAACGCGCCAATTCATATAAAGCAGTTGCAAATGGAATAAAAATCATGAGAATTGGATTACCAATAAGGCAGCATCACAAGACTGGCTACGAGGTTTTATGTTTCGAAATAAAGACTTATCTTTAAGAACACCTGAGCCTACTAGTCTCGGTCGTATGACAGCTTTCAACAAACATACAGGAGGAGAATTTTTTCAGCTACTGAGGGATGTATTAAATAGGCACGAATTTGGTCCTGATGCAATTAATAACTACGATGAAGCTGGGGTTCAGACAGTACATAACCCAGTAAAATCTTATCTCAAAAAGGACAGAAACAAGTCTCTAAGGGTACTACAGGAGAACGTGAACAAACAGTAACAGTATGCTGTGCAATAAATGCTGCAGGTAATTCAGTTCCTCCAGTCTTCATTGTCCCCCGAATACGAGAGCAAGATTACATGACTAGAGGAGCTCCACCAGGGTCAAAAGCTATTAAACATGTAAGTGACTGGATGACGTCAGAAAACCTTGAAAAATTATTTGCTGCATTTTATAAAATTCGTTAAATTCAGTAACGACAATAAAATTCTTTTGATTTTGGACAATCGTATCAGCCACATTTCACCGACAGTGCTTAATATCCTCAAAGAAAATGGAATCTTAATGTTTACAACTCCTCCACATACCAGCCACTATTTAAAGCCATTGGACGTCTCAGTATATGATTCAAAACTTACTTCAATCAGGCTTGTGACAACTTTATGGTCAACCATCCAGGGCAGACTATCACATTGCAAAACATAGTTGAACTAGCAGGAAAAGCTTTCCAAAAATTTATTACACCAATCTATAACACGAAAGGTTTTTTAAAGACAGGTATATCGACGGCTTAATCCGCAAACGAGTCAACTCCATTTTTATTCAAAATTAATGTTTTTACATGTTAGCTTCTCTACAGAGGTATCTATGGTTCTGTAAGAGAAATATCTCGAAAATCCCAATATAAAAGTCTGAAGCGTTGCACACAAAAATAAGTGAACTCAACGCTTACATTGCGCAATTTCATCTTAGGGATTTTGTATTGTGAAGTAACGGCGTGGGAGGTGAAGTTTGTTAAAGCTCTCTCAATTCAAATAAAAATGTGGGTTTTTTTCTAAAAAAACTGTGTTAAGTACGTGCAGGGTAAGTCATACGAACTTTTTAATCTATTACAATAATTAATTAAGTTAAATTGCGATTGTTTTTGTTATTTATAATTGGTAATTGAGAAGCCAATGGGGCTAGCTTATTTTCTTAGTAATGTGATTTTTGATTTATGATTTTTTATATTTATGATTTCTCTTAGTACTATTTTAATTTTCCACAGATGACGTCACGATCTAAAAAATAGTTGAATTAGCTCTAGAAACAAATAAATCTGAAAAAGATAGTTCAAGTACCATAGAAAACATGCCAATTTTGTTTATGGACGATGCGAATGTGTCCGAACAAGAATGTACTGCAACATTCTTAAAACCCTATTTGACTCACCTAACAACCAAAATACACCCACGTACCACACTAAATTACAAAACACCGAACGCGTTTCGATAGCTACGCTATCATCATCAGCGGTCGACTAGGGGCGAACTAAAGAAAATTTCTAACCTATATACCATCAGCGAGTAACGCTTCGATCCTACCACAGTTTCAGTGTTCCAGATTATTCAAACGAGGTACTACCTACCGTGGAAATTTTAGAAAATGTAATATAAGAAGTTTCGACACCTGTTCTATTTGATTGGTTATACAGAATGCTACTATAAGCGATGATAGTGATATTAATGATGCTACATTAGTACCATATCCTTTTCACTTTGATCCAGACACATCTTCTGATGAACCAAAAGCAAAAAAAAAAATAAAAGGCGAAAGAGATGTCAGGTAGATAAGTCTACATGGGCTGATCCGCCCGCGTTAATGCAGTGAATAGTGAAAGAGGTAAAAAATATTTTCGTCGAAGAAAACAAGAAAGTAAATGGGACAATAAAGTACCTAGAAATCCAAGAATTAAATGCACAGAAATATCAGATGAGGACAGACAACACACGAATTGACCCATCATTTACTTTTAAGTAGTAAAACATGGAATTAGATTGTATTTTGTCTATCTCTTGGTCTAACAGTTGGCATCATTTTAATAACCAGAATGTATCAAAAATGTGTTGTCTGTCCTCATCTGATATTTCTGTACATTTAATTCTTGGATTTCTAGGTACTTTATTGTCCCATCCATGTTCCTGAATACGTTAGACATAGGAAAAACAGCTGTGTGGCACTAGAAAACCAGCTCCAAGGAAAACTGCAACAGCGATGGAAAAAAAATCAGTCCACTACAGAAGTGGTAGCCGCAAAAAAAAATTCGAAAGAATCCGTTTCAAAATCAAGTCGATTCCCTAAAACAATTTCTTGAAATCCTACCGAAAATAGAATCTCATTATTGTCTTGAAGAGACAATAATCTTTTACCTGAATGGACTTAAAAGAAATCGTTGTACGATTGGTATGTATCTGATTGGTATCAATACTTGTGTCTAGAGATACCAATTCTACTTTGGCTTTCGAGATTATGCACATGCGCAGAGATTCATTTCGCGTTTTATTGTTTTGTTCTGGTAATTTGTAGGTTAGGTTAGTTAACCAGTTAACGATATTTAACGGCAAAAACCTTATTGAGCAAGAACGTTTTCATTTCTTGCTGTAATTATTGTTAAAAATGGTTGTGACTTGTGATATATATAAAACAACGTTTAGCAAGGAAAGTAATTTAAGAGTAGACGTAAAAAACTTCCATCCTGGTAAGTAGTTTCGCTTTATGTAATTTATAATTTAGGTATTGATTAATTTACATTTTTAATTTTCCATCACAAATTCGATGTCTATTCAAATATTCAAGTTCCAAAGTACACCACAACAAAAACATTATACAGCAAAGACATCTTTATAAAACGAAGAAAAATTCCAAGAAAGAAACTGTGGGCTTATCAAATCCAGAAGAGGTCAATCAAATAGCAATAAATCTTTCACATTTTACAACTTCAAGTCCTTCCGTACATTTATTTTTATAATATCTAAGTTGGTATGTTACAATAAAGTTTTTTATTGTTATTTTTTGTACTTTTTTGTCACTCGTTTTGAATTTTAGAAGGCGAATTTTACTTATTTTTAGATATAAAAAGTAGAAAAAAGTCAGCTCTCAATTACTTACATTTCTTTGTCAATAATATTTATTCGTTAAACTTAATAATTTATTTAGATTATTGTCTATTTTTTTGTTCAGCCTTAGAAACATGCAATAAATTGATCAAAAAGATCTGTTCACCGATTCAAATTAACCCGACAACTTATTGCGCATGCGGAAGCTCGAAAGCCTAAGTAGAATTGGTATCTCTAGACACAAGAGGTGTCAATCACGTAACATGGTAGCAGTATCAGTGACAAAATTTAATAACATTTTAGAGACACAAAATATTTCACTGTTCTTTCATAAGAAGGATCAGTATCAAAAATGTACTGCTCATAAAGCAGGATTTATATCTGATGATGAACATAGAAGAGGCTCGTGCTGAAAAAGAAAACGATAAAAACAGTGAAAGCTTAGTTTTTGCAGTGGATGTTCAAGCATTACTGTCAGCTCCCAAATCTAACGTCTCACCCATTTACTATAAATGAAACTTAAATATTCACAACTTTTGTGTATTTGATTTAAAAACAAAAATGGTCATTTTTTTATGGAATGAATCTGAAGGAGTTTTAGCTGAAGAATTTGCATCTATTCTTGTTAAATTTTAATTAGTTTTACCAGAAAATAATAAAGATAGCACAGACAATAAAATAATAATTTTCAGTGACGGTTGTGCAGCACAGAACCGGAACGATGAATGGAAATTACTCCCACAACGCCGTGAAGTACTGGAACTTAGGACATTTGCAAATTTTTCTAACTTGCATTCTGCTCGATTGCCATTAAATAAAAAAAAATTACAAGACCGTCAGGACTTGAAAACCACCATTACGTAACCGTATTTTTTCATACAACAAACAAGTAGACTACTATAAATGTTTTTTATTCCAACTGAGTATCCTGAAAATAAGTCATTTCAATGGAAACATAGTAATTTACAAAAGAGTTAACTCCTTTAATTACATGCATAATTTGAACTATTGCAATAACATTGAATAATTATATTTAATACTGTAATTTAGCCTAATATCAACAATTTATAACTTAAAAACCGATCATTTACACAAATAGTGTTTGAAATAGTAATAAATTAGAACACTTCAGTCGCTGTTGTAAAACAAGTTTCTAGGGAGTTGTCTTGTTTGCAGATTAAGCCGTCGATATACCCGTTTGATGCGCATATCTTTACCGATATTGATTTTTCAAGTGCGAGCGTAACATATAGACCAATTCCTCAACAGATAGAATGCACACCAGAAAAAACATATTCCATTGAGCTACAACCAGAATCTGGTGCAGAACGAACACCAGGGCCGTCAGGAACCCTTACAACGAACACCAGAACCAAAACATTTACATTCAAAGACTCCCGAAGACAAGACCTCTACTTAAGGCTCCACCTCGAAAAAATCACACGCGCGAAAGTAAATCTATCAAAAAAAAAACTGCTCACAGATACACCAAACATGATAGAAATTAAAGAGGACTTTACTAGAAGGGAAACGAAACGTAATCATAGAGTTAACTCGTCGAAAATAAATGTATTAAATGACAGCGCAAATGATACATACAAAAAACAGAGACCAGTGAAATGAAAGAGACCAGAAATGTTTGAAGATAAAGCTAAATCTGATTCAGATAACTTCTGTTACTTCATCTGAGGAACTTACTGACATTGAATATCAGATTGAAAATGAAGAGGAAGACGAAAACTTCTATCAGGGTCTCATTAATGGGAATGATTATGTATTGATTCGCGATATAGAAAACGGGGCAGAGGAATGTCGGATAAATTTCATGAGATGTAAATGGGAGGAGTCAGCATACAATTTCATTTATCCAGATGTGACTGATCAATCCTGTGCCATTGACAGATGTTATAAAATTACCATCACCTTGTTTTGTTGGTGTAACAGCAAGGACGGAATTAATATTATCTTTTTTTGTTAAATTTGCCGATTATGAGAATGTAAATGAACTGTTTCTATAATTTTTCACTATTTAGTTTTAATGTTTGAAACTTTTATTTCTTAAATAAAATCAGTACTCTTCGAAATTATACGTACTATTCAAATATGCATTAGTGCATACAATCCGAAAAATCGTATGTTCAGATTTCGCGCCAAAGTGCCGATAATCCTAACCTAAAAGTTATGTTATATGTTGACAAGTTAGTGTAACTAATGTTTTTGTGCTTATAAACTAGTTAGTTGAATATATTGTTTATAATTGCTTCAAAAATAGTTTTTTTTTTGCACGATAGGACGATAAGACGTTAGTTACCGGGTTTGTTGCGAGATCAGAAGGTTGTTTTTACTGGTGACTAGGATACACAAGTCGGGTAAGTAATTCACTTACCGTGCATGCAGCGCGGTAAGTAAAAAATCTATATATTTCACAATAAAAATTTGGACATTTTTATTGTGGTAAATTTAATACAATCGTGCAAAAAACAGTATGAGCATCACGAACATTAAGGGTTGTACCGGTCTCCGGCCAAATTGGAGGCTTCGCTATGGCCGTCGGCTGGTAAACATCCCTTACTGTTCTTGATACTCAATATACTATTTTGTAAACATGGATCCAACTCTGTATAACACCAGAGGCGGCGGGTAAGTAAAATGGAATTTATTGTCTTTAATAATGGTAGGTTTTCAATTTCATATGAAATATAGATTTTAAAATAGTTACTCTTTGCATTTAAGTATTAATTTATTACTATGTGTCTTTAGTTTCTAAAACATCGAGACATATTTTTACCATCCGATTTTTCGGATCTATGTATAACTGATACATAATTTATTTGTAGGTTAACTTACTTAAATTGTTAAAACTTGAAAATTACGATAATCATGACCCTGTGGACATTTATGAAGAACCACCGGATGATAGAAACGATACAGATTGTGACAGTGGTTATAGCGATTATGCCGAATATGAAAATAATAACAGTACAAAAGATGCTGTTTTTGATACAAGTGATGAAGAGCCCCTCTCTAAGTATTGTAAAAAGAAAGTACTGGTAAACCAAAATTACGTAGGCGGAAAAAAGAAAAATTAGCACCTGTACAATGGAGTCAGACTTGACCTGTTTTCGATATTACTTCAACTTGTACAACAAAATCTGTCAGAAGAAGTGAAAAAATCTGCAACGCCTTATTTTTTTCCAATGAATTGCTGTTGAAAATTGTTAACGAAACAAATTTATATTCATCCCAAAGAATATCAATTTGAATGTCATTTTTGATGAAATTAATGTTATTATTGGCGCACTATTGTTGGCAGACTATACTAAGTATCCAAATAAGCGGTTATGTTTGTCCAATAATGAAGATGTTCCAAAAATATTGCAAAACAGTGTCAGATTGAACCGATTTGAACAAATTTTGAGACATACTCACCTAAATGATAACGACCGTTTGTACAAACTGAGACCTCTGATTACTGAGTTGAATAATAAGTTCAAAATTCAGGTGGTCTCCAACAAAAACTATCCATCGACGAATTCATGATACCGTATTACGGACGCCACTATGCTAAACAATACATCAAAGGTAAACCAATACGCTTTGGTTTCAAGAGGCTCTATGTACAAGCAGTGGTTATAATATTGCTTTTGATATCTATACAGGAAGAGACGAAAGTGAGAAAGTATTTGGATTAGGAGGGGATACAGTTTTATCTCTTATTAAGGCTGCAGAAATTCCACCTAAGCAGGGCTATAAGCTTTACTTTGATAACTATTTTTCGTCAGTTGCTTTATTTCAGCATCTCACTGATTGTGGATATTGTGCTACTGGCACCATACAAGACGGAAGAATAGCAAAATGTCCACTAAAAGCAACTGCAGAAATGAAAAAATTAGAACGAGGCACATACGACTACCAAACTGATGATGGGAACAAAGTCTGTCTAGTAAGATGGAAGGATAATCGCGTTGTGACGTGTGCCACAAACTTCGATTCAATAAAAGAAACTAACTGTACAAGATCGTCAAAACAGAAAAAACAAAAAATTTCAGTAAAACAACCAGAATTGTTTTCTAGTTATAATGATGGTGGATCAAATGGACCAAAACGTTGCTGTATATCGCACACGAATGAAACAAAGGAAATGGTGGTGGCTAATTTTTTGCTATCTACTAGACGTGAGTGTCTCAAATTCTTGGTTAGTAATGTGCAAGGTTCACCCCAATAACAAGGAATGTGAGAATTTGCTGAATTTTAGAAGATATATAGCACTTTCCCTGTTTACTACCTATGGAAAACCATCTGTAAAAGGCAAGCCAATACGAAATGTAATAACAGACATACTAAATAGTCTAAATCACTGGCCTGACTCTGTACGCACAGACCGACTTTGGGGGAAAGAGTAGATTTATTTGCAGTAAGTGTGGCATTGGCTTACAACCAAAATTATGTTTCCAAAAATTACCACACTTTTTAAATATTTAGGTCTTTAAGCATACAATCTGATTTACCAGATGGCCATATTTTCTGTATTTTAGGAAAAACAATGTTTTTACTTTCCTTTTTTATAACAATAAAGAATTATTTTCCATTGAAAAAGTTTTTTATTTTTATTTACACAAACCTTATGCACGAATAGGTTAACCTCTCATCCTGTGTATCAATCCTCCCATACTAAGGGTGACATCATACATTTGCAATATTTTTCAAAAAAGCAAGTAAAAACTTGTTAAATGCAAAACTCTTAAATTTTGTTTTTTGGGGGATTTCCAGATTTTGTGTATGAAATTTCACACCTGTTGGAAGAATTCACTGATAATAAATTTACGCGGCGGTCTCGTCGGATACACCCATGGCGGTCCTGGAGCTAACGTGTCAAGTATTAAAAAAAATTAACAATTACAACCAAATGCCTCAAAACTTATTTACTGCTTATTATTTGGATGATTTGCTTATCCTTTTGATTCGTATATAATGTCAGACTTCCTAAGATGATTTTTTAAACCACAGAAATAAATGTGTATTTTATGAAATTCAAAATTAAAAACAATATGTCATTATTTTTACAATACTAATGAGAAAATAAAAAAATGTAATCTTTTGTAGGTCACAGATGTATTTGAAACCTCAGGAATATTTAATGGAGAAGTGTGGAGATACAAACCTTCTCACACCAAGTATTTATTGCATCATACTATTTTATTTAGAGTATCATTATTAATGTAACAATGCAAAAAGTGTTTGAACCTTCCCCACTTCCCTCTAAATATGTGTACACATTACTAATGTGTAAAGGCCATACCTTTTAACTTATTTAATGTCAGTACTGTATGATACAACATATAAACATGATTTTTGTGATACTTAGTTTCAAATGCTCTATTACTTAGATCATTTAATTTGATAGATATATTAATTTTTAATGTGCCTCAATTTTGACCCTATTAACTGTAAATAAAATATTGCACACAACAATTAAAGGAACATATCTTGTCTTTATTGTTTGCGTATAAAGTTCACTGTAGACAAAAATATAATACTTAAAAATAAACATAGAAGTAGGAAGATCGAGAACAACTCTAGCTGCAATTTTAGTAAAACGTTTGCTCCGTACGCAAGCTTTAATTCCGAGACAATGACAATTATTGCCTTTCATAATATCGTATATGCAACTTTACGTTAACAAATATAACAATTTTACTTACGAAACTATTTACAGTTGTAAAGTATACATAAATTAATATAAATTCTATCTATCTTAAAATTATACAATAAAAACTTGTACTTTACCGTTTTCTAGCAACAGCCTTAGCATATCTAATTAACACAGCAGGTAATGTGAAGTTGAATCCATTATTTAGTAGATGTCATTGAGACTTCATACTTACTAATTTACGACTTCTGGCTCGTACTTCTTGTCGTGTATTTGTATATTCAAACCAAAGCACATTCGGTATAAGTGTAGTATCCCTCAATAAAAGAAACTCGGATATTTTCCTAAAGAAATAACATGTATTTCCAATTGTACAATAAGAAATTACTCACCAAGTTACAATTTGTGGAAATAATGGTGTAAATACAAAATATGTAATAGCAAACCAACACGTTGCAAAAATTACACCAACAAATGCACCACAAAGTACTTGACTAATCGAATGATATTCTAAATAAATTCTACTATAGCTGACTAGTAATGCAATTAACACAGATGATGAAATTATCAATAACTTTGATACATTCTCGATAATGGTGTTATTATTCATATGATGAAGTCTGAAATTAATTAATAGCCAATAACATATTAGATACGAGTGATCTGTCTTGGATTATTTCAAATCAAAGACCTATTTTAAAACTCAAAGGGTTAATCAAATGCTATAAAGAAGGTAGAGAGTAACAAGCACAAATGTCTGAAACAAAAACTTCTGTCAATTTTGAGATTAAAGACAGCTGTCTATATATCCCCTTATATTGAATCAAACACAATAGTATATTATTAATTTTATTAAATACATAAATAAAAAGTTTAGCTTGAGTAGGATTTGACCCTACGACATGATCGGATGGGATATTTAAGGAAACTGGTAATTAAAAAAAAAATTAAGTTGGCACTATACATCAAATCTCAAAAGTAAAACTGTAGAACTTTTTATGAAAATTAAATCAGGTTAATTGGATCATTAAGGATACATTAGCGAGGACCACAACGCATAACATTTTGATCAAAAATTAAATTTTATCATCATCCATTAGAAATCTGCATCCCATCTATTGTATAGGGACTACATTATAACATGTGCTCAAGGGTACATACATTAAATTGCAGAAAACGTTAGCCTCGAACTATTTACATGCATAACATGTTTTTTTTTCTGCTGAATAATTTAGACATTGTAATTTACGAGGGCCGGCATTATGGCCCATGATTTGTTCTAGCAATCGTAATTATAACAATTTAAACTATTTACAGTAATCAGGTTAACCTGATTTAATTTTCGTAAATACCTATAATAATTGTAAGTCCATTATGAAACTCAATTGAATCATATGTTTTTTTGAAGTTGGTAACATTTGCTCATGCACCATAGTACATTGAATTCTATACTTCGCAGAATTCGTTCGCCTTCAATATTTATATTTATGCTTAACTTAAAGTGACAATCAAATTACATCAAACCACAAATCACACCAACAAATTTGCAATTTCAATCAATCACAGTCTACATCATGATGTCTTCTCACAGTTAAAATAGAAAAATTTCATCCATTAGAAATCTGCACCCCCATCTATTGTATAGGGTACTACGTTATAATATGTGGCCAAAAGTACTTACATACATTAAATTGCATAAAACGTTAGCCTCGAATTATTTACACACATAACATGTTTTTTTTTCTGCTGAATAATTTAAACATTGTAAATTACGAGGGCCGGCATTATGGCCCATTATTTGTTTTAGCAATCGTAATTATAACAATTTAAACTATTTACAGTGATCAGGTTAACCTGATTTAATTATCGTAAATACCAATAATAATTGTAAGTCTATCATGAAACTCAATTGAATTGCATGCTTTTTTTTGAAGTTGGTAACACTTGCTCATGCACCACCCTACATTGAATTCTATACTTCGCAGAATTCGTTCTCCTTCTATATTTATATTTATGCAGGTGAATAAACTTTGACCATGAAAATTGATTTGCATGAATTGTAATATACCAATAAATCTTGACTTGAAGAGCTTCATTCCATTTAGCCAATACAAGAATCACTTAACCTTGACCTACTTTTTAGGTTAGATAAAAACCTGTCATTCTTTATGTTTCCACAAACTGTTTAGATTTCTAAAAATTGCAATATCCCCTGCAAGTCAATTAACTTTAGCCTTGAAAATTGATTTCTAAGAACTGTAATACCCCCGAAGATCTTTGGCCTTGAAAATTAATTTCTAAGAGTTGTAATATGACACGTCTACAATTATCACCTTATACTTTTTAGATATCTTGAGGTCACACACATGGATGTGCTTCCTGCAGATCAATAAACTTTGACCAGTTAAACCACTCAAAACAGAGGAGATACACACAGATACGTCAATACAAGAACCATTTAATTTTGACCTACTTTTTAGAACAACAACCTGTCATTGTTGCCATGAGCTTTTTAGATTTCTATGAATTATAATATGGTACCAATAAATTTTGACCTTCTTGACTCAATTTAGTCAAGAACCATTTAACCTGACTGACTTTTTACACAACAACCTCATGTTTCCACAAACTTGTTTAGATTTCTAATTGCCCCTGCAGGTGATTTATAAGAATTGTAATAGGATACCAATAAAGTTTGACCTTGAAGAGCTTGACTCAATTTAGCCAATACATAAACCATTTAACCTTCATCTACTTTTAGCATAGACAACAATCAGTCATTCATAATGTTTCCATGAACTGCTTGAATTGCAATATAATACCCCTGCAGACCAATTAACCTTGAAAATTGATTTCTAAGAATTGTAATAACTTTTTTTCTAAGAATTAACACATGACGTTCATGAACTTGACCTTGAAAAATAAAACTTCCCACTACCATACACATGATCCTGAAAAATTTCAAGGTCAATAATCACTTCAATGGACTTAGCCTTGAAAATTCTAAGAACACTTCTGCAGGCCAATTAACCTTGAGAATTTTATTTCTATGAATTTAACTTTGATTCTAAGAATTAGCACATGACCTTGACTCAATTCAGCTAAATTCTAAGAATTGCTTGAAAAGCGTGACTTTGAACAATTTTCCACCACATGACCTTGACATTGGAAAATTTAAAGGTCAAAGTAGAATCCTCTACACATGACCTTCAATGGATTTGAAAAATATCTAGGTCATAGTGGATCAGTATTGGCCTAGTATATCTACTCTTAACTTAAGGGTGACATAATCAAATTACATCAAACCACAAATCACACCAACCAATTTGCAATTTTTGTCCAATCAGAGTCTACATCATCATGTCTTCTCACAGTTAAAATAGAAAGACTTCATTCTCTAAAAATTCTTTAGTTTCAATTACGATTCTTTATATTCACATTTTGGAGTTCTCATAACATGCCATTATTAAAAGAGACACGATTACCTTTACGACAATTTTATGTGTAAATGAAATAAACATAGACGTTTTAAAGTTAGGGGAAGGCGGGGCAAATAGCCGCGTCGGATAAAGAGCTGCGACAGTCTTTATCAGTGTTCCCATCACAACTTATGTTGGCAATTGGTATTTTCGGCAGTCACGACACAAATGGGTGCAAAAAAAATTAACAACGCAAACGCAGCACCGACGAATGAGGTAAAACATTTGTTATAGTTATCAACTGTTGTTCAGTGTCAGGTTCGAGTGACTGTTGCTACTCTCTAATTCAACTTAAAAGTTTGCCATTAATACTAAATATATCCTTTTGGTGTGTTATTTAGTGACTTATCTGATTATTGTGCAAATGAGGGAAAAGGCCACAGCAAAGATGGGGTAAAGGTCGCAGCACAGGCTCTGCAGCTCTTTGGCCCATTTCAGAAACACAATTCGTTTCTGATGTATTGTCTTGGTGTTGACGTTACAAGTGAAAAACAGACCAGAAGCCCTTCACTCCATCCTCTATTCGTAATGCAGCTGCTGTCTCAGGATTTTCGGAGTAAAACCCTTAGAAGACGGTAAATCATTGGGTCCTTTGAAACGTACAAAAATGGGATAATTTTATTTGATTAGCTACTGAGGTATTTACCCAAGTTTTTTGCAAGTTATCCTATTTGCTTACAGGTTCAAAGTGGGGTATGTGGGATTAAATTTAGGAGGTTTAGAAATGTATTTAAGGAAGAGGAGGATAAATCATTGCAGAACACTGCAAAGACCTGGATAAAAGATTCTATGGCTGTTTTGCAAGAATCTTTAGTTTCTCTTGTACCATTGTGCCAAAAAATAATCTCAAAGCTCCATTTAAAAATCAAAGGGCAGAAAGGACTTTGCCTTCTCTTTCATAAAGCGTTACACGCTTAGTCTTCAAACGTCACGCAAGACAAATGTCGTCAGAACCATGGGTTTTAATAAAGTTCAACTCGTAAATTACTTTGAGGACCTAAAAGCTGTTTATGAAAAATATCAATTCGAACCTGATTTTATCTACAATATGGACGAAACTGGCTTTCAAGTAAGATTCCTAAAATTGTCACGCCTACGGATAAAAGAGAAGTGGCCAAAAATGTCAGTACCGAACAATGTTAAATCGTTACAGTTGTTCGCTGTGCGAGTGCAACTACATTCCACCATATTTTATTTTTAAAAGAAAACGCCTGAATGATCTTATAAAAGGTGGTCCAATAGGGTGCAGGTAATCCGTCTCAGAAAAGGGTTACATAGTAAAAAACGTTCTTTGAATGATTCCGTCATTTTTTCGTATTTACGAAACCCACCGGTGAAAAAACAGGTTATTGATCACGCTTCCCATACGAATCTAGAAGCTATCAATTTAGCGAAAGAAAATAACGTCACTCTCCTTAGTTTGTCACGCATTCGAGTTACAAAACTCAGCCCCTTGGCCCGGTTTTTTTCCAGCCACTTAAAGCCAATTGGGACGATGTGGCCGACGGCTGGCTTTCTTCTCAGCCTGGACACGACAATACTGTACCACATAGCTGAACCTTTCAAAACAGCTTACGAAGGAACCGCTACTGTTCACAAGGGAACAATATCATTCCGGGTAGCAGGGATTTACCTGCTGGTTCCACAAATATTTACCGAGGAAGACTTTCTGCAAAGTGAAGTGACAGACCAGTTCCAAGACGACGCAGCAGCCAATGATGAATTCGTTTTGGCATTACACAAAGAGTCTGCTGTTGTTCCTCCTGACCTTCCAGGACCTGATTTTGATGGCGATGTTCCTCATTCTGAATTTCAAACGAAATAGTTTCTTCTCGTCCCCAATTCTAAGGTTTTGCTGAAACTGCTGTTGCCAGTACTTTTCGGGAATTAAATGACTATCCCACTCCCGTATCACATTTTGCACTGCCCAAATTGGCTGTGAAGCGTAAAGATCGTAGAAAAATTTGAAATCTTGAGATATTGACCGCAATACTCAACAAAATCCAACTTGAAGAAAAAGCCCGATTCGAGAAGGAAAGTAGCGAAAAGAAAGCCAAAAATTCCCAAAACAGCTTTTTCTAGTGGAGCTACAGAGTGATTATTCATCAGAGGATAAAACTTCTCTATATAATGACAGTGACGATTCAATAAATAACGATGACATAGAAATTGAAGTGATGCATGAAAACAAAAATGCTGAAGAGAGACTGCGTACTATTAAAAATTTTTGGAGAAAACAAAACACTTTTAGACTATTGTAGCCAAACTTGTCAAAAAATATGCAAACAATCAAGGCTTAATTAGGCGATTTAAAAAAAAAAAACAAACAAACTCTCAAATTCATGGAAACAGATGAAGAAAACTATATTCTGGACAAAGACATTAAAAAAAAGCTTGACGATCCCATCAACGCGAGCTCTGGACATTTACAAAATATGATGTCATTTGAACACAATTTCAGTCCGTTTTCTCGGATGTAGACCTGAAGTCGATCTTTAAAAGATTGTTCAACTCCACGCAGCAACTCAGGAGTAATGCTATGAAAAGCCTGTGTTATACGATAACGCATATCTTCGACAGTGGTTGGTGATTCCTATAGACAATACTTTTTATGTATCCCCATAAAAGAAATCTATTCTTGTAGATCAGGGGACCTAGCTGGCCACCACACAAGTCCACTTCGCCCAATTCATTTATTTGGGAAGACTCTATTGAGATAATCTCTTACATCTGCAGAGTAGTGAGCAGCAGCGCCATCACGTTGATACCACATTGTGGCTCTAATATCAAGAGTAATATTTTCTAATAAGCCCGGTAACTCGTTACGCAAAAAGTTAAGGTACTTCTCACCATTCAAGTGTCCATAAAAAGAATGGACCAATGACATAATCCCCAACGATCGCACCCCAGGCACTTAAAGACCACTTATGTTGATTATCAACTTGTCTTAATAAATGTGGATTTTCTGAGGAATAATAATAATAATGAAAATTATATGTATTAACAAATCCATTCTTATGAAATGTCGATTCGTCTGTCCATAAAATATTATAAAAAATTTGGGTTTGAGTAATTTTTCTCTGGCCCAGTTACAAAATCGTACTCGATGATCGAAGTCTGCATCGCTCAATTCTTGGTGTAACTGAATATGATAACGATGTAAGCGATTCTTCTTTAAAGACGGCTTACTGATCACTCACTTATACCAATTATTTCACTTATGTCCTTTTGGCTTCTGTGGTGATCCTCTTCGATAGCAAGAAGAACCCTCAATTCACCATCTTCATTTGTAGAAGGTTTAACACATTCAAGTTTGGAGTAATTGGCACATGAAGTTGCAACAAATCTACTCATAACTTTCTGAAACGGTCTTACGTTTGGATGTCCTCTATCTGCATATCTTTCAGCATAAATTCTGCTGGCCAATAAACAGTTTCTTTCTGCAGCATCCAACACGAATATCATATCAACTAACTCATTTTGTGTAAAATTCATTTTATAAAAATCTTGATTACTAACAATAACACTCGTAAATGGTTAACTAGTTTTATTTATTTACGTCAAACATTCAAATTTTATAAGAAGCACACTTGATTTTAGACTTTTAATTGAAATTGAAGTAAATATTTGTCAAATTCTTGTTAACATGCAATGCCTCCAGTACAAAAATTGTAATTAGTCTTCTATCATAATATATTAGTTTCTGTTGCGTTTTTAATGTATAATACAATTATTTTATACATTTTGAAAAATTGAAAATAATTCGGAAACGGCTATATTTGGGGATAGGGAGTTGTATGGCGAACTGATAAGGGTTAATATGTAGAAACCAAAATGTAATAATATACAGGATGTTTTATTTGAAAAAGTAAACTTTTACTAGTTCGAATAATGGTTGATTGGCAAGTCAATTATAATCACCTTGTATGCAATTATGTCATTTTCTTCACATTAAAAGGAAGCTCTATCTGTGTACTTATTCTCATATAAATTAGATAATTTTGATTTTTCAACAGTTAAGGAGGTACATTTTCAAAGCAAACTCTATAATTTCAATTTTTTAGAAAATCGAAATAACTCAAAAACGGCTATATTTAGGGACAGGGAAATATATTGCGAATTTGTTAGGAACAATGTGTAGAATTCAAAAAGTAATAATATACAGGGTGTTCTATTTAAAGTGTTATATAATAATGTGATCCTCTTTAAATAAACAACCTGTATTCGCGTGAATAATTTTAAAATATGCAAACAACTAAACTATAACTGCATTCCAAATTTGATTAATCTAGCTTATATAAAACGGAAGATATAGAAGAAGGCGCTCTTGTTGCCGGACCCTGTATATATATATATATATATATATATATATATATATATATACATATACAGGGTGTTTGGTACATCGATGCAAATATTTAAAGGGGTGATAGAATACGTGATTTTGAGTCGATTTAAGCAAACATATCTATATACCAAGTGTTACCGTTTTTGAGACAATACCACTTTTAATATTTCTTAATTTTACAGTGCTTTTCTGCAAATATCGAAGTGTACAAGAGTAACAAGCCGTCTTGTCGCAAACTTATACTAAGTTTTCTTATTCCTTATTAAGTGAATGTTCATATTATTTTATCAGAAAAGCCTAAAATGTCCTTGGCTCTTGCCTAGAACTTCTTAAACATGAAAGTTTTAATTGTAAAAAGCAATCACTAATATTCAAACGTAGATTTAGTCTAAAATCTTTTTTCCAATTTCAGTTAAACTTCCTTGGGCAATGGTCTTTAAGATAGCATGAATAGATTTACAAAAATTTTTACAAATCGGAAAATTGAATTTAAGTACCAAAGTACCCCTAGGCGCATTCGCCAAAACGTAAAATAGCCCTTCATTATTTAGTTTCGATAGTTTAAAAAGCAGATTAGAAAATGTCCGATATATTATAACATTAATAGTATTATTATTGGTGTTCAAAATGAGATCCACCATTTCGAATACAATTTCGAGCCCGTTTTAGTACTGCACGAGGCAACCATCATTTTGATCCAAAATTCTATCCCTTACCTTTAGTGGTACGATATTCAAAATTTTAATAAGATATTTATACTATACTGTTGTCTAATGGAAAGATGCTGGTTTGCAGTATCCTTTTATCTCTTTCATACATGAACAAAATGTTCGCATATTCTTCGTTAGAAAATGATGCCATAAAACTACAACTTGCTATTAAATATAAATCATGGAAAGCCAAGTACAACACAAATGAATAATTGCAATTCTTATGTCATTTTGACAATAATGAATAGTCACTTCAATCATTAATTTTTTATTAGTTCTAAAGGATTCGTAAGAAATAAATTAGGTAAATAATAGATAATAATTATAAAAATAACATTCGTAAATTCTTGTCAAATTGTAGTTATTATGGCATCATTTTCTAACGAAGAATATGCGAACATTTTGTTTATGTATGGAAAAGCTAATGGTAATGCATCGGAAGCTCAAAGGCTATATCAGGAAAGGTATCTAGATGGGCGACTTTCTGATACCCGGGTATTTTCTAATGCATATCGCCGTGTACGCGAACATGGAAATTTGTCTCATCGTGAACCTGGAATTAATAATTATCAGTACGCGGTCCATGTTGATGAGCAAATTTTGGAAGTTTTTAATGCTGATCCCACAAGGAGTATCAGAGAGGTAGCGCAGCAACTAAACTTGTCTGTTTGGAAAGTTTGGACCGTTCTTAAAAATGCGAACCAACATCCTTTCCATTACACATCAGTACAGAGATCCTCTATAGAGGTTGAATTTTTGTCGATTTCTTTTAAACGCAGACATCGAAGATGGACTCTTTTTGAAAAGTATACTGTGGACAGACGAATCACAATTTACAAGGGAGGGAATTACTAATTTCCATAATTTGCATTTCTGGGCAAACAGTCATGAAAATCCTCACATGAAAAAACCATCAGGTTTCAGTACAAATTTAGTGTGAACTTTTGGGCAGGGATTATTGGCAAACCATTAGTTGGACCTTTCTTTTTACCGAACGCTTTTAAATGGTCAGAATTATTTGCAGTTTTAAGAGATAATCTTATCGATATTTTGGATGACGTACCACTAAATGTAAGGGATAGAATTGTGTTTCAAAGCGATGGATGCCCCGCACAATACCGTAGCAGTAAGGAATTTTTGGAACAGAATTTCCTAATCGTTGGATAGCATGAAATGCTCAATATTATGGACACCTAGGTCACCTGACCTAACCCCCGTTGATTAATATGTTTGGGAAGAGCAAAACACTTAGTATACAAAGTTGAAATTCTTAATCAGAACACTTAATTGAAAAAACAAACGATGCTTTCATTCAAATGAAGAGAGATTAATTTATTATTACGAGGGAAATAAGAAAACGGGCTCGAAATTGTATTCGAAACGATCGATCTCATTTTGAACACCAATAATAATACTATTAATGTTTTAATAAATCGGACATTTTCTAAAAATCTGCTTTTTTAAACTATCTAAACTAAATAATGAAGGGCTATTTTACGTTTTGGCGAATGCGCCTAGGGGTACTTTGGTAATTAAATTCAATTTTCCAATTTGTAAATTTTTTGTAACTCTATTCATGCTATCTTAAAGACCATTGCCCAACGAAGTTTTACTGAAATTGGAAAAAAATTAACGAAAGATTTTAGACTAAATTCACATTTGAATTTTAGTGATTGCTTTTTTACAAATTAAAGCTTAGATGTTTAAGGAGTTCTAGGCAAGAACCAAAGACTTTTTAGGCTTTTCTGATAAAATAATATAAACAATCACTTAATAAGGAATAAAAAACTTAGTATAAGTTTGCGATAAGACGCTTGTTACTCTTGTACACTTCGGTATTTGCAGAAAAGCACGGTAAAATCAAGAAATATTAAAAGTGGCATTATCTCAAAAGGGTAACACTTGGTATATAGGTATGTTTACTTAAATCGACTCAAAATCACGTATTCTACTATCCCTTTAAATATTTGCATCAATGTACCAAACACCCTGTGTATATATATATATATATATATATATATATATATATATATATATATATATAGAAGTTTAGGGAATCGATAGTTATTATAAATATGTATCGACAGTTATTAAATTAAAAACTCTTATAACGAGCTTTAATCTTTATTATAAATTGTGTATACTAATGAGATTAAACTAAATCTAAAGATATTACAAATGCATATAATTAATAACAATACAGAACAGTGATTAATTAAAAAATCTTAAAAAAAGTTTTGAACTCAAAATATAAATTAATGTAATACTGCTTATAACTAATTCTTAAAATACGTTAGGAAAATTTGAATGAATCATTAAATTCTAAATCAAAAATTTCTATTTCAGATCATTTGTAATTTAAGATCTGAGTACTCCAATTTAGTAATTTAATGATTGTTCATAATTCATTCTGTGTTAAAATTACGTTGAATTTGAAATTGTTTATAGTTTTGACAAATTTCTATTTTACAGCATATGGCTATAAGTGTTAAGCATTGTATGTGATTATCTATGCATTTAGAAGATATAAAATTAGTTTAAATTGGATTCTGTGCTTTAATTTGAAAATTTTTATAGTTTAATAATTTCCAATCACATTGTCAAATTTACATAAAGTTAATTTATGTAATTTTATGTAACATTTTGTTGCAAATTTTAATTAATAGATATGTAGTTTTTCCTTGAAATGACTCAATATTTTCAAAGTACTCAAGAACTTAAATTACAAAAAGATCTAATTTTTAAATATCTATTCATATA
The DNA here is from genome assembly GCA_036346205.1 of Vesta saturnalis. Taxonomy (NCBI): domain Eukaryota; kingdom Metazoa; phylum Arthropoda; class Insecta; order Coleoptera; family Lampyridae; genus Vesta; species Vesta saturnalis. The sequence goes on along the minus strand of JARFJB010000763.1, from coordinate 571,681 downwards.
TTCTAGTAAAATTTGAATTATTCAGTACAACATTTATCAATAAATCATATTTCATAAAATTTTAGTTTATAACCAGATAGTATTAGTCAAATTTTATAATTTTGAAATTACTTTCAATTTAATTCATTTATATTTTAAATTTAATTCAATGTTTTATTTAATAATGTTAGTTAATTTATAATTCTCGCATTTAGTAAGTAGTCTTTATGATGTTAACAGTTTAATTTCACTTATGTTCATCTTACACAGATTCTGATGAAAAATAAATGATTTAAAGCTTGAATTAAATAAAGAGTCATTTTCATTTTAACTAGACCGCATATATATTTTTATATATATATATATATATATATATCCGTGTGTGTGTGTCCATTTATTTGAAAATTGAATTCATTGCAGTCCATTTTATAATAAAGAGCACCGCAACTTCGTCGTCGTTTTATCACGAGTAACAACAGAGAGCGCGAGAGCAGATACTCGGCAATCTTTAGATAAGTTTACTTCTCTCAAAATAATAGAGGGCAGTCCCAACTAACAAATAACAGATTTAAGATATTTATATACGTAGTTTAATAATTTTTATTGGTTGTTTTCGCCTAGATGATGGCGTTTGAAAGTTTTAAGTGCTTTTTGGTGAATTTGTTTAACTATCTTTTAGTTCATTAACAACTTTCAGTGTCGGTATACATTGTGAAATTGTGAATTCAAATAAACATGTTGTTCAAGTTCTTGAAGGTTGAATAATGTTTGTGCACCCACAGTGTCACTTAATGATGTGAAAATACATTATTATTGTAGCTAAAAAAATGTATCTTGCTTGAAATAAGAAAATGTAAAATTTCACAATTATTACATAAAATACTTAGCTTTTTGGGTTTTTAATGGTGTATTTTTATATGTATATTTTAAATAAATCCATACGTTTCGATAACAATTACAGTTACCATCCTCGGTAGTAGTAATTTTTAAGTGTTTAAGATGTTTGAATAAATGTATGACATAATGAAAATATGAAAACGGAAACATAAGACTGCTTTTAATACAACAGTTTGATAAACATATAAAGCCAACTATGAAATCTAATTTTAGTAAAGAATAGCGAAATCCTTAATAAATTAAATTGCCTTGAAGATGACAAACCAGAACACAGTGAAAAATGTCATAATCAAAGAGCAAATTTAACAACATTAAATCAAATTATGATTTGTGAAAACACAATGTAGTACGTTTATTATGATTTTAAATTTTAATTTCAACTATATACGTTAAATTATTATAGTGATGTGGTAACTTAACATATAATTGGTAAAACATTTACTTCAAAGTCAAAACCTATACATACAAAAGTTAAAATTAACCCGGCGGAAGTACGGTGACATTTTGTAACACCAATGGTACGGTGGGGTATGGGCTGAAATGTGCGTATACGGTGGGCTATCGGCCGAAATTTACTCGTACCATGGAGTATCTGCTGAAACAGGCTTGTATTGTGACTTTCTTTCATAGATGCTTTCTGCTTCTTTCCAGCACCTTCCTGAACTATCTTTTCTGGGACAATGCCCGTTATTTCTGATATCTTCCTTTTAGGTTCAATTTTATTCTTAGATTCATTTGTCTCATCTTCATATGAGGCGATATCATATCGAATACTGTTTCAAAAATTGTCGACGAGTGGAATAAAATATAATCAAAGGCCATCTACGATTGTTGCGTGCTACATGATAGTTGGCGTCTAATCCGCCTTTCGTCAAATTATAAAACGTTACGATTTCCGGTTTTCGTTCATCCCCAGTACTGTTGTCAATAGAATTGTCATGATGTAAGGTAGAGAGTAAGAGAACATTTTATTCTTCTTAGGAACATACGTTCCTTGGAGCTCAAATAATGAACTTTTCTTCTTTCTGGAATCTAATCTGGATCGATAAATAGCTGTTATAAACATGCCACTTGGAAAAATATCTCTGAAATTTAAGAAGTCACTCATTAAGTACGGTGGATATAAGGTTACATTTCTCGCTTACGGCGATGTGAAGCGATCGCAGTGCTGTTGATGACTGACCGGGCACCAGTACCGCATTGTAGTAAGTCAAATGGGAAGCTACTGAAAGCAGCGGCCATGTGCAGTGTGCACTCCCGGACGGATCCGCTTTGGCGATCGGAAAAGTACAGGGATATAATATACCCTATCGTACTTCCGCCGGATAAAAATTAAGACGTATCATTGAGCCTTTTTTAATTATATATTTCAACAGCTTTACGTTGTAGACAAATAATAATGAGTTTGTCATGACTTCATATTATCAAATGAAATGTCGTGATTTAAATTATTTAAAGAATGCTCAGCTACCGCAAATTTCTCTGGTTGACCTAATCCACAAAATCTCATATGATCTTAACGTCTTATATTAAAGCTAGGTTTTGTGGTTCCAATGTATACTTTTCCACAAGAACAAGAAAACACCTGCTAGACCACACAACCATAAAGAAAAACTAGTGCTTAATGTTGGTACTGCTTTTCTTCCTTTTATAAGTAATGTTACAGTTAGAATTGAAAAAAACGTAATTAACCGTGGCACTAGGACTGCTTTTAAACCTACAAGAATAATTAAAAAACGTTTAAGATCACCTAAAGAAATTCAAAACTCATTATTATCTTCCGAGTGTATAAGTTATTTTGTTCTTGCGAAAAAGTATACATTGGAACCACAAAACGTAGCTTTGATACAAAACGGAAAGAACGTATGTGATTTTTCAGATTAGGTCAACCAGAGAAATCTGCGGTAGCTGAGCATGATTTAAATGATTTAAATCATGATATTCAATTTGATAAAATAAAAATATTGTCTTGTCGTTTACAACGTGAAGCTATTGAGATATAAAAGCCTCAATGAGCAAGAGGAAGGTATCCGTTTAAATAGGTTTTGGCATCTTATAATTAAAAGGGGATAATGATACGTCTTCATTTTAATTTTGGTCTGTCTAGGTTTTTGGCTGTTTTTCTTAGACCTTGAAATAAATGTTAAGTTACCACAGCACTACAATAATAATGTAACATATATAGTTAAAATTAAAAATCATATTAAACATACTGCATTGTACTTTCAATGTAAAATGAAACGTCTTGTACACAATAAAATAAATTTAAAAAATAACACTCTGTATCGGAAAAACTATGCATTTGCGGATTTATGTTTGTATAACCTTTTCGGTTAGAATCACTCAAGAACTACCCTATGAAGTTTTGCCATATACTTAATAACCACCCTGTTTACTTACGTATGCCACTGGATAAAACTACTTTCATAAGCATTATTTGCGGTTTCAAACAATAATTGCACGGGCGTATATCGATCGTATAAGTACAGTTGAGTGCATTAACCTCACAACTAAGCGCACAATAAATTTAAATTTTAGAGTGTCTACTGCACTGCCCAGACAAAACTGCAAAAAAATTAGTGAGCTGTCCACATGCGCTATGAATGTATTACATACATAGATGGCTTAAATAACGGTTTCAATGTCAAAATGATAGAGCAGTTCTGGTCTAGCAGTACATTCCCGGTCGATGCAATTTTTTTGTAGGTTAAAGTAGTTTTGTTTATCTAATTTAATTCTGTTAGGTTACAGACGAGTATCTCGCAACAGTAAAATTTTTGGCTATTTCGAGACAACGCAACCTCACCCCCTGTCTAAAAAAAAAAAATGGAAATAAAAAGGAAAACTAAAATCTATTGTAACCTAGGATCCTCTCAAATGGATTGTAGAGTACCGTAGCTTAGATCCTAGGTTACAGTAGATTTTAGTTTTTCGTTTTTATCTCGATGACAGCCAAAAATTTTACTGTCACAAGACACTCGTGGTTACTCTACACTAGATAAAGTAAATACATTTCTGCACATGTGCGACAGTTCACTAATATTTTTTGCGGCCGTCTGGACAGAGCAGTAGACACAGTGTTCAACTTAATGTAGTACAAAGTAATTTTGCCTCGGTACTATTTTGCAAATCAGGCAAAACTGATTCAGTTCAGCTTAAAAAAAGCGCAGATAAGTCGAAAACGCTATCACAGATTTTTATCGCACTCATATATGCAGCCAAGACTTCTTGTATGCAGCTAATTATTTTAACTAACGATACTATTTTTATAATACTTTTCGTATTTTGCATATTTAAGATCAAAATTCAAATTTTAATGAGATTTTTGTCGTTGGTGGCATTAACATTTGTAAAAGTAAGTATGCTCTTATAATAAGGTGATTTTGAATTATCCTTAACTGGTCTGATTTTGAATTGGATTATATGTTCCACCTACATCAACAAAATCAGTTCGGTCAATCTAAATTCTGACATTTTGTACGCATTTCTTTTTACTTAAAAATGTTGGATCTTGATTATCATTTATGAAACTTTAGTTATGCACCATTTAAGATTTAGTTTAACATTTACGATTTAGTGATCAGGCTATGCAACATTTAATATTCAAAGAAGGAAAACCCCAAATAAACAGGGACTAATTACTGCGACTGGATACAACCGGTTTTCATTTAATATTTAAGATTAAGATTTTAATAGAAACTTCTTAAAAATTAATTAATCATTAGTGTTAAATCTTAAATGTGTGGATAAATTTTCCCGTACATACCTTACTGTATAACCTCACTTGTAACTTTTAAATTATAAATGTTACATCTCAACCAGCGCATAAAAAACCGGTATAGTTAACATGAGCAAATGGCAACATCCAGAAAAACCACATTCAATTTCATAAAATCATTATGAAACATGTATTTTATATTGAACAACGCAAACTACAAAAAATATTGGTATTTTATGAACCCCTTTAAGTTAGTGCGTACATATTTAATTAAAGCGATACTTTTTGATTGAACATACACATACTTTTCTTCTACATCTTTACATTTATTACGAAATATCTTTAAGGAAACGAAACACCACCGACTACATAAACCACGCCTCATTATTCAATGCAGTTTTACTAGCAGAATTAATGCAATTGATACACCTACATATCACCGGAGGTTAGTAACAAATTTAGGCAAATTACACGGGTATATATCACAGTTACAGGCACTGTACCTCAATAAAGTGCTGGGGTTGAAATGTTAATGAAAGAAAAGTCATCCACTTGTTTGCAATACAAGTGTTCTGTTACTGTACGTCACATGTAATATACCTACATCAGCGAATGTGACCATGTATTTGATTGTTAAATTAATTTTGTACTTTCAAATACTATTGTCAGAATATCTTCACCATTGTAATAAAATGAACATATATCATTGAATTTGCCTAAATGTTGAAATATCAACAAAATTGTATAAATTGTTTAACATGTTGAAGGGCACAGATACTGATCAGCGCCTTTTCTCGAAGACGTGATGTGACATAAATGTTGATTTGGGTCTTCAGTTTGATGCTTAAAAATGATATAACTTTGTTTGTATTTATGATACAATAAGAATTCAACTGCGACTGTCACAATACCTTTGAACATGAGTCGTAATGTTATGTACTTAAAATAAACTTACACTCTTCCCTATTAAAAATCAGGTATCTCAAAAAAAAAAACTATACTGTCAAGTTGTACCTAGTAATAGTTATTTACGCTGCTAGGGAGTAATGTGGCATTTACAGTCGAAGCTTGAGGTTGCGCCCAGCGTAGCTGAGGGTAACAATGAGACTGTAACCCACATTACTCCTGTAGCTCAATATTTTCCGCCTGAAGAGATATTATTTTGCACTATAATTGCAAACAGCATTTTATTAAATACATATTACTTAATTGTCAGACTGCGTTTATTTGACATACCATCTACGCATTTATTTCATGGCAACTAAATTTGAGAAAAGGTAAATTTACATCTTTCTAGCGCATTTATTAATAATTTTCTGTCTCTATCTAAAGAATTTTCAGTTTTATGAGTAGCGGAAAGTTATTACAGACCTATGGGAGTAATGAGTAACATTACATCTAAATTAACGTGGTTGTAATGATTTGTTAACATATCGAAAGCGGAAAAATTTTACTGCCCTTCAACATGTTAATAACTAACTTAAATAGCTAAATACACACAACAGAAGTTTTACATATTTTCTAGCCAGGATTAATATATCCAGATTCCTGCTTTATTAGCAGACATATATAGTAAATACCCACCTGATAAAAACAAAATATACAATGTAAGTTGCAAAAAACCAAATAAATTGAGCATGTGACGAGGGCATTCCATACTCAACCATATCATCTGGCCGCAGTTTTGGTCTAGCCTCGCATATCATGTGCTTTAATAAGTAATTAAAGGCTTCTGAGCAAATAGTGCCTATGAAGAATGTGATCTAAAATTGAACCACTTAACCTAATTTACTTATTGTACAGTTAACATACTGTATGTAGATCTCTCCTAAATAATATTAATGTTAAAAATCCAGATCCAATTCCAAAAGGTGTTAAACTGATTATGGCTAATAATTTTCCTAGAATATCATCTAGAATGAAATGATTTCAGAATCAAAATAATGAAGTAAAATTTGAAAGGTTTATAAATAAAACCTTGTAAAAAATAATTTCAAATACCTTTTGGATATTCAACTAATGTTAAAGATAAAGGAACCCATGTAGTTTGATCGTTTTCTTTTAATATTTTTGAAAAATAATTTTCGTCTCCATCTGATAACGCCATTTTGCATGTTTTGACAACTTTTTATTTTTACTCCAGGTTGCCAATCTTCTCTTTAGAATCACCGCCAAAGCAAAGTTTAAATAACCCAAAATTACAGATTTATCATTTTACGCACTTTTTAAAACAATTATAACTTATTATGAAAATTTTTCAAATGAGGGAAAAATAACTTAATAGATGGCAATCGTTTAATTAAATATTCTAATGTAATAACTGATCTTCACAAGATTCATGACAGAAAATGTTCGATTATGAGTTAAAAGTCGGTAAAAATGTGACTTCGGTATTTGAGGGTGGTATAAATCGCGATATATGAATATCGTATATAAGAAAAAATAGGCCTCTTTTAAAATTTTGAAAGTCACATTTTACCATAAATTGGACTAGTTATCGGCATTGTTTATACTACTGCTTAACTGCTTCTAAAACATGCAGAATCTAGTTCGAGTTTTCTATTTCTGCATGACCTATATTGTTACATAATATATATAAATGTTACTCTTTTTATGATTTACTTACACGGTAAATCTCCCAGATTAATCCCTAAAGCCTAGTTTACATTAATCATTTCTACTTGGAGACAGCAGATGTTTCGATGTAATAACGATATTTATCGTACATACCGAAATAGACACATCTCTAAATGTTATAGGGATAATATTCAGATAAGTTGGATCAGTTGGCAACTCTGTTTAAATTAATGCTTCTGAAGCATTCAGATATAGCCGGTGTCTTCTATTTCCGTTTGAAATTTGTTAGTAGAAGGGAGACACCTTGGCCGCCATCTTGGATTTTGTCGGACACCTCACCTTTCACTTTTTTATACGCCCACGTGGGGATCATATTTTTTCACCCCTATGGTTTCTTTTCGGAGGGCATTTTCAACCCTTGATGGAATTTTCACCCTGATTTCGTTGTATTAAGAACCTTTTTTATGGTTTCTTTTCGGAGGCCATTTTCAACCTTTGATGGAATTTTCACCCTAATTAGAGCCCTTTTGGTTGTGTTAAGAACTTTTTTGTCGGTTCACACCTATGGCTTCTTTTCGGCGGTCCTTTTTAACCCCTCGATGGAATTTTCACATTAATTTGGTTGTATTAAGAGCCTCTTTGGCAGGTTAGCCCCTGGAAGGTAGGCAAATGCGTGCGCATACAATGTTCTAATAAGGGGTCATAATGCTACCTCATAAGACAGCTATAAGAACTTGTGTTAGGTCTGCGCCCCGGCCACCTTGGCTGAAAATAGTATTACAATAAGGGGACCCTAATGATAACGTGTAAGACAAGCGTAGGAACTATCACTGGAACCTGGTCCTACGCGGGAAATTTGAAATTGTTTTTAATAATAAAGAGGTTCTTGTAAGACAGTGTAGGAACTACCATGTAGGCCCCTGTCGTAGCCCCTTGGCGGGAAATTTGAAATAAGGCGGCCCTAATGCTAGCTTGTAAGACACGTGTAGATCTTTAAAACTTGTTCTCGGGCCTTCGCCCCCTGTCGCGGCCGTCTGGTTGGAAATGGTATGGGGCCCTAACTTTATAAGACAAGTGCAATTGTATGTGGGTTCAAACCTAATCTTATATGACAGGTATAGGCCTTCGCCCCCGTCATAAAAATTTGTATTCTAATTTGCCCCCCTTTGAGTTAAAATTGATTTTTAGCGCCATCTAGTTGTGTATTTTTAAACTAGCGAGTATTTTCTGTAATAGAATTTGATCATGCACACCTCTCTCTTCTCTCTCTCTCGTTTAACCGTTTCTCTCTCTCTCTTTCAGCTCCTTCTCACACACACAAACAAACAAATCAATTAATTAATTAATGAAGCAGATGGATCTCTAACAAAACATGCTCGATCAAATCAATCAGATCAATCTCAATCAATCAATCAACCAAAATCCATAATCATGCCTTACAGTTTACGGAAACCAGCTTACAGTTCAAAAACTGATTTGGTTTAATTAATTACAGTTTGCTTGTTCTAAATCTGCCACCGTTCAAAATACCAAATTGCTATAACGTAAATAAAAGACAAAAGGTTTTAACGGTTTATTATTACATGCGAATCAATAACTACGAAGTTTAAAACCAACAAATACATACTGTATAATGCTATTAATTAATTTTAAAAAATAGCGTAACATACACCACTATCTAATTAACTAAATAAATGGGTAGAGATCGAGTAGATTAAGAGCTGATGCAGAGTTGGTTGAATTATGACAGCCTCCTCCTATAATAACACATTAAAATCTTTATTGGCATTTTTTGTGAATAATATCAAGTAAAATATGTATTAAAAGATAATACGCATACCTTCAGATGTGTTTCTCTCTCGATTGTTCTAATACCAATAACTGCGTTGGAGGAGTAAACTACATATTGAAATATTTTATACAGTTCACTAAGCCGTTTTGTGTTTTTACTTATATAGTTGATATAAAACTGACTATTGGCTTTCCCATCATTAAGTAATTTAGAATGTAAATATACAAACCGAATTGTCTCTACCACACTTACTGCAGCCCGTATTCACCTTTCACTTCCGCACACTTATATGAATTTATATACAAAACGATGTTTGTTTGTTTACAACATACATTTTAAGAATAATTGAAAGCCTATATAGTATTTCAAGGTAGCGTGGGGAACTTAGCTAATTTTTAAGAATAATCCCATATCTGTGTAATACTAATGGTAAAATAAAATATTAGACATTAGCCCTTGCGTATATTTAAAGTACAATTACTACGGGTGAACATTATTATGAAGCAGCATCAGCGTATTAGATGTTTTACTAGTAAATAAGCTATAATCGCTCAAGATGAAGAAAATGCATCTCAGATCTTTGATGGTGATGTGTATTTTGCAGTAACGATTTTTTTTTTAAATATTTGTAAAACACATTGATTAACACGATGTTGGCGACTGATTGTTACTTTCCAATCCATAACTGCATTCCATAAAAACAGTTTTATCATGTAGGTGAAATCATTTTAAAGTGTATGTTGTAAATAAACAAACATCGTATATAAATTCATACAAGGTCGCTCTTAAAACGCGTTAAAACCTTATGTCTTTTATTTCCGTTATAGCAATTTGGTATTTTGAACTGTGGCTGATTTTGAGCAAGCAAACTGTAATTAATTAAACTAAATCAGTTTTTGAACTGTAAGCTGGTTTCCGCAAACTGTAAGATATGATTTATTGATTTTGGTTGATTGTCTGATTGAGACTGATCTGATTGATTTGATCGAGCATGACTTGTTTGAGATTCATCTGCTTAATTAATTGATTTGTTTGTTTGTTTGTGTGTGAGAAAGAGCTGAAATAGAGAAAGAGAAACGGGTAAACGACAGAGAAAGAGAAAGGTGTGCATGATCAACTTCTATTACAGAAGTTTAAAATTACACAACTAGATGGCGCTGAAAATCAATTTTAACTCAAAAGGGGACAAGACAAGGGGCGCAGACTCTAACACAAGTTCTTATACCTGTCTTACAAGGCTAGGGTCCATTACTTCAAATTTCCCGCCAAGGGAGTCACGATAGGGGCCTAGCCCCAAGAGCTAGTTTCTGCACTTGTCTTATAAGGTTAGGACCCCATACCATTTCCAACCATGGGGCCGCGACAGGTGCGAAGGCCCGATAACAAATTTGGAAGACCTACACGTCTTACAAGTTAGTGTTACGGCCCCTTATTAGAATACCAATTCAAATGTCCCCGCTATAACCAATCAGAATGCAGACTTAAGTCTTCCAATCAGAACACAAAGATTGGCTAGGGCTAAGGACCAATCAGAAGCCAGAGGCAGGTGCACTCACGACCAATTGGTTAAAAGGTGGGGCGTGGCCTAGTTTTAATCCCTTACATAGAACACTTCATGTACGCGCAATTGCCTAACCTTCAAGGGGTATACAGCCAAAAAGGATCTTAATGCTGCCAAAAGCACACTAATTAGGGGCTCAACCCCGCCCAAGGGTTGAAAAAGACCCCCGAAAGGAAGCCGACTCCACCCTCCAAATATACGCCTCCCACGTGGGTGAGTACAAAAAGTGGAGGGGAAGTTGCCCCAGTAGGCGAGGCTTGTGACGGAAAAAAGTGGAGGGGATGATACCCGTCTTCTACTTATGTTGTTTCATACAAATGTTTCTCTTCTTACCTTCCAACCAACATGGTATAGTCGTAATTGCGAGAGGTGTCTTTTGATGCATGGCTGAGATACGTACAGTCACTACGTACTTTATTCCAGGCGGGAATATGGCCTTCAATTCAGCTCCGACAATGATGTCGGTAGGTGGATTTTCGCACGGAAAATATTGAGAAACGGACAGAATTCCTTGTTGTTAATCAAATTTTAACGACTAAAAACCAAAACTCTGGTCTCAAATCATCGGAAATTATATTTTTTTAATATAATCCAAACAAAAAAAATCTTAGTAATAATAACTCGTTTAGTGTTCCTAGAATTGAACGATGCTTATTATTCTTAGCTCTAATGTAAAAGTGTTGTAATACTAAATCTTTAAGTGTAGCTTCTACAATTTACTTGTAATTGATACTAATGCAACACGAATAATCAAAAAGCCGGGAATTCATTTCAATGTTTTTAATTTTCTTTCTGACGCCACACTTGTTTTGCGGTCTCCAATTACATTATTTCTTAATTTTTTATAGTTAGACAAAACAATATTTCGTTCATTGCAAACAAATTGTATTAGCATGTTTCATGAATATCATATCGATTCATTAACTGATAGAAACTGTAGCAAACAGCTGGTAATCAATCCTATTCCAATTATTAATCAACCAGATTTCTTAAAATTAGTAAAATACCCATGTATTTTTTTTAATAAACACATATGTAATTGCAATTTCAGTAAATACAACCATTAATTAAACTTTTATTGCAATGCTTTAAATTATCGCTATGATATTAAACTTTTTTGGCGCTCACAATCGATTTATAGAGGTTTCGTAATTTTTTATAATCATATAATGCAATATTTCGTAACATTAAATAAAGTAGTACTATGACAGGTGTTTCGAGAATCAGGTACATGGCATATGCGAATCATATTCCAACAGGTATTATTAGAATTTGTTACTCAAGCCTAAAACTCCGAGTTTTCTATATTCCACTGCATGCACTTCATTAAATTTCTAGACCCACTACGTCACATCTCCCACTCCCATATTCCCGCAGATCAGAAAGTGAACTGTTAATTCTTTCTTCAATTATAATTATGAATGTCTATCATTTTATTGTTATTACTTATTGTTAAATTTTATTGAAATAATTATTAATTAATTAAATTATTACTAATTTAATTCTGCGTTTTCTTTTCAAGTACTATTTTGAGAATAAAAACTAATTTTGTGAGGAACCCATTTCATGTATAAACTGTGGCGGAGCTCACTCTGCAACAGCCTCAATATGTCCTGTTCTTAAACAAGAGAAAGCTATACAAGAAATGCGTGTAAAAGAAAGAATTACATACATTGAAGCTAAAAAGAAAATTGTAGTCTCCACTCCCAATACGGGGGTAAGTTATGCAAGTGCAACTGCTTCATCGACAGTTACCGAATCCAAGATTGACATCCGCTCTTTAGCAAAGGAATTGTTACCACTCCTTGTTGGAGCAATCAAACCGTTATTAGAAGTCAACCGAAGCAAACGTATTTGTAACCCGGACCTCCTCATGACCCACGCCACATCTCCAAGTATAGAGAAAGAAAGCGAGATTCTAATGACAGTCGCTCTGCATCCGAAGATGGCTCTTTCATATCCGAATCCAGTCAGTCTACAACTCTGCCCAAAAAAAGGGGCAAAGGTTGGCCAAAGGAAAACCAAGGAAGGTAACCCCGGCCGTCGTTGACGACGAAGGATATTACTAACTCCTGTGATATTTTGCTATATAGCATTTATTAAATCTGTGATATATTTAAACCTGTGATCTTATCTGTGATATTTTATTATTTTATTTATGTAGTATATTTTATTCAATATTTATTTATATATTTACATTTTCAATTAGATATTAAGAGTCGTATCTAATCTATTTTAAAAATGGCTACATATAACAAATTCGAAAACATTATACAATGGAATTGTAACGGTTTACAGAAACATTACTGTGAATTGAAAATGTTAATTACAAAATATAATCCATTTATCATATGTATCCAAGAAAGTCATTTAAAAAACAATGACTCATTCCATTTTAGAGGATATAAAACCCTGCATAAAAACTGTTTTTCTCCACTGAGAGCATGTGGAGGTGTTGTCATATTTTTGAGAGATAATGTGGTATGTAAAAGCATAAAACTCAACACAAAACACCAAATTATTGCTGTGCAAATGATACACCCCGTACAAGCAACAATATGCAACGTTTATTTTCCAAACCTAAACTGGAACTACGATGACTTAGTGCAAACAATTAACCAGCTACCGCCACCATTCGTGCTACTGGGTGATTTCAACGCCCACTCTCATATGTGGGGAAGCGATTTAACCGATGCTCGTGGTAGAGTAATAGAGGAGTTCCTAGACCATAAAAACTTAGTAATATTGAACACAGGAGATCCTACGCATTTAAACTCCAAATCCAACAGTTTTAATGCCATTGACCTATCAATAACAACTCCAAGTTTAGCTTTAAATATGGAATGGATAGCACTAAATGAATACTATAATAGTGACCACTGTCCAATAATTATACAAACAAATAAACAGCAAATCGTAAAAAACGTCTCAAAAAGGTGGTTACATAAAAAAGCAAACTGGAATGATTTCAGAAGAAGACTAAATGATAACACGTACAACACAGGTAACATTGAACACAAAATAGAAGCACTAACAGAATCGATTTTGAACACCGCGAGAGAAACTATACCGCAAACAACTGGCAATACAAAAATTAAAAGAGTACCTTGGTGGAATGAAGAGGTTAAAAAGTTAACTAACGAAAAAAGAAGAGCTTTTAATATCTTTAGGAAAAGCCCTACAACACCGAACTTAATAACCTACAAGAAGGCTAGAGCTGTAATGAGAAAATCCATTCTCATACATAAACGGAAATCATGGGAGGAATACATTTCATCTATAAATATGAAAACACACCCATCTGAGGTGTGGCAGAAAGCCAAAAACATAATAGGCAACAGAACACAACACGAACCGGAACTATTAGTAGTGAATGATAAACAAATTAATACAGTTACCGACAGAGTGGAAGTATTTGCTGATCATTTCCACAAAATACATAAAGGTAAATTCTGGAACAAAAATTTGCTAACTACCACAACATTTAAAGAGCAACATGAAGCAGCGTACAACCAACCGTTTACTTTAAAAGAATTATCCAATGCTTTGAAAGTTAAAGATGATAAAGCTCCCGGACCTGACGATATCACTTACTCAATGTTAAAAAACTTACCAGAAAGCAAAAAGAATATCTTTTGCAGGTTTACAACGAATTATTTCAAGACGGTGTATATCGAAGTCTGGAAGAAAGCTTACGTAATTCCAATACCAAAGCCCGGAAAAGATACAACAAATCCTGCCAACTACAGACCTATATCACTTACAAGTTCCATGAGTAAGATCTTAGAAAATGGTAAACGACCGATTAATACGGTTCTTAGAGCACAATAAGCTGATATCGCCCAAGCAAATGGGATTTCGGAAAACCATTCCACCATGGACCAACTGGTTCAATTGGAAAACATAGTTTTGAACAGCTTTTTAAGAAGACAACACAGTCGCGGTATCGTTTGACATTGAAAAAGCGTTTGACACGATGTGGAGACACAATATAATTAACAAACTACAAGAATGGAATTGTGACGGGAATCTACCAAAATTTATAAAGAACTTTTTATCAATAGAATATTCATGGTTAAAATAGGAAAAGTGCTATCCTCATCTCGCGTAATGGAAAATGGGATCCCACAGGGATCGGTTCTAATACAACACTGTTTCTAATCGGAATTAATAACATCATCGAATCTATCCATCTCAAATTTACAGCGGGCTATATGTAGACGACCTGCTGATATACAAGGATGGGGATCAAATGTCAGATATTGTACAGGAGCTACAGAATACCATCGACATAGTAGCAAATATAGCGAATCAAAACGGAATTACCTTCTCCTAAATAAAACAGCAACAATACACTTCTGCAGACTGAGAAGAGGCACGACAATGAACCCAGTCTACATATATACGAGAAACGCATACAAAATGTTAACACGTTGAACATACTGGGAGTTCTCTTTGATGCTAAGATGTACTTTAAAGATCATGTTCAAAATCTTGTAAATAAATGTAAAAACGGCTAAATATTGTTAGATGTACATCAAACCTTAGCTGGGGTGCACGCAGAACACTATAGTTAGGCTATACAAAGCTTTTATTCTGCCTATTATTGACTATGGTTCTATAATTTATTCCTCTGCTAGACCTTCAACATTAAAACCACTGCATCAGATACATGCGCTGGGAATACGTCTAGCAATAGGGGCATTTAGGACTAGCCCACACGTCATTATTTGCTGAAGCTGGAGTAATGCCATTAGAAGTAAGACAAAAGTATTTATTATTAAACTACATGGCCAAACTATTACACCTTTCGGACCACCTTAATCTTTCAACATTAGAGACTTACCAATTATTAAACCCTTATGAAGTAACAGATCCATAGCCAGACCTGCTCTAATACGTGCCGTCGAATTAACAGACAAAATGCAGCTGGATACATTTGAGATATTCAGATATAATATAACAGACCTACTAACATGTCTATCGGATAAAACAAACGTAAAACTAGATCTAACATTAACCAAAAGAAGGGAGCATCTAACGACATGCATCCACAGTATTTTCGAAACGCTAAATAATTACAACAACCATCTTGTAGTATACACCGACGGATCCAGGACTAGAAATGGATCAGGAAGCGCCATATACGTCAAAATGAAACACATAACTGGGCCTTAAAACCTTATGCAACAACGTACACGACTGAAATGTACGCCATATGGCATCAGTCCTATTTTGCGCACATAACACAAGAAAACAATTTCTAATATGCACAGACAATCTATACGGATTACAAAACATATTGAATGGTGTACAGAATGACTCATTAACTAATATGATTAGATCACAAATTTACCATATGGACTCATCAATTGCACTAACCATGATGTGGATACCTAGTCACACAGATATCCCTGGGAATGCCATGCTAATACCAGTGCAAGAGATGCCACTAAAATGGATAACGCAGACGTCTGTCATGTGACTCTTAAAGACATTAAATTATACATAAAACAAAAACAAAACAGTACTGGGAAAACCAATGGAAAACACAAAACACAACCATTTACAAAAATTAAAAAGATATTACACCATGGAAAAGCAACCCAACATTAACAAGACGGGAAGAAACTGTACTTACCAGATTACGTATCGGACACACAAACCTAACTCACCTGCACCTTCTGGGTAAATGTAGACAAGCGCTGTGTAAATACTGCAACGTAAGAATGAATATTAACCACATATTAATCGAATGCCCACAATATAAAGTTTTCCGAACAAACCTCAACATGGCAAGTAGCATCGAAGAAATCTTTAAAGATAGTCCTGAGGCAATTGGAAAATTAATAGGGTTTTAAAGCATACAAACATAATAAATAAATTATAAAACATAATATAAGCATAATAACGGCATATGACCACAGCAGTCTTGCCAAACAACAAAAAAAAAAAAAAAAACTAATCTATCGTATAGCATTTTAATTTTGAAAAACTTTGAGACATGGTATACCACTTCTTCATGTGTAAAATTTCTGGTTTTATTGCACTTTGCAAATCACTTTCAGCTTGTTCTTAAGCTCTAACTTGTTCGTTTTGTGCAGGTTGTTTGATAGTATTTCTAAAGATATAATTAGCTTGTCGTCATATGTCATTATTGCCTGGAGTAGAATTTGTTGTAACTGTCCAACATAGAGTGGTATGAATTGTTGCCAATCGTAATTCGTTTAGAATCCTCATTTTACCAGGCATATTTATATTATGCATAACAGTAAGAAATCCATCATCATGATACTCGGAATAACAATAGTTCTCACCTTACTCTAGTTGAAGCTAAAAAAGGTCCAGTCTATACGTCATTAAATTTTATAATTGTTCGCCCAAATGGATAAAATCATTAAATTATGTCACATTTATTACAATTATAAATTTTTTATTTTTAATTAAAGCATTTTATTTTTATAATGAGTTTATACATTTTGATTCTTTTACGTTAATTTCAATATTTTAATGACTCAAGTGTGTAATTTTGGTACAATTACTTATAATAAATGTATTACTACAATAATGTCTAATCTCTTTCTGAAATTTGAAACAAATTAACTAGCATTAATCAGTACAGTATAAAAGATACCAGGAATATAAAAAAATTAGATATAGAATCTATATACACAAATGTACTTCATGATCACATTGGTCCTATTTGTATACATAACTTGGAGAGTGGTTTCCTAGGATGAACAAAATTTTAAGTGATGAAATTTAAAACTATATTTGCAACGGTTTGCATAGGCACACTGGTCGCATTTGAATTCATAATTTGAAAAGTGTTTTTTAATAATTTTTATTACAATCAATAAGACTAATACAGATATTGTTTACTGCAATAACGTTTTATTTAATCCAATAATTTTTATTAATAACAATCATTAAGAACTTTTTAATGTTATTATAAACTTATCAAATCTAACATCTGTCATCGTTCCTTACAACTTAACAACAAAAACTATCAAACAGTGGTTTCCTATCATGAATGAGTTTTTAAACAATGAATTTTAAAATTATATTTATGGTGTTGCATAATTACATTGGTGACATTTCAATTCATAACTGAGGTGGTTTTTAAGATGAATTTTTAAACCATTTTCGTGATGTATTCCATAATCACATTCATAACTTGAAGAGTTTTTTAAGATGAATTTTTAATTTATATTTGAGATGTGTTGCATAATAACACTGGTCACATTTAAATTCATAACTTGAAGGGTGGATTTTAAGGTAAATTTTTAAACTAGCTTTGTGATGGG
Organism: Vesta saturnalis; assembly: GCA_036346205.1. Classification (NCBI taxonomy): domain Eukaryota; kingdom Metazoa; phylum Arthropoda; class Insecta; order Coleoptera; family Lampyridae; genus Vesta; species Vesta saturnalis. The sequence goes on along the minus strand of JARFJB010000763.1, from coordinate 553,850 downwards.
ACATATACATTGGTTGCATTTGAATTCATAATTTGAAGAGTGTGTCTTAAGGTGAGCTATTAAAGTGTGTTTCAAATGTGATGCATACCTACTCACACTGGTTCCATTTGAATTTATAACTTGAAGAGTGTTTTTTAAAATGAATTTTTAAATTTTGATTGGTATTTGTTGCATACTCACATTGGTTGAATTTAGATTTACAACTTGACAAATGTTTTTAAGATGAATTTTAAAATAAGATTTGAGATGTGTTGCACAATCACATTCCTCACATTTAAATTCATAAGGTGAAGTGTTTTTTAAGATGAACTTTGAAATTACGTTTGGCATTTGTTTCATAATCACATTTGAATTCATAACTTGAAGAGTGGTTTTTAAATAAGCTTTGCGATGGGACACATACTCACAATGGTTTCATTTGAATTCATAATTTGAAGAGTGTGTCTTAAAGTGAGATATTAGAAGATATTTCGCATGTGATGCATGCTTACACAGGTCGCATTTGAATTCATAACTTGAAGAGTGTTTTTTAAGATAAATTTTTAATTTATATTTGAGATGTGATGCATAATCATAATGGTCACATTTAAATTCATAACTCGAAGTGTTTTTTAAGATGATTTTTTAAATTTCTATTGGTATTTGTTGCATAATCACATTGGTTGCATTTGAATTCATAACTTGAAGAATGTTTTTTAAGATTTTTTTTTAAATTAGTTTTGTTATGTGTTGCATAATCACATTGTGACATTTGAATTCATAACTTGAAGTGTTTTTTTTAATATATATTTGAGATGTATTACATAATCACATTGGTCACATTTAAATTCATAAGGTGAAGTGTTTTTTAAGATGAACTATAAAATTACGTTTGGCATTTGTTTCATAATCACATTGATCACATTTGAATTCATAACTTGAAGAGTGGTTTTTAAGATGAATTTCTAAATAAGATTTGCGATGGGACACATACTCACATTGGTTGCATTTGAATTCATAATTTGAAGAGCACGTCTTAAGGTGAGATATTTAAAAGATGTTTCGAATGTGATGCATAATGACACTGGTCGCATTTGAATTCATAACTTGAAGAGTGTTTTTTAAGATGAATTTTAATATATAGATTTGTGATAATCACATTGGTTGCATTTAAATTCATAACTTGAAAAGTTTTTAAGATGAATTTTAAATAGATTTTGATGTGTTGCATAATCACATTGGTATTTGAATTCATAACTTGAAGAGTGTTTTTAAGATGAATTTTTAATTTATATTTGAGATATGTTGAATAATCACATTGGTTACATTTAAATTCATAACTTGACAAATGTTTTTTAAGATGAATTTTTAAATTAGTTTTGTCATGTGTTGCATAATCACATTGTGACATTTAAATTCATAACTTGAAGAGTGATTTTTAAGATGAATCTTAAATAAGATTTGCGATGGGACACATACTCACATTGGTTGCATTTGAATTCATAATTTGAAGAGTGCGTCTTAAGGTGAGATATTAAAAGATGTTTCGAATGTGATGCATAATGACACTGGTCGCATTTGAATTCATAACTTGAAGAGTGTTTTTTAAGATGAATTTTTAATTTATATTTGATATATGTTGAATAATCACATTGGTTACATTTAAATTCATAACTTGAAGAGTGTTTTTTAAGATGAATTTTTAATCTATATATGAGATGTGTTGCATAATCACATTGGTCGCATTTAAATTCATAACTTGAAGAGTGTTTTTTAAGATGATTTTGTAAATTTCTATTGGTATTTGTTGCATAATCACATTGGTTGCATTTGAATTCATAACTTGAATGTTTTTTAAGATGAATTTTTAAATTAGTTTTGTCATGTGTTGCATAATCACATTGGTTGCACTTGAATTCATAACTTGAAGAGTGTTTTTTAAGATGAATTTTTAATTTATATTTGAGATGTGTTGCATAATCACATTGGTCGCATTTAAATTCATAACTTGAAGAGTGTTTTTTAAGATGAAATTTTAATTTATATTTGAGATATGTTGAATAATCACATTGGTTACATTTAAATTCATAACTTGAAGAGTGTTTTTTAAGATGAATTTTTAATCTATATTTGAGATGTGTTGCATAATCACATTGGTGCATTTAAATTCATAACTTGAAGAGTGTTTTTAAGATGAATTTTAATTCATATTTGAGATATGTTGAATAATCACATTGGTTACATTTAAATTCATAACTTGAAGAGTGTTTTTTAAGATGAATTTTTAATCTATATTTGAGATGTGTTGCATAATCACATTGGTCGCATTTAAATTCATAACTTGAAGAGTGTTTTTTAAGATGATTTTGTAAATTTCTATTGGTATTTGTTGCATAATCACATTGGTTGCATTTGAATTCATAACTTGAATGTTTTTAAGATGAATTTTAAATTAGTTTTGTCATGTGTTGCATAATCACATTGGTTGCACTTTAATTCATAACTTGAAGAGTGTTTTTAAGATGAATTTTAATCTATATTTGAGATGTTGCATAATCACATTGGTCATTTAAATTCATAACTTGAAGAGTGTTTTTAAGATGAATTTTAATTCATATTTGAGATGTGTTGCATAATCACATTGGTCGCATTTAAATTCATAACTTGAAGAGTGTTTTTTAAGATGATTTTGTAAATTTCTATTGGTATTTGTTGCATAATCACATTGGTTGCATTTGAATTCATAACTTGAATGTTTTTTAAGATGAATTTTTAAATTAGTTTTGTCATGTGTTGCATAATCACATTGGTTGCACTTGAATTCATAACTTGAAGAGTGTTTTTTAAGATGAATTTTTAATTTATATTTGAAATATGTTGCATAATCACATTGGTCACATTTAAATTCATAATTTAAAGAGTGTTTTTTAAGATGAATTTTTAAATTTCTATTGGTATTTGTTGCATAATCACATTGGTCACATTTGTATTCGGAACTTGAAGAGTGATTTTTAAGATGAAATTTCAGTTGACGTTTGTGTTGTGCTGCATAATCACATTCGTTACATTTATAATCATAACTTGAAGAATGTTTTTTAAGATGAATTTTTAAACTATCTTTACGATTTGTTGCATAATCACATTGGTTGCATTTGAATTCATAACTTGAAGAATGTTTTTTATAATGTTTATTAAAATTAGATTTATCATATGTTGCATAATGACATTGGTTGCATTTGAATTCATAACTTGAAGAATGTCTTTTAAGATGTTTATTAAAATTAGATTTGATATTTGTTACATAATCACACTGATCACATTTAAATTCATAACTTGAAGAGTGTTTTTTAAGATGAATGTTTAAATATCTCTTGGTATTTGTTGCATAATCACATTGGTCACATTTATATTTAAAATTTGTATGGACCTTTAAAACGTCATGTTTTAAATTTTCTTCCGCAGTTGTTAAACTATTAAATTGATTACATTCACCCTGTACATTTGTTATGAGTTCGACACTGTTTTCCTTTACACGATCTGCTTCATTTGACCTAACAGTAACATCGTTTATTTGGTAAGAGGTGTCTTCTTTCTTAATATTCACATTAGCTGTAAAAATAGTGTCAAATCTTGTACTACCTGAACCGTAATTAATTTCACCTTTTATTAGATCATTATTTACAACAAGATGTTGAGTTACAAATAAATCTATTCCTTTTTCCACTTTGGGTTCGACTTTAATAAGTTTCATATCAATTTCATAAGACATTTCTAAGAATACGTATTGCTTAATCAAATAAATAACTGAAGACCACAGTAGTGTACAACACTGACATGCACCAAAGATATAGATAAAAAATTGAAAGATATGTAGGTTAAGTAAGGAATAATGCGCTACGACGACGTAGAATAACGACCTTCTCGCGACAGTAAAATTTTTGGCTGTAATCGTGATAAGCTATCTCGATTTGTCTAAAAAAATGGAAAATTAAAATCTATGGTAACCTAGGATTCTCTTAATGGTATGTAGAGTATCGTAGCTTGATTCTATACAGTTTTAGTTTTTTTATCTCGATGACAGCCAAAATTTTACTGTCAAAATCGTTGAGAATCACAGATTTCTTTCGATGTACACGAACTAAAACCCCAGAATAGAGAGAGTCAAAGTGTCACTAGTGTCGGCACCTTTGTTGTCAGTGGTCACAAGTTGACCTACGCGCACTGCTGGGCGCATTGTAACTGACAAACGTTGCGCATTTCGTATTGATGTAATTATATATGTATGTTGCCAGATTGAACGAAATACTCCAAATTTTAAAACGACTACTACTAAATGTAATTGATGAATTTGCAAAACTACAAATAAACTTAAAAGTTCGGATTAAGCAAAGGCAGTTACTAGTATGATCAAATGTCATCAGTATTGTCCTATGAATTATTTTATTTTAGGTTATGGTTTTTACAGTTCCTTTAGTGAAAGTGCTTTCTTAGTTTATTGTGTGCTTATAGGATTAATCCATTTACACATGTCAAAGTTACAGAATAAAATATAAAATAGTTATGTATATGTGTATGATATATATATATATATATATATATATATATGTATGTATATATATATATATATATATATATATATATATATAGATTATTTAACAACCATCCTAAATTTTAATATCTATTGGTACTGTTTAATATCATATGTCACGTGCAACATTTTAGGATTTCAGGACTATAAAGTAATTATCGATTTTAAAATGACATGTACTCAATACCTACGTGACATGGTAATATGTCACGATATACAAAGTTAATACACGAAACTATTTAGCGAAATGATTGTCATGAGAAACCAGGTAGGACCACTTACGTTGTGTAAGAGTTGTTACAGAATATGTGTTGTGGATATCTAAGAAAGGATAAAATAAAGGTAACACAATAAAACACAGTATATAAATTATATATTATATAAATATATTATCAGAGGAAAAATAATGAATTCATTATTTTCAAAATATATAATCAACAACCTCAACTATTGTTTTAACAACTTCATAGATCTTTGTCTATGAACAACTTATATTTGTAAGCACACCTTATTTCTATCCTATCTAAATAATACTACAACCACCCATATTCACTAAATGGTTTGAATACAACCCACCTTCTAATTTATAAAATCAAATAGGTACAGATGCACCAGTTGTGGTAAATCACAAAGTAGTCTAGATTTGAAAACATACAGTAGATAGAAAATACATTAATTAATATTGAGTGTAGGTACATTGCAAAGAGAGATGTAAAGTGATTAATTTTTAGTGAAGCGGAAAAGTTACTAATATCTTAAAATACATAACAATTCTTACAAATGCAGTAAGTTTATAATTTTTTATTGGTCTTACTGTGTCTTCCGTGGTTTGGTTCTCTGAAACTTCTATTGGCATATTTGAGAGTATAGAATACTTTCATTCGACAAAAGGGACAACAGATAATCAATATTAAAATCGTCAGCTTTGCAACGGAATTTTTTGTAATTCAAGTTTTATTTTATGGCCAATATTGTCTTCAATTGACAGTTTTGGAAATAATTCACAAAATGTTGTATCAAATGAAAAATATACAAATAAAAAGAATTATGGCATTGTTAAGTTTCCAAATGTATTCTTTTGTCCATTCTCGTAGGCTCTAAAATAGCACACATAGTTTCATTTTGTAAAATTTCACTATTTTCTTGGAAAATTTTTCACATAATTCACATATATGTTTTGTTAAACATTTTTCATTAGGTATCCAGAGACCCAGGCTAAGCGTTTTTCATAACTGTGGATTAAAATAATCATTGGGATTAATATGCAACACTTCATTAAATATATTTTCTTTAACACTATTTGCGAGAATAACTTCTGTTGCATTGGTGTTCTTCAATGTTAAAGGTACTTAATAGTTCATCAATATCTGGGATGCAATTGCAGTCTACATGTCGGAAGAAGTTTAGACAAAAATTTTTTAAATGCATAGTGGAATTGAATGTGTTGGGTTCAAATTGCAACCTCCTTTTTGCCTTATACTTAAACATATTCTCAAGACAATCTTGATTTAGTGTCTCATAAAATTACTTTTGTATGGTTGCAAATCTTCATAACATCAAACAACCTGTAATTGTGGTTTGAACCGTCTAAAAATTTCATTGTCCTTGTAACATCCTTACCAACGCTGTTAATAATTTTAAGGTTTTAAATTCATTTTCATACTATTTAGAAAAATTATTTGCTGCCTACTTCACAAAAGGTCTATTAAACTCTTTGATGCATATTGATAAGAATTTAACACATCGAATAATTTGTCTATATTAGATACAAACTTCTGTACCCATTGCAGCTTGGCAAATAGCAAATGAAATTAGTGTTTCTAGTCCTGTCGCTACAGAAGAACTAAGTACTTGAGCTGCTAAGACATTCATTTTCTGAAATGGTGTTGGATCCAAATGTGCATTTGTTAACTTAGGTACCATTCTAAATGACATTTCTATCTCTATTGTATAACATTTCTATATACTTAAAATCAATAGTATCATTATCACTTATAAACGATATTTTAAAATTATTCCTAGTTGATTTCAAAAGATGTGTGTATCAAACAGATGGAATATTCTTTTACCATCTACTCTAAAATATGGTTTATCTGGAGTTCCTACATCTTTTGAAAACTTCACAAAATTAGAACCTTGATCAGTTATTAAAGCGAACTCTTAGTCCAATATGATTTAGCTTTACTATTGTGTTGAAGATAATATCTTGCAAGTACTGGACTTGGCAACTATTGGTTACAAAGAAAAATCGATGGTTGCTTCCAATTCTGATGGATTCCTCTAGCCATAAGTGCAAGTGCACTGTTTGCAGGAGAATATGATTTCTATCATTATTCTGATGGAAACCAATTATAATATCTTTTGACGATTATAAAATAAATGGGTTTTACAGACATTTCATCCGACATAAAATGCAATCCTTTCCTTTTCATTTAAGTTACCTACTTTAATCAACCATTTGAAAAATAAATTCATTGAAACCTGATGTAATATCCCACTTAGTGGTTAATCTACACAAAGTGCTCTTGGAAGGTAATCTAAATGTCTCTTTAAAAACCTATAGACTGACGGTCCTAAAAATAAACTGTCAACAAACTGCTTAAAAAAATCACTGTATCTGGATCCTTTGGCTTCTTTGATGCAAGCTCTATTTGCATAATGAAAAATTTGCCATTCCTGTACTGAATGTGTTCTTACAAAATCTGATAAAATTCTCCTTTGTACAATCATCCTGTGCTGGTTGTGATGCTTGTGTAAATGATTGCGTATACATCTTCTTTTAAGATTATGAATTTCAGCTTTAAAGTCGTTTTCTTAGAAGACAAGCTAAGCTGAGGAGAGTTTGACTTCCTTTATGAGATGTATCTGTAAAATGAAATATTTCCACAATTACATTAATTTATCACAAACTAATCATTATTAATTATGTGAATCCTTATAATTAAAGCTATCTATGACTGTTGATAAATTTGTAGGTAATTTATATGAACCTACCAAAACACTTTGAGTTTTAATGTAAACAAGTTGTTGTTGCATATAATTTAATATGTGATCAGCTGTATGTTACGAACGAACATCTGAAACAACAAAATGCTACTGCTATTATTAAATTTTACATAAGTACCTAATGGCGAAGATTTAACAGTTGACCCTGTTGTGACTTCATCATGTACTGTTGTCGTTGGTGAATCATTAGGTACCTTATGAAGTACACCACTCAGTAGTGGCAATACTGAATGCTAATAAAAGATACAATCAGGATTATTAATTTCATTTTAAACGTAGTTACCTTTAAACCTTGGCCTTCTTCAAACAACGTAGGTTCAGCATTCTTGTAACCTTGAACGACACATTCCTAACATATTTTCATGGAAATGTTGACTGCAAACTCGCCTATTGAGAAGAGTTTTTTGAGATTCTTGTGCTAGATCTGTTCTTCCGATGCATTCCAACCATTGTTGCCTTCTGAAATAAAATAATGCTAATTGCTAATAATATATTACTTACGGTTTACATACCTTTTGACCTCTTTAGGTACTCGGAAAAACTTCAAGTGTTTGTTGTTTCCACTATTATTAGAACAATTGATCACAGCACAGTATTCGAATCCCATTTTTACAACAGTCAAAGATAAAATCCTTAGTATTTACAAAAACTATCAACACACATAACTAATTTTTTAATCTGTCCACACTAACAATCACAAAACAATTAACATCATAAAACAATAACCAAAATTAACACACTCAAAGATGATTAAAAAAATACGCATCTAACAGTTGATTGCCGATATACGCCATATTGCAATGTTAATAAAAAACGCGGTAAATTCAAATATATTAATTTAACCCCAGAATCTATTCTGGGATTTAACTATTCGTCCTCGTAAATTATGCGCACAGCAGTTGCGCGAATATCAACCGAGACCATAAATATCCAAGAGTGACACTTCTGACTACTACCTATTCTGGGCTAAAACCACAGATGAGTTTACAGAAATTGCATGGTTTCCTTTATTCGTGAAGGAACTTTGGTCATTCCGCTCCGCTGCGCAATTATAACCGCATTCGTTTATTAAAAAAATTTGAAATGGTACGCGATCTTTAATGTTTGGAAAGGGTAAAATTTCAAACCAAACTAATTCCATTAAAAGGGGTATAATTTAAACGGCGAAGTATAAAATATCGTTTAATTTTAGATACATATGTAAATTTAAATGAAATTTTACAAAGTAAAAAGTGTAGCTTGTTGTATGTAAACAACTCTTATCTTTAAATTATTATAATTATTATACAAAAACTTATCATAATTTAAGATTAGTCAACTTGCCTTTGGTATGTGTGAATCCTTGCGGTATTGCAGGTTCACATTCCATTAATATAAGTAATTTGACTGTAATCTCATTATATTTATGTATTTAATAAAATTAATACTCTTATCTTTATACAGCTGTGAATAATCAGTTTTTTTATAACACAAAAAGGCGTAATCTTAATATTAAATTAAACATTTATCGTTAATTATAAAAATAAAAAATTTTTAACTGTTTCTTATCTTTATTGCGTTTTTGTTGAACCAGTTCTTTATTCATATATTTTAAGGTATAAAAAATTAAGTTTAGGATTGTCACGACAATTGTTTTTACAATTCAGCACACCACAATAATGAACCATGTATAATGCGCTAACCTAACTTATTCGATAACTAAATACTATTTAAGAAACACTAATTAACGTAATTATATGGTAAAAATAACTAATTAAAACAAACAGATCACTAAGAATTAATAAACAATGTTACTTTAGATACTAAAAAAAATAATTTATGATCACAACACACGTGCTTAATCGGCCATATTATGTGCAGAGGAGCTGCGCGAGTTGCATTTTGGGACATCAGTTTTCATTAGTGCAATTTCTGTAAAACTCCTTATTCTGTGCTAAAACTAGTAACTACACTAGTTGTGCTTTAGATAAGGTAAGAGGGGGGGTAAGAGAGGGGAATGCGTAACATGCTGTACGGACAATCGGAGTAAAGTGTGTAGTGTGATAAAATTCGGGCCGACACCATTTTCTGGTGCCAAACAACGGTAGTGTCACCAACTTTATTTTATGTGCCTGTGCGTTAAAATTGAACGAAAGCCGTTCTATTATTACCACATAAGAATAGTGGTTTGTTATTCTTATGGCTGCAAGAGTCGTAGTGACAGAAATCACTCTGGAATCTCATTTCGCAGGTAAAAAGTGGAGTTAGTACTATAGTATGACTGATAATTTACATTATATTTCCGTTCTAACATCGTTAATCCGTCTAAATTTCGCTACTATGAGCTGGAAGAAGATCTAAACAAATATTGCTGACGGTTTGAATAGCATTTTTCTGATCCAGTTATAGAAATAATTTGCTTCAAAAACTACCAATGAACCATTGGCGTCCAGTGGCGTCTGTAGTATTTTTTACCATGTTTACTATATTAGTTTTAAAATGCAATACGACTTAGTTAATATTACTATAATTTATGATTTATATTTTATTACAGATTCCCCATGAATAAGCTACAAAGAAAGGAACTTTGGGTTCAACATATGAAGATTGTGGATTGGACACCTACATCAAATAATAGGCTTTGTTTCAAACATTTTGAAAACGATTTATTTTATCCTGCGTATAAACGAAAGTGCTTTGACGAAAAATAATTTTATTATTACCTACATTAAAAAGTAAGATTATGTTTAATTGCATACAAACTTCTTTAACATAGCATGTACTAGAATGTACTAGCAACCACATTTATTTGTAATTCTGAGCTCTTAAGACGATTATATAGTTTGGAAGTAAATTTGGTGCTTTTCTTTTACCACAACTCTAAATAGATTTTAAATGTAAGAGTGACTTTGTTGCATTGTCTCATTTTTACAAATCAGCAACATTATTTTGTGTTGCAATTTTGCTTTCTTCGTTGCCTCACCCACGTGTGTTCTGAACCTCAAGTAACTTTGAATTAGAAAGTTAATAAATTGGCGTATGTCGTAAGGATGGAACGAAATCCTGTGTCATGTACTGGGAAGTTGTTAACTAAGAACCTGATGTCTAACTTACTTTACTGAAAGTAGGTACCTTTCTAAAATATGCTTGTAGTCTTTCTAACGTGGACAATATGTAAGGTACTTCAAAATGGTCTACTAATCGCAACAAGTGATGTAATAATACATTATGATTGTGTTAAAAGGCATTGTAAATTGTTTTAACTTATTACTGATAAAATGAACTTCCTTAAAGTAAAACCAAATTAAATGTTCTTTTGCTTAACCTAAAAGTATTCATGTCAAATTATAATTTACATTAATAGTATATTATAATACGAGTGTATAAGCAAGCCTTTTAAGCACGCATAACAAGTTTGAAGAAAACGAGTGAAACGAGTTTCCTTTAATGTTGTAAGTGCTTTATCGATGCTTATACACGAGTTTTATACACTATTTTTAGTACTCATGAAAGGATCCTTTCTTAGAATGATTATTTACCATTTCGATTTTGCTCCTTAATTTTTTTATCAGGTAGTCACATGCAAAATTGGTTTGGTTAGCATGGGGATTTTCTATAAATCAAGAGACATTACATTAAGGAGTGCGGAAAAGTTTGGTTGAGTTAAAAAGACGCTACTACTGTAACTGAACCTTTGACGATGAAAATGGTCAAATTTAGTATATTGTACATTTTGAAGTTTAAGTAATGTCAGAAATATTACTGTTTCCTAGTAAACAAAGTATAAAGCAAAAGCATGCCGTGCTATAATTGTCGATTTACGCACGTTCCAGCGTGTTTTAATGATCATTTATAATACATGCGTACTAAAAATAGTGGATTATGTTACAAGTGAGTGAAATAAGCCATTATAAGCAAATGAGATTTTTGAGCGCGAGTGCGACAAATTCTCACTTGCTTATAATAGCACTTCACTCACTTGTGATATACGACGTTTTGTACAACAGTTGCATTTTTTTTAACAACAGCAACTGTTGGACAAAATATTTTGTCCAGCAGTTGCAGTTTTTCACGTAGTTTATACGTTAGTTTTCAGTGACTAAAATCAAATTTTATTCACTAGTGACTAAATTTTATATTTATATTCTATACAAGTAAAAATGAAAATATGACCGAAAATTTGTTTTTCATCAATAAAATTTGTTTTTCATCAATAACGTATTCATGACAACCGGTCGACCGACCGTGACCTGGCTGATTGACTCTTTTTTATACTTTTTTTGAAATAATCTCTTCAAGTTTTTCGTTAAAAAAAATGCAACTGTTGGACAAAACATCGTATATCACAAGTTAGTGAAATGTCATTATAAGCATTTGGGAATTTGTCACTCGCGCTCGTGCGACAAAAATCTCACTTGCTTATAATGGCTTATTTCACTCACTAGTAATATAATCTACTATAATGTATCAGCTTTTAATTTATCTGCAGTATCTGAATATGACTACGTTTATATTTTGTTTCATTATAATATTCACGGGTCAAATTTGCATTGAGAATGACAATAATTAAGCCTATACGGTACGCCTATCCCACTATACCAGTTGAGATGCCTTGTGGATACGCCACTGGTTTATAGTCTGGTGCCAGATTATCACACTGTACTTCTCAACCTCAACGTTACGCGTCCCCTCTCTTACCTTGTCTGAGAGTTCAAAGAATTGTGCTCTAGCCCCACGAAAATGCAATGCGGCAGATATTCGTGCAAACAACTGATTACTCTAAATCTAACACAACTTTCGGAAGTGAACTGAACACCGCCTTTTTAAAATTTGTGTTATTGGGGTTATGTTACCACATTTGACTTAGATTACTTTAAGACCAGCTTCAATAAGGGATCGTGACACGTTCGGTTGGGACGGAAGCCGAATTGGCTGATGGGAAGGTCATTAAATTCGAGGTAGTCCCTGAGTCGCCTAGCTAGAATCTACTCAAAGCATTTTCTGAGGCAACTCAGGAGGGAAATCGGTCTATAGGAGGAGGGTGAGGTTAGATCGGCGTGGGGTTTGGGCATCATGGCGATGGAGGCCGATTTCCAGTCCGGCTTAAAGTGGGATAGGATTAAGCATTGGTTGTAGAGTAATTGGAGAGATGGGTCGGGTAAATGACGGAGGATTTTTCGATTTAGGCCGTCATGGCCTGGGGGACAATTTTTCCGTTTTTGAAATATGTGTTGACCTGGTCGGTCGTGATGGGGCATAAAAGGGATTCTCGTTATCGAGTTGGATTTCAGGAAGGTTAAGGTTGCGGAATTCTTCAAAGCGACCCTCGAGGAGTGCCTTGAACCGGTTATCTAATTGGGAATCATCTGGGGATCGAAAAATAGATTGGAGGTGATGACCAAAGAAATCGGTATTTTCTTGGTCGGAAGAGATTAGGTTGCCCTGAAGGTCGGTCAGGTGGGATTTAGGGTTGACTTTCATTCTGGTCAGTCTATCGAACTGTTGCCAGAAGAGTTTACTATAATCTAGCTAGGAGCTGGCTTTGGTCCAGGAGTTTTCGGCGTGTTTGTTGGCTTCTCGCCTGATTAAGGCGTTAAGGCGATTGTATTCGGGCTTGAGAACCGGATCCCTAGATCGCAAGAATTGACGATAGATTCGTCTTTTCTCTTTTATCCAGTTCACGATGTGCCGTGGGAGTGGTTTTCGGGAAATGTCGATGTTTTTTTATGGGACAGATATCGACCCCTTCCGTAATTACGGAAGTTAGGTCTCTCGAGATCTTGGGTCGTTTAAAGATTGAGTGTAGGAAGGTTGTTGGAGATGTGTTCGGAGAACAGATTCCAGTCTGCTTTCGAAAAATATTTAGTGGCTGTGTATTGAGGAGGTGTAGAGGGAGCTAGACAAAATGAAGTATTGACCAATAGGGGTATATGATCTGATGTGATCGTGGTGCCTAGAAAGCAGTCACAATCGAAATAGTGAGCTATGGGTTCGGAAACTATGATATGATCTACTATTGAGGCACCTAAATGTTCGAAGTATGTTGGCTGTGTATTGGCGATTCACAAGAGCGGCAACTACAACAGAGCGGAGGATAGCCTGTTACCATTGCCATTAGCTGCGGTATCACCGAATTGGATGTGGCGGGGGTTGAGATCACCTAAGATAACTGCACTAGGGAGGCTAGAGGCGTAGATTAAAAGGTCATCGGATAGGGTATTGTGTTCGGGTGGGTTGTAATAAGAAATAGATACTATAGGAGTGGAAAAGTGCACCGTCGTAGCAACGCATTCGAGATGCTGTAGGTGCGCAAGAAGTTGAAAAGGAGTGGATTGGATGAAATTTTTAATTAAGAGAGCGGCTCCGTGGTGGCTATTATACTTTAGGAATGTGTGATACGTGTTGAAGTGAAGTGAGCATCTGTTTGTGAGTTTTATTTCCTGGATGGAAAGGATGTGTATATTGTGTGTGTGTAAAAAGTGTTTAAGGGGCGTTTCCGACGATCGCCCCAGGCATAGACGGTCCCTGCTAGGATGTCCATTAGGAAGGAGTTAAGGATTGGGTTGGCAGATTACGGCGACCTTCATCCGCGTACCGGATACGCAGATGTTGATCGTCTGTTGGAAGAGGTTTCGGGATAGCGAATCTAGGGTGCGGATAACCCTAACTCGCCGGTCGGGGAACATCTGGAAGAGAGAGTGGGTGAATATTTGTAGGGTCTTTGATGGATAAGGATTCGGTGTCTGGAGAGGGTTTAAGGTGAGCTGTGTCTTCCGGACTCTTCGGAAGGCAGGATAGGTTCGAGGGATGCCATCTTCGACGGAGAACTGGGAGGTTCCCGCCTCTTCCGGCACTTGAAAGAAAAGGAAGGATAGGTTTCCCCGCAGTTGTTACACCTTGGGTTAGCCCAGGATTTGGACGAGGAGGAAATGTGGCTTTCACCACAGTTAGGGCAACGGATAGCACGGGTAGGACACTCCTCAGCGGTATGCCCCACCTGCGTACAGGTGGGACAATACTTGGGGAGGGATTGAGGGATAAGAGTGGGTTCGCAACTGTAGTGTCACCCGAACATGATAACACCGCGAGCGCGGAGGTACTTAAGGCTGGTTTGGGAAGAAGTTATAATCCGGATAAGGGATGTGGGGGTGTTCATCGCCTCAGCGGTGATGCGAACGGCGTTCCTCACGTGTGGAAGATCGATCGCACCGAGGATCTTGGGTTCTAGGATGTTATTATCTACGTGACGAATCACACAGGAAAAGGAGTGGAGTTGAAGGGACAGGGACTGGATAGTTGGGTGAAGGTTGCTGTACACAGCCTAAACGGTGTACCATCCGGCAAGGGAGAGGAGGCCTCTAGGAAACAGGTGTGTTTATGGTTAAACGTTAAGTTTAACCAGGGAATGTTAAAGGATTTCTGGGTGGTTATGGATTTTGGGATATTGCAGATGCAATACCTCGAGGATTGAGAGCGGGTGGATTTAGGACTGGAGAAAGCGGGTGTAGGAATCACGGCACGCACAGGTGGATGGGCGGGTGTGGGTAAGACGACGGGATTGTGTGTGTGCGGGTTTGTGTGTGTGAGCGGATTTCTGTGCCTGAGCGGGTTTGTGTGGTTTTGTGGACGCGTGTAGAGATGTAGGAATGTGTAGATGAGGTTGAAATGGACGAGGCGTTTGAATGGGATCGTGTATCTGAAGATGGTGGTGGCGAGGCGAGGGTGTGCGTATGTGAGGGTTGTGTGTGTAGGTGTAGGTGGACGGGAGGCGTTGGGGGTTGGGGACATAACCGTTACGGTAGCACGGTGGCGACCGTGCTTAACCATCGCGGTTGTTGTTAATCAGGTTTTGAAAAGTAAAAAGAAAAGGAATTGTTTTAAAGAAAGGCCAGGTCTCCCCCGAGGTGGTCTCACACCCCGAGGAATAAAGGCTTGGAAATCAGAGACCCAAACAGAAAAAGGAGGAAAACAAGTGTTAAAATAAAACAATAAATTAAAACAATTCTTTTATTAATCGATACCTATTGCTTAACCCGACGTAGATACTGTAGTTGGAGGTGGCGGTGTCCTGGATGTTTCTGTATTTTGTTCTTCGCTCCTACTGTATTCCGGCGGCTCATGCGGGCTGCTAGGCTGTGACTCCTTTACTGATGACCGCTTCTTCGCATTATCTCTATGCAAGAGGATTAAGATAGGAAGAACGACGACCATATCGATATTAGTGCCATCTATTGCTTCAAATGTTTACTACTGACATATTGATAAATACGTTTCTTACCGATCGTGCAGATGATTCACGACATCTTCTAAAACTCATATTTACTTAGATATCGCACTAATGAGCAACCCTGTATACGTTACGGTTAGAAATGTACACCTACCCCTTCTGTCAGGTTACAGTAGTTCTGTTTATCTAGTCTAAACAAGTTTGGACACAAAAAATTTCAAAAAAATTGTTAGGTTACATGAATTGCACCAAAAATAAATAAACTGTCCAATCTAGTTTAGATTAGATAAACAAAATTACTGTAACCTAACGTCATATTACCGGAACGCAACTTGTGATTTAGCCGCTCGTGTGATTACAAGCAGTGATTTAGATGCGAATCAACCCGGCCCTTCAGGAGTAAAAAGACAAAAAAGTACAAGCGGGAAACCCACAAAAATTAAGACGAAATGTTGCGATTTTTATACGAATCAGATACCAATATTTACGATGACTTGGATGAAGATTTTGAAGTCGTTCCTAACGAGACATCTTCGGAAAGTGAACTAGAATTGGAAATAGATGATGGTAGGTAGGTACAGTTCGTTTGTTTTATGATTATTTGTTCGAAGTAGCTCCAGCAGATTTAATAAACCAGGAAGCCAATAACAACGAATGGAAGTGGGAAATAACAGACGATAGTATGAAGATTTTAATGTTAGTAAATCAAATGAAATGCTGGTTGTCTGCCGAATGCTCAACCACTCCATTATTTTCAGTTGCAAATGATGATTTCATAAACAACATAATAAGAGAAACGAACGAATATGCGTTAGATCTCTTTCTCACTACTCTGAAAGGGCTAGAATATCGAAATGCAAACATTTGGAATTTGCAAAATTCTTAATATTTTTAGGATTGTTGTTTCATATAGCTACAATTAAATTGAATAGGCTGCAAGATTATTGGAGAACTCATCATTTATTTAATTTAAAATGTTTTTCAGATCATATCAGTCGAGACAGGTTTTTAATTATATTAAGATGATTTTATTTTATCAGAAATCGTAGACCCGATGAACCTAAGCCTACGTACCGTCGGTATTACTTCAAAAGTAAAATGAGTGAAGTTTATTGTCTCCAGAAAAACCTTTGGCCTGACGAATCTATGATTTTGTGGAAAGGTCGGCTTCTTTTTAAGCAGCATATTTCTAACAAGCGTCATAAATACCGTCTAAAATTATATGTGGTGACAGAACCAAACGGGCTGATATTCAACTTCACTTGTTATACCGGCCAATCAGATGAATTGGGCGGTAAGGAGCAGGCTAAAAATGTGGTCATGTATCTATTAGATGGGATTTTCTGTAATGGTCACAGCATTTATATGGACACCTTCTATAACAGCTGTGATCTAGCAAAAATCAAACAGAATAGGCAATCCTAAAGATATTTTGCTTCTAAAACTAAAACTTGGGGAAATACGAGCAAGATACTGCGATAGAGTAATGGTGGGCATCTGGAAGGACTAAAGGGATATCAATTATATTTCTACAGAATTTTCAAACACAATGGCTTAGGTAAAAAACAAACGAGGTGTTGGGAAAGAGAAACCATTGCCATTTATAAAATATAACGAAAATATGGTTGGTATCGACAGGAAAGACCAAATGATGGCCAACTATCCATCATTGAGAAAATCCTTATTTTGGTACAAAAAATTATGGTTCTCCAACTTCTTATGTTTGATTCATGTATGCTGGTTTGTAAATACTCGGGAAAGAAGCCTACATTCCACAACTTTCGGTTTTCGGTGATAGAAAAGCTATTACCCAAAACGGCAACAAAACAAGAGTGCTGCAGCAAACCCAAATCATGTACCTTCTAGGATTTCAGTGAATGGGGACGACACTAAAAAAAAGAATTCCCAGAAGAAGATGCCGTGTGTGTTTCCAACAAAAAATTAGGAAGGATTCACTATTTGAGTACAAAGGGTGTCCAGAAAATCAAGCACTGTGTGTCGAGCCTTGCTTTGCTTTGTACCACAAAAAAATCTGTATCTGACAGAAATTTCAGCTAAGATTTTGTACGTTTTTTATATACAATTATTTTATAGTTATTTATTCAATATTAAAGTTTTTTGTTTCACCGAGTGTATTTTTTCAATTTGAATGAATAAAAAATTCTTGATACAAATTGACGCTAATTGACGTCATCCGCATATATAGGTTTTGTATATAAAATATGCGGATGACACCAATCCGCGTCATGGCCTTGAAATTTTTTTACTGCAATTTTGATCAAAAGAAAATTAAAACTGTGAAATAACATTAAGTATACTAAACGATTGCTAAAAAATTGTTTCCACATATTGTGATGATTCCACGGTTTAGATTCGCAGTGAAAGTATTAATCAATCAAAGTTATCTAACTATCAAAATTCGACCGTACATACCTCAACCATTAAAATATCTTCAATACGGGCACCTCTTAAAGTCGTGCAAAAACCAAGGAAAGTGCGAGGGTGGGAAAGCGGCTCACGAAGAAGATGAGGTATGCCAATTCCCTCCAGCTTGTATTAATTGCGGAGGTTCGCATACAATACGATTCTTACAATGCACAATCCTTCAGAAAGATAAAGAACTTTGTTGGGTAAAAGTAACACAATTTAAGTTTCAAAGAAGCTAGGGCAATGGTATCTTATGTACATCAAGAGAAAACCTACGCTAGTCAAACGTCAGGTCACATAGACACGGATCTAGCAGCACAAGAAACAGCAGAAGGCAACATACTGGCACCTACACAAATACAACAAACAATAAACTCAAACCTACAACGAAGTTTGTCCAACTGGACAATGGATCCGAATGTAATATCGTATAAACCAAAGAAATAGTACTTAAGTTAAAAATAACTACAAGTGTTATACTACACACCCACCATTTGGAACGCGAAAATAGCTCAACTAAACAAAGTTAATAAACAACTCCTGAAAACTATACAGCGTACAAAAGAAAGGTTTGAAAAAAAAAATGGCTCAAAACCGATCTCGTCAAGAGTGCACCTCATCTCTTACATCAACAAGGCCACAAAACAAAATGTGGAAAAAGATTAGATGTACTATGGGATCAAATAACCCACCAGTAAATCCAACGTTGTTAATAAACAATAAAGTAATAAAAGATTCCTTTACAGTGGCAAATCACTTTGCGGAATACTTTCAAGATGAAGCAGCGAATATACTGAATCATTTAGAGTACAGAAAACTTACTGAGGATCACTCACACTGGAACTTACGGGAGGCGAAGACGAAAGCAACAACCTTGCTTTCAGCAAGACCGAGTTGGAAAGGGCGTTGCAACTAGCAAAAAAGTGGGCACCAGAGCATGATAGGTTCACAGTCAGCATGACTGTGGACACTAAAGACTAAAGCAAACGCTATTAGACCTAGTCAATAAAATATATCTTACTGGTACCTCTCCTTCGTCATGGAAACTCGCGACTATCATAGCAATTCCTAAAGGAAAAAATGACAACAATCCAGAAAACTATGTGCCAATTTCATTGATGTCTTGTTTAACTACGGTCTTGGAATCAATGGCCAACTTTAGGCTTATCACAACTCTGGAAAAGAAAAACGTATTTAACTCTTACCAAGCAGGGCTTAGGAAAGGATACTTAACAGTAGACCAGATCGTAAAGCTAGAAGAAATGGCGAAAGAAGCCTTCACTACTACACAGCATTGCTTAGCAATCTTTTTTGATATACGTATAGCCCATCAATCTGTATTGAGACATTGTGTTTTGGAAACGCTTTCGTTCGCTCAAAATATCTTACAGGTTTATACGTGTAAAAATTGGTAATGCTTTCTCTAACACAAAGAAACAACAGAATGGGATCCCATAAGGGTCAGTGTAAAGTGGGACCCTGTTTGTAGTGGCGATAAACAATATAGACAGCATCAGTAAAACAACGCATGCTTTATTATACGTAGATGACCTACGCATAATTACAAAAGGCAAAGATTTAGAACAAATGGCAACAACAATACAGAACCATATTAATGTCCTGGTGAGAGAAGCAGAAGTTCGTGGATTTCAGTTCTCGTACAACAAAACCAAGACTATGCATTTTTGTCGACTTAGGCACACTCATGAGGAACTTAGACTAAACTTAAACAATGCAATAATACAGTATATTGAAGAGTACAAATTCCTAGGAATGTTGCTCGACACCAAACTCACATAGACGAAGCACATAGAAAATCTGCTGTCAAAATGTAAATTAACACTAAACAGAATTCGGGTTCTAAGTCAGTATACCTGGGGAGCAGTCAAGGAAAATAATAAATGTCTTTATACGAAGCAAACTGGAATACAGATCTGCAGTGCATAAAACCGCCGTTAAGTCACATATAAAAAAAATTAAATCAGTTTCGAATAGGTGCTTTTAGAACTTCCCCCACTGACAGTCTCGATGTAGCAAACCAATCATTACACATAGATCTTAATCTAGAACAACGAAGTCTCCGATATGGGATAAAACTGTGTGCCAAATCAATGCATTCTATGCATGATAAAATAACAAATCCCGTAATTCTCGACAAATATCACCAGAAGCAGACCAAAAACAATACCAGCTGTAAAACATTTATAGAGGACTAACGACATACAATCTTCTACCGCTATCTTTCTGGCAACCCATCGATGAAGTTCCACCATGGAAACTACTAATTCCTAACGTTCAGTTTTCTAAAGCAACGAAAGAAATAGAAACTAATCCAAACGTATATGTTGGAGTGTGCGACAAGCCAACAGCAAAAGAAGGGGCAAGAATCTACAAAAACAATATTAAAGTCTGGAAATTCCACGATATGTACACCTTAGCTCACAGAGAAGGAGTTATTAAGACAGATTAACCAAGAAATAGAAATCGTCTGGAAAGACAGGTGGTCATCCAATACATCACACTTAAAATTAATACAACTAAGCGTTCAAAATTACAAATATCCATCAACAATTAACCGCAAAGAACAGGTGTTACTAACACGACTTCGAATTGGGCACACGAGACTTACACACAGTCATCTATGAATAGGAGGAAGAGTAAGAAACTGCCCTCAGTGTGGCGAAGTTTTAAACGTAAAACACATATTAGAACAATGCAAACATTGTTATTGTATTATGGTTTACTTGTTTATTCCATATTTAAAAACAAGTTGGCGTGCGAGTATTTAACAATTAGTTTCAGAAAGAAGCAACCCCGATTTTAAAGCAGGTAGATGTAAATATTTTTTGGTTAATAAGGCAAATCGATAATTTTATGAACCTGGCCCACTTTAATCTACCACTGAGCATAAGGCGCAAAATCTTCTTGTTATTACCCAAACTGTTAAGTGGCTAAAATTTGTAGCCATGGGTGTAGAAGTATACTTATAGAACTTCCAGGGCTTTACAACTTTATCACAAACACAACGAGTTAAGATACGCAGTTTAAAACTCGGCGCCACGGCGATTAATTACAGATTAATTTTTGGAAAAACACAAAAAAAAGGATGAATTCGTGTTTTTAGTTGTTTTACTAATATATACACGATCAAATATAGACATTATAGACAGAACGGTTTACAATGAGAGTTTCTAATTAAAACAATCAAATCGATGCGGCTGAATCAAAATACTAATCGCAACTACCTCTCACCTCCGACTTCAACTACCCATATTTACTCCCGTAATCAACCCTCGTTTTTCAAAAGTAATAAAAAAACAAGAAATTATTACGAGGGAAGATTTTTCACATTCATTATTGAACAAAGTCTTAATTTTAAAAATATGCACTCGTCCGTAGAAAAACTTATATCTAATATCAAATTTCAAAGTAACAAACAACGACGTCTTTGATCGTGGCGTGTACCGATACAGTTTATTGTTACACATTTGTGAAGTTTTTACCACCAGTATGTGCATACAGCCGCTTTCGAAGATATGTTACGGTGCCCGGTAACGGCACTTTTAGACGTACACCTGCTTCTACCCTAACATGTGTTTTTCAACCGTTAGCCAACTATTAGTTACATACATTCCCACATTTCTTACACAAAATAAAATATCACGGAAAACGTTAGGGAATCACGACTTATTATCAAGATATTAAAACCCATTAATTATCTTTCTTTTTGCAGCAGTAATTACGATTTGAGAAAATGTTTATTACAATAATATAATTTTCTCGGTCCGCTACCTACATATGTGAATATTACCCTTGTTTACACAGGTATGGAAACATATGATCGCGGGTCTGACTCTTTAAGTGTAAAGTATTTACTTAATAGTTTCAAAGAACACGCGACTTTTCAACATCATCTTAATTGCTTTGGTTTCGTTAGAAATGTTGAAGCTAGATTAAAGGAGACTTAAGTAGTTCATATTTTGTGCTTACATGCAAATATGTACAAGTGTCAACATCGGTAAAGTTATGTCTCTCTCACACTCACATAATGCTTATTGGGTTTCTTTCTAGCTTATTATAAGCCTGATCCGCAATAATGTTTTTCCATACCTGTAAACATACTGAAGCAAGGATATTACGTAAGAGCTTTAATTCACCTTACGTACGTGTATTACGTAAAGGAAAATTTACAGGTATGGTGGAGTTTCGTATTCGCCTGTTAAGTACATAGGAGTAGAAAAATGTAAGTTACTAATGAATAACAAATAAAATATATTGCATTATACGCAAAGAACGGTTTTTACTGGCTCTAGGAGATTGTAGGCTCGCCTGACGGCTCGTCAATAAACCTGTCGCCACTAAAAAAACATGATAATTATATAAAATACTATACCCTGTTTTAAAGTTAAGCATTAAATGACGACTTTAGCCTACGTTGTCTATATTACATTATATTATTCGCATATCATTGGTCTGATATAACTATTATACTCTGTTCCATCTTATTTTTATTAGAACAGGCCATGGAAATCTGGGGAGAGTGTCGTAGAACTGTCAAAAGAACAAAAGTTATTACTGTAGCTTGACTTTTGAAAATTATAGGTTGTATTTTTAAAATTAAACTATGCAGCCTTGCAACACAGTTTTTTATGCTATTTAGACTTTGTTTGCATGTAAGTAGAAGAGAGGCACCATGCGCCATCTTGAGAGCCCGTATTTCCCACCCTTATTTTGTATGGTTTCTTTTCGGAGGCCTTTTTAAACCCTTTATGGAATTTTCATCCCTAATTAGGGTCTTCTGTTTATACTCGCTTACTTGAGGGGCGTATTTTTTACCCTTATTTTATGATTTCTTTTCGGTGGCCTTTTTCAGCCCTTGAAGAGACTTTCAACCCTGATTATTTTTGTTTGTATTAAGAGCCCTTTTGGTGGGGAGCCCCTGGAGGTTAGGCAATTGTACGTATTCTCTTAATTCCTATCTACAGATTGTAACCTTACGAAATTTTATTTACACGTTGGGGTTGTATTCTAATAAGGAGGCCTAACGCTATCTTGTAATGCTGATATAGGGCTTCGCAACTTACTGCTGGAACTTAGCCCCGTGACCCTTGAAGTAAAATTTGAATTTGTATTCTAATAAGGAGGCCTTATTGCTACCCTGTAAGACAGGTGTATGAACAGTTATTACAATATTGTTTTCTAAACGAATATTAAAACTGATTGTTTTACCAGCATTGATTGCATTGAAATATGTTTAATATCCATCCGCTCGTTAAATTGTTGTATATTGTACAACTTAATATGTTTAAAGAAACTTGTCGTTACGTATAACTTAGATGTGTTTTATAACTGTAATTAAAAATCTGTACAAGTAAATAAAATAAATAAAAGGTTAACAGCACACTTACCAGCTCTGTATTGAAAGAACATTTTTGAGGGACTGATTCACGAGTGATAGTCACTGCTTTGTGTTACTCGTCTAATCAAACTAAAACACTTTCTTGTTTTACGTTTATGAATAATTGATGTAAAACTAGCTATTGATTTCCCAAATTAATTTTTAGAGTGTAAATATAAACAACCTAATTATCTTTATCACACTTACTGCAATCGTATTTACCTTTTAAAGTAATTAATTACAACGGTTTGAACAAAATATTATATGATGTCCATACATAATACACACGCAAATTGTTTTTAAAAAGCATTACACGTTTTGTGATAATTACATGTTAAATTAAAAACAATATGTATTAGAAACACTTTATGTTCTTTAGCTAATTACGTGAATGGTTGGGAAACGTTAAACAATAATTTAATTATCTCGTCATTTACAATTAAACATGTACTAAAAAAGTTTTTACAAATCAATCATTGATAAACTATTTAATCTACAATATACAAACGTTAACGTATAAAGACCAAACATCCGAATGGTAATCCTGCAGTATTATTTATTGTAACGGACCATCTAGAATTCTTCACTAGGAAACGTAAATGATATTGAGGTGCTCGTCCAAAGGAATCAAAATACTCTCCGTTACCATTATCATCAATGTAGATAGCGGTTCAATGCTGACCTGGTTTGCCTGCAGGATCCGTGTTTACAACAATTGCACACGGTCTAGGTGCGTGCCTCGGTAGTTGATTAGAAGCACATACAAGCCGAAACACATTCTTCCTGTGGTTGGGATCGATTTCAAACATTTCAACACTTGTACCGCATACATCTTTGGAATTGGTGTGCACCTAGGATTTATAATAAACAGGTTGCATAATTATCCTCTGTCATAAAAATTGTATTCTAATATAGGACAAAGACATGTAAAGATAATGAGAAGTGTTTTATAATAAAAGATTTTATTTAATTAATTTAACCTGTTAACATGTGTCAAGGTTATTTTTATTTTATAGAAGCGGTCGGTCTTGGATTTTTTTTAAGTTAACATGTATCATATACGTAAAATTTCGCGACGGGATTTCGGAAGGCAGTTTCGGCGATCCCACTCCAACCCTCTCCGAGCATAATCGAGATTGTAAGACAGGTGTAGGGTGTCGCAACTTGTTCTCGGGTCTTTGCCCCTTGTCGTGATCGCAACTTGTTCGTAAGCTTTCGTGTATTGTCGTGGTACCCTCGCTGGAAAATTTGAATTTGTATTATAATAATAAGGACTCTAATGCTAACTTGCAAGACAGGTGTAGGGCTGCGCAACTTTCTCTCGGGGCTTTCTCCCTTATCGTGGCCCCAATGGCGGAAAATTTGAATTTGTATTTAAGTCTCTGCAGGTTATGACTGGAAATATGAATCTGTATTATAATAAGGGTAAATGCTAACTTGTAAGACAGATGTAGGGCTTAGAACTTACTTTCAGGCCTCGCCCTCGACCAAAAGTTTGAATTTGTTTGTGACGCTATCTATGAGGAAATCGAACTTGTATTATAATAATAAGGAGGCCTAATGCTAACTTATAAGACAGACGTAGGCTTCGCAACTTACTTACTTTCGGGTCTTAGCCCCTGGTCCCTCGGCAGGATATTTGAATTTGGATTTAAGTGTTTACATTCTGATTACTTATTGCGAGAAATTTGAACTTGTATTCTAAGGGACCTATTGCTAGCTTATAAGACAAAACATAGGAACCTGTGTTAGGGCCTGCACCCTCCTATCGCGGCTCTTGTTGGGAAATTTGAATTTGTATCGTCATCTAGTTGTGTATGGCCTAATGAATATTTTCTGTAATAAAGGTGGCACCATCTAGCGTTATATTTCTAGGACTAATCAGAGTTTTGTTTGTGGCACCATCTAGTGGTATATTTTTAAACTAGCGAATGTTTTCTGTAATAGAGGCGGCGCCACCTAGCGGTATAATTCTAGGACTAATTAGGGTTGTTTGTGGTGCAATATAGTGGTGTAAAGGCTAATGAATGTTTTCTGTAACAAGGGATGATCGTGTTCGTCTCTCCCTCGTCTCTTTTTCAAACATACAAATCAATTATTAAAATCAATTAAATTAAATACCAAACTGATTTAACTTAATCATACAAAATCAGCTCACAATTAAAAAAATAGCAGTATGATTGAACGCACAGAGTGCAAAACAAAGCCAGTCTCACACTTATTGTAACTACCCATCTAACCGTACTTTCGCATTAACTGCAGCATTGTTAGTGTAGGTTCAAACACCGTTAGGAAAAAACAAGTTTATTAACAAAATTGAAGAAAAGCTTAGCGTTAGTTAGAAAATATATTATTATTATTATAAACAACAATACATCATTTTTATTTAATCACATCCTTTGTCGGTCTTCTACTTCTTGAACCGTGATTCGTCGCTATTATTATTATGGTTTTGAGATTCGTCCTTCTCCTCTACCTCATCGCTCTTCTTCCTCTTCTGTGAATCATCACCATCACCTTGGATGTGAGATACATTCAACTCATCCATCAATTTCGACGCCGTGCGTAATCAACCGCTCCTTCAGCTTATCTTTCTTACTAGAAAATGATAGTGGCTTGTCTAACTGTACCGAATGATACGCTACGCTATCGATAACCACCGCACAATTTCCGGATACATTGGACAGCGCAGGAATCAGCTGATTAATCACCCAATTTTGAACCCAGTCCTCATTCATAGTTTTATTCTAATCCCGATCCTGGTTTCCCGAATCCAATAAATAGTCGCGTTTTCCAAAAACCCTAAGTTACATCCCCGGCGATGGATATTAGAAGCATTTGGATAAATCCATGTTTCTCTAGATACACATATTGCTCTGAACTTTGCAACTGCTGAAGTTTTCTCAAAACCTTAATTTTAGCTACAAGGACATGTTTTCGTTTCACCTAAAATTTTGTGTCCCTTGGCACGTTTGTGATTGTAACCCATTTATTTAAATATTTTAAATAATGTTGTTCGATCTCCCTCAAAATTGAAATCCGTTTTAACATGATGATACAATTTGTCCAAAGTAAAATTTTCATTTTTTTAACTAATTGCCAGATTAATAGATCAAAAAGTGGCTAAACCATTCTTACTCATTTGAAATATATCCGACACTATTACGATAAGTTCATCTTAAAATTTGGCACAGAGTACGGTTACTTTTGACAGGACGGCGTTAAATCATTGAACTCTATAGCAACCGGAAGGGATGTATCGTCAAGCGCTGTGAGGCAAATAGATAATATAGGCAACTAGCCGACTGAGGGATTGCTATCTGACTCACACTCACAGCCATATATAGCATCACCAAGCTGATAACACATTATCTGGCTTACATTTAAACTTAACGTCGCGAAAGGGTTTTTCCCGCATATACTGGTACGAGTACATAGTACCTACTTAGAAATACTGTAAACATTTTTTATACATTTAACAAACCGAATTGATTCAAAATTTTGTTAGGTACACACAACAAGCAAAAATATTTATTGCTAAGTACAGCGGCGAGCAAAAAAAAACTGGGACAGTTAATCCAGGCACACTACGTCTATAGTTCAGAATTTGGCTTAGCATGAAACTGACTTTGCTTTAAAACAGTGTTCGTGCTAACATTTAGCTTATTCACAGTTGCTCGTATACTAACTCCATCCCTCAAACGTGTCACTGTCTTTTGCACTTGATTTAGTTCCGGGTTTGTTACAAATTTCAAATTGCCAAGGATTCAAAGATGTCAATTTGAAAGACATTTTTATCTCACACCACAATTCAAATAACTAAAATTTAGGGTGTCCCAGTTTTTTCTGCTCACAACTGTACCGGGTGGCCAACTAAGAACGGCCGTCGGCCATATCTCAGGTATGGATTATAGCACAGGTTCGGGAAAAATTTTTTATAACAAAAGTGGCCTCGAGAAACGCCTTTTAGAATTGTAGGTCCACCGCTAGAGGGCGTATTTGACATTTTCAAAATTTACACAATTAAGGGGCATATTAAATATTATAATCAGATTCCTCGACAAATTCTGCATATTTTTTATTTGACAAGTTTTAGTCTATCTCTTTAAATAAGGTGGGGAGAGTGAACCTTGTTACGAAAAACGCCTTTAATTCAGGTTCTGCTTGACCGATTTTAATAAACTTGATGTAGTTTGAAAGAGCTTCTGTTAAACAATAGAAAATTTGTAAATTTGAAGCAATCTGATTAATAACATAAATGTTAGAGGGCGCTGTTTAATATTTTTTAATATTGTGTTTTCTTTTACAATTTTAAATGGAAGCATAAAAATTTAAGTAGGTCTTTAAAAAGTAGACTAAATTAGTAATAAAACAGTGAAAACTGCAAGTCGATATCTTTTTCCTATCCTGAGATATAGTAAGAAAGAGGTAAATGGCGGGAATTGTTCTTCCAACGTCTAGTAGGCTAATTCGCGTTAACGGAAATTATTAAATTTGGCCTGGATGAAAAGATCTTGCATTGGTCTGCAGTAATTTAAACTGTTATCATACTAATGTTATGGTTGTCGCTAGATTACCTAAATGTAATGCTGTCGCTACTAACAATGAGAACAAACTATAAAATAATAATGTGATAAATCTAACAATTAAAACCTTAAATAAATAACTACGTAATTAGTGCGCCCTAGATGTTCGAAATGTCGTCCATCATTTTCAATGCATGAAATCAATAGCTGACGGGTGAAGAGAACAGCAGTTTCAATTTCTGCCCTTGAAATACTTCGTATTGTCTCTCGTATTCTTTCAATCATGCCAGCTCTTGTTATGAGTGTATCGGCATAAACGAGATCTTTTATTCGCCCCCACAAATAAAAATCTAAACAAGTTAGGTCTGGAGACGTGGGTGGCCAAATAAATAAACTTCCACGTCCTATCCACCTTTCAGGGTATGATTGATCTAAGAAATTCCGAACATCTCTAGAATAATGTGCCGGGCACCCATCATGTTGCAAGAACATGTCACGAGGAATGGCCCTCTCCTATACACTTGCTCTTTCTACTGCGCCTGACACAATAATAGACTAGACACAGGCAAGCACGCCAATCGCCCTTACAAAATGGGAATACCACTACAGAAAAAAATATCATGCCTGCTCTAATGCAAATTAAGGTGGAACAGAGTATATTTATATTGTTTTGACAACGTTGCCTATTTTCATTATGAACGTTTTACAAAAGAGGTTGTATAATTATGCCAGATGCTTTTGTCGAGCATGTATCATGACTACGTTTACACGAAAAAATAACACAGGTTTTAACAACAGCGGTTTTATTAATAACGGTTTCCAACGGCTGTTTACACGGACGTAAGAAAGTGGTGTTATTAACACCAGTTTAAAATGTGCAAATATTCATATTGTTATAAATTTTTGATAATCATTAATAAAGAAAATATGGACAAATTTATATAAAAGTTTCAAAAAATAAGTTTTCGAAAGTTTAAAAATAGTAGCTTAGATTTCGACCAAGATTGTAAGTTAAATATTGAATTTGTAACCAAAAGGTTTACATGAATTGCTCACTATATGACATAGAATTTGTCCTACGCAGTTTTTTCTTTATTAGATGATTACGTCCAAATGATTTTATGGATTTTAGCAATATAAATTGCAGAGCCTCTTAGCGCCTTAAACTGTTATATTAAACAATTCTGTGTTAACATTTAACACTACTACCAATAGTAAATAATGAAATTTACCAACTGACTTTTATGTAGTCAAATGTCTTAACCTTACATTTTGCCGCGCTATTATTCTCGTCTCATTGTTGTTTTTACCATTTTGTGCAATTTTGTTATCTTTCAATTATCATTTATTATCTTTCCTTAATTTGTTGTAGAATACATAATTAATTTTCTTAGGTTAAGAAATCACAGAAACCAGAACAGGGGAAAACAAGCGACAACAATTCCGTTGGTATTCCGCTTAAAATCGATGGTATATCATACGAGTGTTTACACGTTTTCTAACACCGGCTTTAGTTACGCTACAACATTCTCCAACAGGTGTAGCGTTACTAAAACCTGCTTTAATAAAACCGGTGTTACCCCCGTTTACAGGATATTTTACGCAGGCTTTAATAGGAACGGTGTTATTAAAACCTGTTATGTGCCCGTGTAAACGTAGTCTTAGTTGGCATTTCTTCAGTGACTGAGTTCCTAAACAAACATTTTATTTATATTGTTTATGACTGAGTTCACTGGAATAGGAAATGTGGGAAATTATTAGCATTGTTTAAATGCACGATACTTGAAGTGTATCGTGTTTAAATGTATAAACACTAAATGCTATTTGAGAATGTCATTGTTATGCAAATGTAATGAACTTATTTGTTATCTGTAATAATTATGCTCATACGCGTATGGGTTAAGAATCTAATGTTTTCCCGCATTAAAATTCAATGAATAAAGAAAATAAATATAACCTTGAAAAATTAAACTGTCTTAATACATTATTTATCTTTAGATTGTAGAACAGAAATGGATGATTAATATGTTCTAGGTAAATGCACAGAACGCAATTATTCAGTGTTTGTATGTTACGCTCAGAAACTTCCAAAGTCCAAAAGTAATTTAATTTTTCATTAGAAGTAAATTAAGAAAAGAAACATGTCTACCAGTTTACTGTGTGCTCTTAAAATTGGCAAAAAGATTCAACCACAATTCATCCATAAAAATATTAAAAGGCAGGTAATAGTGGATTCTTTTATCTTTCAGTAATAGTTGAATTGTAGCTGTGTGTATTTAAATAATGTGGATTGGAAATGTTACTATACAGGTTCTAAACATGATCCAAATGCTAATGTAGCAACTGCTGGAACAATTCAACATGGTACTTTTTCTTTAAGTAAAATTAGTTTATTTATAATGTTATTTTAGTAAAAGAAGAATTAGCTGCGTGGATGGGTGTAGAATCTGGCTATAAGCCACTCCCTCAAACCAAAAGTCGTTCTCATTTATTACAATATTTACCCACAAACCGGAAAGAATTACCTGAAAGAACAATGAATGACAGCTTTGTATCTTCTTTAATACCCCTTTCCACTGACTTAGAATTACAAGATAAATACATTTCTTTTCTGGGACATGTAAGAGTGGGAAGACTTTTGGAAGATATGGATATATTTGCAGGTAAAATACAAGGAATAATGAAGGAATAACTTTTGTTGTTTTCACATTTTAGTGTATGTTACTCAAAAACATATTTTAAACCCTAAACAACCGGAAGGGAAACATTCTCCTTATACTTTAGTAACTGCACTTGTTGACAAAATTGATTTTACAGATTTCTTGCCGAAGGTAAATATGTTATTCTTTCTTTTTTCATTTAGCGTTTTTGTTTGCGTTCTATGAGTAAACGATAATTTTATTAATCTTTTCTTGCTGCTAGTGCCAGGTAAGCATAATATAAAGAACAAAAGTTTTAATTTTTGTAAAAATTCACACATTTGAATAAATATTCCTTATATGTAAGTATTACACATGATTAACTATTGCAAATAAATTAAAGCTTACTAGGGGAATTTGTAATTATGATATAAGAATAATATACACTCCCCGACATAAAATTCGAGACACCTAAAATTCCCATCTAATTGGATGTATGATCATCTCCTTATCCCTGTTCCGATTTTAATGATTTTTTTTAATGTGGGTTAATCTTAGCAATTTAAAGATATTGCTTTCATTTTTGCCCCTAAGGTTTGCATCATTTGAAAAATTGCAATCTAAACTTTAGGGTTACTTTTTCTAACAAATGTGATTCATTCATTTTATTTTTTATTCTTAATTTTATCTTTAAGATATTTTTTAATAAATGATCATTTTGGACAAACTTTATTTGAATGAAACCATAAACTGAAAAAAAATTATTACTTAGTGTTACCCCTCTGGCTGCTATAATTGCTTCTAAAAGTTCACTCTTATTAAGTTTTGATAACCTGTAATAATTATTCTCTTCCAGAGCTTTGAATAGTGAATAATTGTCCTTGTCATTTAATTGTTTAACTATCCATACATGTTCTATGGGATTAATGTTATTATGAGTACCAATGCATAACATTTATCTCAGTTTCCTCTAAACATTGACAAACCATAATTGCATACGGCATTGTATTAAAAGGAATTTTTGTGACATTTTAAAAACTAATATCTCTTAAACGATAAAGATAATGGAGAAAAATAAAATGTAAAGAATGAATCACATTGGTTAAAAAATACGTAAAGTTTAATTGCAAAACACGAAATTTTTCATTGACTAAATAATACTTTTTAATTATCTTTTCTAGTATGCTTTACATATTTTCTAATAATAATTATAAGAATTTTTATTCTGAATAAATTTCTTCTCCATAGTCACTAAAGCATGCTTAAGGAACTTTTTCACCAATTTCCTAAACTTCAAAACAACATTTATTTTTAATAAATTTTTTTAAATAAATTTTGATGCAAGAGGAAATTTAATCAAAAATTATTAGTTTTTTAAACCCGTTAATGGTTTGGTAGAATACTAGCACTCTTCTTACTGGGTAAAACATAGTTTCTGCAAGTTATCATGAACCCTGTTTTTCCAAACACTCTTTATTTGTCCAGACATCATACCATAATTTTCTTTCTAAGTTCTCTATGTGATAAAACGTTTGCAAACTTTTATGACTCCATGAAATCTTCCTTTTCTCTTTTTCATTAAATATGGGTGAAGAATTCCACCCGGAAAGGTATCTCTTTGTCCTTTTCAAATCTTGCGATAAGTGACGTGATTATAGAATCCATGTACGAATTGTAAATTGCCACTCTAAAATACTCTTCAGGCGATGAGCACTGAACATTGCATCTGTGCATCTGCTTTCCAGCTAATCTAGGTATTTTTATATCTATATCAAGTATTTCGCAATCTTTTTTAATGCCCTCAAAAATGTTGGTAAATTCGTCATTGCTCTTTCTCTGCTTCTGAAAATTGGCCAGTAGGTCAGTATTTACATATCTGTAGACTGAATGAAGGTCCATATCAGTATACTGGAGTTTATTGACGATTGGTTCTAAGTAGGATGAGTATCTTGAGGTAAGGTGCAGACAAATGATAAATGTAACTGATGATGTTGCACTATCTAATTGGCTGGCACGTGATCTAGTGTCTTGATTGTTCTCACGGTTATTTGCAAGATGATTGAGACTGTCCTTTATTGCCATGAAGTTTTCTTTGAATATTCTAATTGATGTGTATTTGTGTGACCACCTTTATTTGTGTGACCACCTTGTTTCACAAAACATTGGAATGTTAGGTATTGTTTTCCTACGTAATATACTTTCTCTAAACAACCTAATGACTTCTTTTATTGTTCCAACAGTGTTGCGAATTTCCTGTACACTGTTAAGGTCATTGACAACTAAGTTTAGTCTGTGTGATGCACAGTTGAAATAAACAGCTGACAGGTACCTTTCTCTTATTCTAGCCTGCACTCCAGTTTCATGGCCTGCTATTGTCGAACAGCCATCAAAGCCCAAGCCAATCAACTTATTCATATCAAGACCTATATTTTCAACAAACTTTAAAATAGATGAAGAGATTCCCTTAGCATCCAATGTCGATAGTTCTGTAAATCCTAAAAATTCTTTCACAGTAAAGTTCGATTTCTCGTCTACAAATCGTACTCCCACTGAGAGTTGTTCTTTCCCACTAATATCAGCAGTTTCATCAGCCAATAATGAAAACGCTGATGAATTGTTTACCTTATCAACAATCTCTTGTATCACAGAACCACACATATTTATTAAGTCGTTTTGAACTCTGTGTGAAGTATATTTTGCTTTTCCACTGTGGTTCTGTAAATGATCCTCTAACACTTTGTCGCCTGCACTTACTCTAAACAATAGTAAATCTTGAAAATTTCCTTCACTTGAATTCTTTCCTCTTATTGATATATCATGGGTGCCACAACATATCAAAGTTGCAAGTATTGATTTTAGTTTTTTTCTATTTTTATTTACCAGCTCTATGATCCCACTGTCTAACTGTTCGATCACGTTTTTCTTTTTCATTTCTATTGAGTTACAAAAACTGTTGGCCTTACTTGTAGATTCGATATGCCAACTGCTCTTTTGATGGCATCGGGCATCTTCATGGAAATGCTTATAATCTTGGTGAGCCTTTATAACAAAAGCGCCAAATATTCCTCTTTTTAAAACCGGTTTGAAAAGAGTACAAAACCCTCCTTTCAACTTGGGCGAGTATACTAGCCATGAGTACTTTCCAAACCAAGTTTTTTGGAAATGTCTTTTCGTATGTTTGTTCACATCAATGTCCTTTTTGAAGTCATGAGATGAATTTAGAGCACGTAGGTCCGTTAACAACTGATACTTGACTTCGTCAGACAGAATTATTTATGCAGTTACCTAAATCAAAGTTGTGATTAACTACCAATAGTTGTAGCTCCTCCAACTTGTTGACACCAGAAACTGAAGCTAGCATTAGGACTAGTAATACAAATTGCCAATGCTGAAGACAGGCTCGGCATACATGCATCAGATTCTTTGGTGAAGTTGAAGGCTGACAGTAATCCAACTCAGAAGATTCAGTCTCAGTACTAATGGTGGAAGAACTTTTAAGTAATGAAACGTCTGATGACTGGTAATGGTGAAGATCCTTCTCAACAGATAACTCGACGTTGGGATCTGATGTTGAGATTAAAGTAGAATTTGTAATGGGACGCACTTTTGTAGGAGTTGGACCTGGATCTTCTAATGAATTTTGTAAGTTCCTTTCCTGTGTAGCAGAAACACCTCTTTGTTTTTTTCCAAAGAAATTCCGAATACCCATCTCTGAAATAAATACAAAGTAATCAGTAACAAGCTTCTCGCCTAAAAAAGGAAACCCACTTGTTCGGCACCGTAGTATACCGGCAATATCGCTATGCATTGTTTTCAATAAACTGCAACTCGCTATGTCCGTCTGTTTGGCCCGTTTCGTGTTCTTCAGTTAACACTGACTGCTCTTTGGGAAATTCTTAATAGACGCCGGTACCAACATTTCTCAGTTGAATAGTAAGAATACTGAATAGTGATGACAGTTCATGATTTACATTATTATGAGTGGTCAAGACTCGGACAGTATTAGTCCGGCTACATTAATCAGGCAGTAATAATTAATTTTAGTTATTTTTAGAGCAAATGAAATTATGTGTACAAAATAGAAATAATACAGTCTACAGAATAGTGTAACGGTTATGTAAACTTTTATTAAATTGTAGGCCTAAATTTAAATTAAATATTGGACCGGCACATGGAATTAAATATTTGTTTATCTCGAGGTCGTCATTTAGTTTATATAGGTAGTTTTCCGAATAAACAAAGCAGAAAAACACGATTCAATGAAAATGTGTTTTATTAGTAAACTGAAGCGTTGGTTGATTTTGAATAACTACACTACAGGTACAGTACTTAATGACATGACATGCACTATCACTAATCACTATAACACGTTCCTTCAAAATATTGAAGTTAATTTTTAGCTTAATTAAAGTAAATCATAGGCACTAGAAAAAACTAGATAAGTCCGTTCACTATGTATTATTATTTTCAGTAGTACCGAATTACCGATACTATTATGTAATTGTAATATAACATTATATTGTCTGAGACCGAGAGATGGTAGTCGCAATTTTTTTTCACTTTGGTTTTCATTCAATTTGATTATAATTATTCACATCGATTATTGTTTCAAACAAAACACACGGTTTTATAGACCAATAGGTCTGCATTAATTTTAAATCAAGATTTAATTCAATCAGATATAAAAAATGTGTATGAGTATGCTTACCTGAAAACTGTAAATATTCTGAGCCGATGTGATGAAAGAGGAAAACCATTAA
Organism: Vesta saturnalis; assembly: GCA_036346205.1. NCBI lineage: Eukaryota > Metazoa > Arthropoda > Insecta > Coleoptera > Lampyridae > Vesta > Vesta saturnalis. The sequence continues at coordinate 518,321 of JARFJB010000763.1, read as the reverse complement.
AACCAAGGATTAAAACACTGATAAAATGAACTAATTTCCGTCCGTACTTGATGTGGGAAACTACAAAGATATTTTAATGTAAAACTACATAATGATGCTAAACACCGTCACTCTCGTGTTGGGTGTAACCTCCGTCTGACTCTAACTGGTGAACGTTTGTTGTGGTAGAGCTTGCGTTGTGTTGTCGCGTGGGTTTATGAGAGAGAGGGGATGGATGATTCATCAAGACCGTTGCACGCTCTCAGCTCTACCTGTCCTGCTCCAACACATCTGCTACAAGACACCATATAGGCTGCGATTAACGCTTAAATTCATATAACAACATTAACATGTATGTAAAAATGCGAGATATATATATATATATATATATATATATATATATATATATATATATGTATATAATATTTGATGAAAATCGTCTTCGTGAAATCTATTTAAAAAAATTTCTTTGGAAGAAATGCTTGATTAATTACTCACTTTGTACTGTATGTATACCTTCTCCAAGAGCTTGGGGGAGGGGGCCGCGGCCCCCCTTGCCCCCGGGTATGGGCGCCCTTGCTCTTAAACCGATAAAGATAACGAGAAGAGCAAAAAACAAAATGTAAAGAAGGAATCACATTTGTTAGAAAAAAATACGCCCTAAAGTTTAGATTGCAAAACACGTAAATTCCTTTTAGCATTGACTAAATAATACTTTTTAATTATCTTTTCTAGTATTTCGGCTTTTACACCATTTTCCGAATAATAATTATAAGAAATGGGTTTTTTCCATTCTGAATAAATTTCTCTCACCATAATCACTAAAGCATGCTTAGCAGGAACATTTCTTGAACCAAATTCTCCTAAATCTTCAAAACCTAACATTTGGATTGTTTTGAATAAATTTTTTACTTATAATACCGAAGTGATTTTTGATGCATAGAGGGAAATTTACGTTTCCCCAAAAATTATTAGTTTTACGTATATGGCCCAAGGTCAAATACCCCAAAAGCAAAGGATTAAAAAATTCTCATTTGAGAAAATTGTATTGATAGAATAATGATGAGTGCTGTAACACAAAAACACCTTAATAGAGAAAATCAGCGCGAAAGAATTCAAGTTTAATCTACTTTTATATTTAATAAAAAAAATTGGTACGAATGGATACATTTTCGGTGAACTATACATATATCACATATGTGGCTTAATTTAAAATTTATATATGTATTCGATCTAGAATTTGCACTCTAAATTATAATATTAATGTTTTTAAAAACTGTATATTAGCTTTGTTTGTTACACGAATACAGTGCAGTGTAGTGTATTCAGTGCAGTGCAAACTGGACTTGTCAGTGTTTCCCAGTGTATCGCAAATCTAGGATAGTTGCCAAACGGTTTTCGTGGAGTTGTTTTGTAAGACGAGCTCGTAAATATACTCAAAGGAAAATTATGAATATTTTAAATCTCCTAATCGACGATAGTAACTTAAGTGATAGTAGTAGTAGTAACAGCAGTAGAAGTAGCAGCGAAGAAGAATTCTTACTTGTAAATTTTAATGATAAACAGAAAAGAAATTGCATAGAACATTATTTTGAAAGTGTGGTACCAAATTGTACCGATTTAGAATTCAGAATGCATTTTTGAATTTCAAGAACTTTGTTCATTGGATTAACAGAAAAATTTGAGCAAAATAAAGAATATAAGAATGTTCAACAAAATTATAACAGAACATCTACTGACAAACACCTCGCGGTTTTTTTATGGTTCGCAGACCATGAGATGTAGCTGATCGATTTGAACTTATCGTTATGGACAGTGCACCACATCATTAAGAGAATAACGATGTTTATTAGTAATATGTCAAAAGAATTAATTGTATGGCCAAATGAAAATAAAAAGGTGATAACGGCAAACTACTACAATAACAGAAGACATATACCTAATGTAATAGGTAAGTTTATAGCTTAATCTTGTTAATTTTTCTACAAACAATTATATTTTTAGGTAATACACCCACGTACCACACAAAATTAAAACACACCGAACGCGTTTCGATAGCTACGCTATCATCATCAGCGGTCGACTAGGGTGGACTAAAGAAAATTTCTAACATATATATCATCAGCAAATAACGCTTCGTTGCTAATCTGGTGAAAGTGAAGGTTATGAAAGTGTAATGAGTTCAGAGTAGCCTAAAGGTCCTTGATCATCATTATTCATTAGAATTTGTTTTTGAAGATCTTTAAACTTTCATAACAATCAAGTTCGTGCTTATTACTAACATGTTTGATTACTGATACCTCATCTACTACATGATTTTTATCAAACATATGTAGGGCTACGGCAGACCTGTCTCAACATTTGTATTTTATATGAGCTAAATGTTCTTTAAAGCGAATTTAGATAGGTTTACCCCACATATATTTGTTCACAATTTTTACAATTAATCTTATAAATTCCCGACCTATCCTGCTTATCCACTTTATCTTTTGGATTGCCTAAAAGAGTTTGCAAACTCTTATCTGAAGTATTGACTGTTTTCAAATTAATTTTGGAAAAGATTTTAGGTAGACCTTTTGTACAAGCAGGATAGTTTGGTATCTTTACATACATTGTTTCTATTTGTTCTTTAGCATTATCTAATGTAGTTACGTTCTTAACCCTCATCCTATGTGTTTGTTTCCTAACTATATTCATAACCACTTCATCTGAAAACCCATTGTATGCAGCAATTCCTTTAATAGTGCGCAATTCTTTATTATAATTTTGAACTGAAAGAGGAATATTAAGCAATCTATGAACCAAAAAGTTAAAAGCCACGAGTTTATGCTGTCTACAGTGATTTGAGTCATTGGTTATGAATCTTTTAGTGCTATTTTCCTTACGATAAATATCTATATCTAGTTTACTACAATTTCTTGTTACCAGAGTATCAAGGAACGGGAGATTGTCATTTGCCTCTATCTCATAGGTAAATTTGATTGTTGGAAATTTAGAATTTAAAATTTCTACAAAGTTCTCAACGCTACAAATTTTAGTATTAAGGATGGCAAACACATCATCCATGTATCTAATCCAAACTCTAGGAAAATAAGGCAAATCACGTTTTAAGTCTGTCTCAAATTGGCTATAACCGGAGATAAGCTATTGCCCAGTGTCGTACCATGCTCTTGCTGGAAAAATTGATTGTTAATTTTGAAAAAGGTTTGTTTCATACACAAATCTGTTAATTTAAGAAAATCTTCTACATCTCTATCGTCCAAATGGTTTTGTTTTAAAACATCTTCTAAATAAACTAATTAAGATCTACCTAAAATCTTTTCCAAAATTAATTTGAAAATAGTCACTACTTCAGAAAGTCTACCTAAAATCTTTTCCAAAATTAATTTGAAAACAGTCACTACTTCAGATAATAGTTTGCAAACTCTTTTAGGCAATCGGGAATTTATAAGATTAATTGTAAAAATTGTGAACAAATATGTGTGGGGCAAACTAAACGACCTATCAAAACTTGCTTTAAAGAACATTTAGCTCATATAAAATACAAACGTTGGGACAAGTCGGCCGTAGTCGTACATATGTTGATAAAAATCATGTAGTAGACGAGGTATCATTAATCAAACATATTAGTAATAAGCACGAACTTGATTGTTATGAAAGTTTAGAGATCTTCAAAAACAAATTCTAATGAATAATGATGATCAAGGACCTTTAGACTACTCTGAACTCATTAAACTTTCATAACTTTCACTTTCACCAGATTAGCAACGAAGCGTTACTCGCTGATGGTATATATGTTAGAAATTTTCTTTAGTCTGCCCTATTCGACAGCTGATGACGCTAGCGTAGCTCTCAAAACGCGTTCGGTGTTTTTTAAATTTGTGTGGTACGTGGGTGTATTTTGATTGTTACAGATCCTGCCACAGTTCCAGTGTTCCCGGATTTTTCATATTTTTAGGTATTATTGATTGAGCACACATAAGAATTGATCCTCCCGAAGAAAAATCCAGATGAATACATCGATAGAAAAGGCAACATCACAATTGTTATGCAAGCAATTTGCAATGAAGAAAAGAAATTTATCGATGTGTTCATAGGATTCCCAGGATCTGTTCACGACAGTCATATTTAAAAAAAATCATTTATATTCGAAAAGTTAACTAATACTATAGGTAAATTTATAATTTATCAAATCACAATTTTTGTGATGTGCAATTTACAGGATATTATTTATTAGGAGACTCTGCCTATCCTTGCCTAAAATGGCTTATTGTTCCATATAAAGACAATGGAAATTTAAATAGAAAACAAAAAAATGTTAATATTGCTTTGAGTTCATGCCGAGTAGATATTGAACACTCATTTGGGATGTTAAAGCAGAGATTTAGACAATTATATTATTGCAAGCTATGAAATTTGAAAACGCTTTGCCATTTCATTAGAGCTTGTTGTGTTCTTCCCAACTTAACTGACCAAGATGATTTACATTTAGAAATAATGCAAGATGAAGAAATTTCTGAAGAGTGTGGCAATATTCAGAATGGGCATTTAAGAGATGAAATATGTAATTCATTATGAATGTATTATAATTAAAATGTAATACATTAAATTGTTTTATGTATTAACATTACAATTCTTATCAGTGTGTAGTTGAGAGTTCATAAGTTTCTCTAGTAAATCATTTTTCCTTTTTAATCTCTTTGTTCTTTCTTCATATAAAAGCAATTTCCACTTCTGAAATTCTATGGCTTCTATACTCAGCCTCTCCTTCATCATTCTATATTCTTGCAATTCATTTGCTGCTGTTCCTTTTTTGGAGAATGTGTTTCACTATTCGCAGAATTATTTTCCACCATTTGTGGGTTAGGACTAGAACTGCTACTTGCTTGTGCACTATCTACTTGTATTAATAATTCCTGTCGGTTCTTGACATTATTATTCGATCCAGGCAAGAATTCTGGTACAACAGACGACTTTCGTAGCATGCATTCACTTAGTTCTCTACAAAATATCAATTGATATGATTATACTTCAACTTACGTCTCATAAGGACATGCTTGAAAGCTCTTTCTAAAGTTTTCCATTTATTCTCAATTTGTAAAGTACTAAAGCAATATCCGCGATTTTTCATTTCTATTTGTATAGCTTCTGACATTTTCTTTTTGGTCTTTAGTTTTACTGCTTTTCCTACCTTTGGACTGAATTCTTCGCACAACGATATTAAGAGTTTTACAGAACAGTCGCACCATCCGATTTGTAATACTTCATTTGATGTATCTAGAATACATTATGAAAGAAATTATTAATCATATCCAATAATATCCTACACAATAAGTAATTAATTTAATAAATAAAATGTGCTTTTTAAACAATTGTAACTTAATAAATTTTTAAGGAATGCTTAATTACCATTTGTATTTTCTTCCAGATTTACATTTTCAATATATCCTATTTCTTTGCCTATAAAATTAAAAAGTAAACATCTTTGTTTATGATCACATTAAACACTTACTGTGCTTGTTTTGTACAACAATGTTGTCGCCATTTGTCATTGGACTACCGTCTTCATATAACACATATTCCTAATTTTCCATTTTTCATGTAAGTTAAATATTTCTTTAAAAAAATCAGCAAAACACATATCCTAACCTCAAAACCAGTAATTACACTCGCTACACTACCTCTTGAGCAAGAGTAGAAAGTGCAGTTCTGGATTACACCGATTTCGTTACCAAACAGTTTTCACTAGCTGCACTGTTACACTAAATACAATAACAAACGCTTTCACGAAAAAATGTGTAGTTCAGGTTGCACTAGGACGCGATAACAAACAAAGCTATTAGGCATTTACGATAATTGTAGCGGTGTATCTTGATAATCAGCGTGTTTACCGTGTGGTAGATGTATCTAATGATCTATTATCGAACACACGCGGTATATAATTGACGTTTGACAGCTGTTTGATACAATAAGCATTGTTAAATATAAATACATAAACATTATACAAGGTTATTATAAGTTTTTGTTATGAACGAATAAGTTCAAAGGTTATTTATTTTGTTAAAAATAATATGCAGACTGGAAAAACTTGTTATATCGGCTTTATTACAGTTAGTCGACAATGATAGCGACGATGAGTGTGTCGCTATAGTAACTCATTACATCGTTCGAAAACAGAGACCCCGTTTGGCCATACGAAATTATGTGGACAATGTAGCGTCATTGTACAATTTATGTTTCGATATGAATCGCGGGAATCGTCGAAACGACCAAATTCAAAAACGGTGTATCGGACACATGACTCCGGTACATTAAATACAATAATAGAACGCGGTGCACTGGATGTATCTGTATTATCGAACGCACTAGATACATACCGGTGTGGAACGCTCCATTTATCGTAAAAGCCTATTATTATTAATGTTAGATATTAGTAACTGTGACAACACTGTATTTTTATGAGATAAATAATATTTAAGGTTAATGAATTGTATAAGTGATTTGATAAATGGCAGCAAATGTAGATGTTGAACAATACAATTACAACTAAATTAACAAATTAATCAAAATTTTACTTACCAAATGCAGTTTAAGTAAATAAATTCACAATAGAAATAAAAATAAACTTCGGATTGCACTATAAAATCGAAAAATATTTGAAGATGGTCGAAATAAATTTAACCTTGAAATTTGAAAATAAATCTAGTTCATCATTTGTACGCACGGTAGTGATGTGTACAATGTTTCGCCATCTAGTGAACAAAACTTTAAATGTAGGTTGAACGTCTAGTATTATTTAGTCAATGCTTTTAGTGAAAATTGAATTCAATTATCTTTAAATTGATAGATTAACTTATATTGGAAAAAAAATTATTAAAATCGGAACAGGGATAAAAACCCGAATTTTATGTCGGTGAGTATAGATATACGCTCATCTATGCATTATGTTATACCATAGCCACATGTACCTACAAGCCATGAAATATGAAATGTGGCAACATTGCGAATGGGTGTTATCCACAGCTATCTAGATGGCTTTGGAAGAAAAAGGCCATGTATTTTATTTATTCCCTCCCCATTAAAATTGTTCATTTCTAGAAAGCACTACGTGTTACCATAGAAGGGAGATGTTTGGTTGAGTTTACTTTAATATTTAGATATTTTTCCTTATTAGCACAGCACAAGGAACGAATATCTGGTGTGGAACACGACCTTCCAACCTACAAAATGGAAATGAAAAAAAATGAAATAGTTTTAATAACAATTTTTTTATAATAAGTTCATTACGAAAATAGGCCACATTGTAAAAACAAAAACAATAATCTATGTCAAACAGACGTTTAAAACTTTATGTCAGGTAGAGGTTAATAGACAATAGATGCTAACTTAAAAAAAATTTAAAATCCACTCGCTCCATAAAAATAATAAAAATAATACAGCTTAAGCATTTTCAATCATATTTATTTAATTTTTACATTTGTTCCGCTTTACATTAAAAAACTTATAAAGAACAGTTATGTAAAATTAAATTTTCTTTAAAAAATGTGTCTACACATTTTCTTATAAAATTAATCATTATTCAGATATTGAAAAAAATTTAACTAACACTTAAATTCTACCTTACAAGTTTTTTCCGCTAAATAGCGCGTCGTATCAAAAAATTGCATAGAACATAATTCATCTATATGATTAAGGTTTATACATTGGTATTTTTGAAATATATAGCTGTTTCAGAAATATTTGATAAAAATCAAAACAGTTCCTAATAAACTTCTACCTTTATGTCGCTGAATTTCTCGCAAATGTTGTATTTAAGCTTGTTTTCATTTGTCCTGGAACTGATTATCTAATCAGTTCCAGGACAAATGAAAACAAGCTTAAATACAAAATTTTTAAGTACGTAGGTGTTTCGTTCTGAAGTTATCGAGGATACTAACATACACGCAGGCGTATGCGCACTCACACACAGACACCTCGCCACACATCTTGGCGAAACGTTATAAAATGAGGTAATATGTCAATTTAGTGATGGTGAAAAAAGTGGATTGCATAACCTATACTTACATATGTATATGTAGACTGGAAGATAAAAATTAAATTAATGTAATACTCAGTGGTACCTAGGGTGTTTACTACTATTATGTCTACTTGATGTAATATATATATATATATATATATATATATATATATATTGTCATGTGTTTCAGAAGAGTTTTTGATCCTATCAGGAACTTCTTGCTGGATAATATTCTTTCTCATACTATGGGGAATGTTATCTGCATAGTCGTCTGAATCTTGATCGTTGGATTGCACATCATTAACATTATCAGGTCATTCAGTTGGTAATCAGGGGGCGAAAGCTGAATCAGGAATTACAATAGGATCAAGTGGACATAAGCCTGTCGCTCGAGGATGGAGGATTGGAGTTCGTGCGTGGTGTTAGAAGGGAAGCAAAATAGCTTTATATCCAACTCATCAGCAACCTCGCTGATGGAGATATCCAAGTGACAAGTAGCTCCATCGAAAAGTAGCAAGATAGTGTCTTTCTAACGGTGTAGGTGCCTATGAAAAGCAATGAACAGTTCACTGGTCATGTTACCTTTGTCGGCCATTTTAACCAGGGTATCTGGTGGTAGGTTTTATTCCCATTCAGATTTTAATCTCGTTTCCTTAAATATCACCATAGCTGGGGTACTATTTCCTAGTGCATTACAGCACCCAGCAATGGTCACGCTTTCTGCGTGCTCAGAAGCACGCTTGGTACCTTTTTAGCCAATAACTTGCTGTTGATACATTCATTTTCGTCCATATTGAAAAGGTTTTGTGGATTTTGATGCAGATTTATTTCATGAAAAATTTTGGCTAATTTCTTAAAGTACTCATCCACTATAAATTTATTTAATTTTTGTTCACGTGCTGGTTTCATCAGTTAGTTGCGCCTTGCGTCTGGAGAAATTGGGATTGCGCTTCAAAAAACCATAGAACCAGTCCTTACCAGGGATCCTTTTGGCAGCATCAAATCTGTGTGGAATGTTCTTTTCAACACAGAATTTGTATGCAGAGGACGTACCAGCAATGGTGTTAGGGGCATTCCGATTTCGCACAGACGAACTATTCTTTAAGAACATTGTTTTATTTGACCGGGAGTTAATATGCTGGATCGACCAATTTTTTTATTTAGAGCGCCAGATTTTCGGTAGTTTCCAATAATTCTCCTTTGTATATTATAACGCTGAGCAGCTTCTATTTGCGACAATTCATTACATCCCACTATGTTAATAGCAGCTTGAAGTTGTTCTGCCGTCCAATTTTCTCGCTTCATCACTTTTGGTGGCATTGTTGTTGGGGAAACTAAAAAAAATGTTTTACAACGTCGCTTAATAAGGCCTACTATTTAATGGGCCTTATTAGGCGAAAGTTAGTGGGCTTTATGTGCCGAAATGCTTTCTAGTTATACAAAAATTAAAAACTTCGTTTGCCTCTTACCTGTTTGTTATTGTTTTAACAGCAAAATACAGTGCACACAGTGTAGAACAGAAGGTATCTTGTACTGGAGTTTATTGTTTTGAAACAAACGAATTATTCACGTAACTATTAATAGTCGAACATTTACATGGCGCGCCGTCCGGATTGCAACTGATTCTGTAAACGGTATTCAGATGTCGCACTATTGTAATGGCCTGTGGCCTTGGACAAGTAGTTAGAAGCAACTTGATGTTGCCGGATTTTGAGACAGAAGCGTATGTTTTCAATTATGGCTACTGGACCGTATTAGCTGCCGGACCTTATTTACCGCGGGTGCTTTTTTACAATATTTTTACTATCGATCTAGTTTCGAAAACATAATAAATATGTCGAAACTGGCTATAGTTTTTGTCTTAAATTCTTGCCCAAATGTAGCTAACATATCAAACTATATTTTTCTTTCTCGTGTACGAATTAGCGTAAGTATTGTTTTCCTGAAAAAATTGATGGCCAGTTTTCAACGGATTTGAAGGTTTTCAGTTATATGGATTCTTAGTTAGCAATAAACCCATCTATTACCATTGTCTGGTATATCATTGTTTTGGAGTACTAATGAAGATAAGTGAGTTAAGTTCTACGAAACCTTTACGTATCTGATAATAAACAGAGGAGACAAATTTTGCTAAACTTGGGCCATATTTTTTAAAATCTTAACCTAAAGTATATTTAGTCTGACGCATTTTTCAGAGTTTAGCTATCAATTGACAAATTGTACCATACTTTGACCAAGTATTAAACGTCTATTAAAGTTAAACCGGAAAGATTCGGATTTAAGTTATGGCGTATTCGTCCACCAGATAGTTGTATAAATTTTTTTCCTATGAAGCTGGACCACCAATTGTAAGACCTAATCAAGCACCTAATTTTTCAACCACAATTTACTCATGACGTGTTGACGTTACAGTCCAACTTACTTGAAATGGTAAGAATACCTAATTCTGAAACAGATTGGTGGTAAACCAAAAAAGCACGTAATTTTTAACCACAGCTTGCTTGTTCATTAGGGGAGGACCCTTCTGTTGACGACACAGGACAACTTTTTTGAAATAAGAGGTACTTAATTCAATAAAAGAACCGTTTTAATAACAAATCGACAATTTATTCTTTTATTATAGTCTATGCGTGAGCGTGCAGGATTGCTCGTTCGCACGTGTGTTTCTGGCCACGATAACTTAAAAAATACGCATCGGATTTTAATTAAACTTCATATTTAGACTTTCTACTAAAATACCATGGTTCTATCAAATATTGGTTAAAAATTGGTCAAAACGATTAAATTTATAGAAAAAAAGTGCAGACTCCTTTTTTTAAAAATAATTCAACACATGTTGGTACACAAATTTCTTATCAAAATACAAATTCTTGATTTTACTTATTACACCTTTTCTAAATAATATATGATGAATAAACTTTAAAGCTTCTCAATACTCATTTCCCTGTAATGACTATACATGTACAGGTTGTCCCATTTTGGTTGTCCTCGCAGGGTATCTCAGTTATTAGCAAAGATACAGAGATGCGGTTTTCGCGAACGTTGGCTACTTTTTTGTGAAACGAAAGATGACACAAACATAATTACTCTAGCTCTTCTCATTTTTGAGATACAGGGCGTTTTTGAAAAAGTTGCATTTTGAGACAGCCCCCGTATCTCAGCTATACGATAACTTATAGAAAAAGTGAAAAGTGTTCTTTATATAATTTTTTCCGTAGAATGCAGTGCTGTTTTCAGAATGAGTATACGGGGTCAGGTCAAAAAGTTATCGGGATCAACTTCATTTTTTTTAAATGGGACATCCTGTCTATTTTCTCATAATTAAATTTTCCTTGTTCTAAGCCTTTCAAATATGCATTCATCATTTTTTTATACAAATAGCGCAGTATTTCAAATTATTAACTGGATTTGTTAGTGGCCTTTGGTACTGCAATTGTTTTACCATGGCAACTTCATTTTTTTGACATTTGTCAATATTTGCAAATTTGTTGATTGTTGAGATACTTATTGTTAGTAAAGTTTTCAATATTCTTTTCGTTATTTTGAATTTTTACAAAGTTTCAAACCATGGCGAATAATTTAGGGTACGAGAACTTTGAGAAATTAGATATGATTGGGGTTTATTACCAAACAAATTTTAATGCAGAGCAAGCGAAGGAAATATATTTTGAACGGTATTTATATTTACTGGAATGTTAGTCATCATTTGAGTTAAATAAAATGTGAATATTATAGATTTCCGGAAAGAAGGCAACCGTGTAAAAAACATTCATTAGGTTAAAACAAAATTTGGAAAATCACGGATCGTTTGAAAGGCCACGCGCCAAAACATATAGAAAAGAAAACGAAGAAAATAATGAAATAAATGTCCTTGCAGAGGTCACTGTTAACGAAAATTATACGTCTTGCAGAAAAATAGAAGAATCGGTGGGCATTTCAAAACGAAAGTATCAAAATATTTAAAAATACCATTATAAACCATATATACCTCAAGTCATCCACCACTTGCATCCGGGTGATGCTCAATTGCGTATCGATTTCTGTAGATGGTATATTCAGAAAGGTGAAGAAAATGGTAATTTTGGTCGTTTAGTTATATGGTCGGATGAAAGCCATATAAGCTCCGCCGGAATTTACAATCGTGCAACGAATCGTTTCTGGTCTAACGAAAATCGGCATGTTACCGTGATCCGTCAGCAGCAAGGCAGGTTTGGGTTCAATGTGTCCTGTTTCATTTTAGGAGGCAGATTAACATTTTACATGTTTGAAGGCAATCTGAACCATCAACGATATTTGGAAATTTTGGACATTTGCCTTCCAGAATTGATTGATGATATTCCGTTAGCCCAGCTAAGAGGTTTATTTTCAGCAAGACGGGGCACCTTGCCACAATGCAAGACTAGTAAGAGATTACCTCAATACAATGTTTCAAAACCATTGGATTGGTAACAATGGACCAGTTAATTGGCCAGCAAGGTCCCCAGACCTATCAATTTTAGATTTTTTTGTGGGGCTACCTTAAAATAAAATTCATCAAAGACGGTATGAAACTCAAGAAGCTTTGATGAATGCTACAAGAGAAGCCTTTGAAGAACTACGTTTAAGACCCTATTTTTATTAAGATCCATTCAAGAAATTCTTCGGAGATGTAGGATTTGTCTTGACCATAATGGTCAGCAAATTGAGCAATATTTATAAAATTTTAATTCTTCTTATTTTCGTTTGTCTCTAAATTTATAAATAAATACATCCAATATTTATATGAGTTTCAAATCAACAATTCTGGAAATAAAATAAATTATTTTGCCGAAATTTGTATCTTCTTCAATGACATATAATTATATAATGATGGTTTTCTATATTAGGCACAAAAATAAACAATAGAAGATTACGAATTCTAAGCCTACTAAGAAATTCAGTTAATAATACAAAATACCACGCTATTTATCAAAATAAGTGATAATTGTTATATATATTTGAAGTGCTTAGAACAAGAGAAATTTAATTATGAGAAAATAGACAGGGTGTCCCATTTAAAAAAAATGAAGTTGATCCCGATAACTTTTTGACCTGACCCCGTATACTCATTCTGAAAACAGCACTGCATTCTACGGAAAAAATTATATAAAGAACACTTTTCACTTTTTCTATAAGTTATCGTATAGCTGAGATACGGGGGCTGTCTCAAAATGCAACTTTTTCAAAAACGCCCTGTATCTCAAAAATGAGAAGAGCTAGAGTAATTATGTTTGTGTCATCTTTCGTTTCACAAAAAAGTAGTCAACGTTCGCGAAAACCGCATCTCTGTATCTTTGCTAATAACTGAGATACCCTGCGAGGACAACCAAAATGGGACAACCTGTACATTTATATAAAATGCTTTATAAAATGTATAAATATTTTGAATGAAAATATGTAAAGCACATGCAAATACGTTAGTCATAACTTAATGACTTTCTTATATGTTAATATAATTTACGTTTATAAAAATACAATTTGATTGCTTTGCATTGTGTGTAATTAGAATTGCACGATAGGTTTGTACACTGAATAGGTGATTATAAGTACAGAAATAAGATTTCCTGATTTCCATATAACCGAGAATATGAATACGTTAAAAATTTCCGTTTTTTGACTGACCTATGCCATCACATAACGAGTTGTAGCATCATAATGTGTGTAAGTATCCGTTCTTTCCTTACCTTACGTACTGTTTACTAATGCAATATGACCCAGTATGAGAAAGTCATGTGCTGGGCACATCAAATTTCCTTCATTAAGCTTGCTACACTTTCAGCTAGAAATACTAATATAACGTCGAAAGGCTTTACTCGACTTTGGTCTCTTACGTGTTTAAGTTGATTCCTAATTTCAGTTTAACTTAAAGTTAAATTAAAATTAACTTGAAATATTTCATTATATTTAATAATCAGTAAAATTGGTCAAAAGCAACAACACCAACTTTACTTTCACCGTTGTACACTAAACGAGGATAGCAGATTAAATAAAAATTAAAGCAAGTTTCGGCATTTCGACATGCTTTTTTAATGTGCTTAAACCATTGAATGGAGTGTAAAACTATTGAAAATAAAGGTAAAAAATGGTTTTAAAATTTGTTTAACTAAAGAGTTGCTGATGTAACAAGAAAAACCATTTTGAGCGAAAATCCCTGTAAACACATGATATAATTTTTTTCTCCGTCGTTTAACCCACAATAAAGTATAATCATTGAGTAAAAAATCATTACTCAATGGTATAATGTTTTAATTAAATCTAGTGTAATGTGTTTAATGTTTTGGTGTGTCCCGTAATGAGCTTTTAGGAAATTATCTTTAACACTTATTGAGGGCTCAAACAATTTATCAGTTTGTAGTTTCCGACGGTAACCGAAATTTTGTGTTTCACGTAAAAACTTTCTTTTTAAATTATATAATTAGAGAATTAATTATTTATAATATTTTATTGTAATTCATCCTGTGCATGTTTTTATAATATATGTGGTCAAACTTGAATTGTGTTTACTTTCAATGTAACGAAGTGCAGCGCTGCCAGTTGTATCGCACGCCAACTAATCCTACACATGAAAAAAAGTATACATCGAGCGATTGTGCTGCCATCAATTCGCAATACCGTGCACTAAAACTTATACACGTATCAATGAACAGGCAAGTAGAAGTGCGTGCAATTTTTACTTTTTTGGTTACTAGGTGGTATGTTGTATCATAATTTGAAATAAAATGAAGAGGTAATTGAGCGTCCGTCTCTCGGACGCTCAATGACCAGTGGAAGCTAAACTTTTACACATAATTTTAATGATCCTTTAGATATGGTTATTTGGGTGCTTAATATTAATGCGTAGTGATCTTAAATATAGCGCGCGTGTTAGCAATTTGGGTGAAGATTATATAAAATAAATCATTTATCTATTTTAAAAAATAATAATTTATTATCTAAATTCTCCAAGGTGAACTCATAGTGCGGCTGATTTTCAATACCAACTTTAGTAGGTTGTAAAGGTTTCTTATTATCATGTCCTTTGAACAGCGTTTTCATCGCCTTTTACATCTACAAAATACAGTTTTTTCCTAAGACTGCCTTGAGAAATTTGATTTTGTACGTTTCTTCTATTTTTGGATCTCTCTTCAGTTTTCTTTTGGCATATTTAAGTAACTAAGATCCAATGTCCCATTTTTAATTCCATAGCTTCACCAATAATGACACGATTTATATTGGTTCCGCCACTTTCGCCTTCTTCTTCTTTATCTTCATCCCCAACTGATTCGTTTTCTGAATTAGGTCTTGAAATTGTCTCCTCGTCATCATTAATACTATCGCTGCTACTGTCCCAATCAATATTTCTATGGTTTTTTTTTGTTTGCTTTGCAAAACTCGGTGGTGTATCTGCACTGGTCACGCGTTTTCTTGGTTCTACGCATACGACTTCCAGTAGTATTTTGGGGCGTAGTACAAAATGTACCACACCTATTATAATTGAGTTTACTAGAGTAGTATACAATATTAACTAAAGTTAATGAGGGTATAGGTTACCGAGAATATTATTATGTGTGGGGTACGTAATGTTCCCCGTTGGTATTTCAAAGGTTAAATAAAATAAATATTTTTAGTGAGAGCGTTTTTATTATTTAGATAACAATTATCTTACAACTACCGATAAGATTGTTAAGAAAAATCTAATGTTATAGATGATGGTAAAATGTTAACGAAATCATATGGACACGGCCAAATCTGACGTTTCAACAAGAAAAATACGAATTACACAATTGAAGCTTAGTGAAAAATGATATCTAATAATTTTGAAAAGTTGAAAAATGGCAACATCGTAAGTGGACTAAAAAATGTTTACCTTCCAACCTACATATACATATGTAGGTTTAGAAGGTTATGGAATCGAATTTTTTTTCACTATCGCTAAATCGACTTATTGACTCATTTTACAACTTCTGGCCAAGTTTCGTCAAGATCGGCCATCATGTCTGGATGTCTGTGTAGCTGTGTGGATGTATCCACTATAACTCTAGAACGAAAATACCTACGTATTTAAAATTTTGTACTTAAGCATTGAGTAATACTCAATGACTTAAGCTTATTTTTACTTGGCTTAGAGCTGATTAGATTTTGGGAGAAATTCAGGGGCGGAGAGGAGGGGTTATTAGGGTCAGTTTTTGGTTTTTATCAAATATTTCCAAAACAGCTGCATATATCAAAGATATAAAAATATCTACATATAAACCTTAAACATATCGATTAATTATGTTCTATGCAATTTTTTGTTATGACGCGGAATTTAGCGGCAAAAAATTCCTAAGGTAGAATTTAAGTGTTAAAAAATTTTCTTTATAAAGTTTTTTAATGTAAAGTGAAATAAATGTAAAAAATAAATGTGATTGAAAATGCTGTTGTATTATCAATATATTTATAAAAGTGGGCGGCTTTGGATTTT
This sequence comes from Vesta saturnalis, assembly GCA_036346205.1. Classification (NCBI taxonomy): domain Eukaryota; kingdom Metazoa; phylum Arthropoda; class Insecta; order Coleoptera; family Lampyridae; genus Vesta; species Vesta saturnalis. Next base: position 501,864 of record JARFJB010000763.1, on the reverse strand, counting down.
TTTACCTTACAACTTACTAAATCAATGACGTGTAATCAGCGTTGTCAAGTGTGCGTGTTGTCAGACTGATTGCTTATACATACTTTAGGTTAGGAACAAATAGATACTGTATACCTATTATATGTAATAATAAAATACAATTTGGTTTAGAGAAACGATGTTCTTGTACTTCTCGAAATTGTTTTCGTTTGACCTGCTTTCACACTGTATACCTACTAATGTAAAAAATCCTTTCGAGAATATCAATAAGTGTGTTACGTTTTGTAATGCATTGCTATAGTGCGAGTCACACCGAGAATGCAGTGTGGCGGGGTATAGGCAATGTATTTGTAATGGGAGGCCGGCACACTGTGTTGCCGGTTGTCCGATGGCTGTGACAGGGTCGGCTCTGAAGTTATACAGTGCCGCCAAAAAGTTGGACACAAATGAAAAAATTTTTTATTTTTTGCGAACGATACGTAAGAGTAAACTGCCCTTATTTTTGAAAAAATCGGAAAATTTTAGTTGAAAAAATCACTCAAAATTCCCAAATATGAATTTTCAAGACGATCTAAATATCGTTAAACAATTGTATTAATTAAAAAGTTACTTACAATGCATTTACGTCATTTCAAACCAAGCTTATGCGGGAAGATATCTTAATGAGTTTTTAATGTAACTGAAAAGTAAACAAACAACCCTAAATATAATACTGAATTTCAGTCTTGTTTGTGACTTATTACCGGTAACATGGAATTTAAGAAATTCAAATGCGGACAAATGCTCCATGCGAGTGCGAAAATTATAATTTTCAATATCATTTGTCATTTAGTGAAGGATGAAAAATTGAGTTTGACTGCAGCGGTGAGTCGTGATTCCAAAATGAATGGGGTCAGTGAAAAAACAATTTTTACCATCAAGAAAGAGAAAGAGCAAAACAATGGTGAATTAAAATCTCCTGCAGCAAGAAAAAGCGGGTAAGTCAGTCAAATTCTCGCGAATATGCATACGATGAGGGTTTTAAGAGTTTGTTAAGAAGAATTGTGCACAATGACTTTTTTTTAAAACATTCCTCCAACTTCGAAAGCTGTATATAATGTTATTCGAGGGAATGAGAATTCGCCATCGTTCTCTTTAAGTACCCTAGGTAGATTGATTAAAGATATTGGTTTTGAATATATGAAGCGTGGTCGTAAAAGCATAATGTTAGAGCGAAACGACATCATTAATTGGAGGCACAGATATTCAAGAGCCATCAAAAACTATCGCCAAGAAAATTGCAACATTATCTACTTAGATGAGACTTGGGTCAACGTGGGTCAAACGGTGAACTATGCATGGTGTGATAATACCGTAACAAATCGTAGAGATGCTTTTATAAAGGGTTTAACCACAGGCCTCAAAGCACCTACACAAAGAGGTCCACGTTTCGTTATTCTTCATGCAGGATATGAAGGTGGATTTTTATTTGGCGCCGCACGTGTTTTCTTGGCAAAGAAAAACGATGGCGATTATCACGACGAAATGAACGCCGAGATGGTGTGGAATCAGATTAAGCACTATATTGCAACAAAGAACTCCGATTTCAAGACAGAGCACGTCCGTTTATTGATAAATGAAGCATTTGGATATGTCACTGCACAAAATTGGAGTAATTGCGTTGCACATGTCAGAGAAAAAACGTAAAAAGAAATGTGGGCTGCTGATAACCTCCAAGACAACGTGGATGAACTCATAATAAGTGTAAATTTTAGCGACAGTTCTGAGAATGAGATTTCAGACCTCGATGATGACTGTGTCGACGACGTGCAGTTGCAAATAGTGTAAAAAGTGTAAATATTTTATTTGTTTATAAATGTACTATTAATTCTCTGTTTATTTTTTCTTAATTAACTTTGCCTGAAATAATTCTTTTGTAATTTTGAAATTTATTGTTTATTATTATTAATTATTGAAAACATAGTAAACGTCGGGTGTAAATAGTGTAAAAAGTGTAAATATTTTATTTGTTTATAAATGTACAATTAATTCTCTTGTTTATTTTTTCTTAAATTAACTTTTCCTGAAATAATTCTTTCGTAATTTTGAAATTTATTGTTTATTATTATTAATTATTGAAAACATTTAAACAAAGGCGAAGGTATAAACATCATCAAACTTCCAACAAGTTTTTAGCGAATCTGTGAGAGCGGCGAAATTTGCCTGAGACCGGACTTGAGGTTTAACCAATCCCAGCATAACGACAACTGGCAACTGTGTGCTCCATAAGACTTCACACTGCATTCTCAGTGTGACTTTCACTATAGAACCAGACCAATCTTACCTGGGGTAATACAAGATTGCTTAAATACTCCGTATATATGAAGTGCAAGGCATGATTTACTCATAAGCTTTTGATTAGAATACAGAAAAAATATGAACATGCAAAATATACTTAACTAAAAATTACATTTTATCCAGGTTCTGGTTCATAGGGCAATTTAAAACAAATAGGTTAAATTCGTACCGGTGAATTTAACAAAGTAAACAAAATTTGACGTGACAACATCGAGCAGTTTATATTTGCACTACGTTTTAAGTTGTAAATACTGCAAAGTGTTCGACAAGGATAAAATATGGTTGCTAACCCTACACAATTAATGACTTTTAATACCAACTGTACTTACGATGACATTTTGGCTTTAATGTAACTTTTATTAAAGTTTTATAATAAATTATAATTATAGTATTGGTATACGATTAATAACGTGTAAGGGCTGGTGACTTGAATAAGGTATATTAATCTCTATCTGACATGAAGTCTTAAACATCATTCTGACATAGATTATTCTTTTTATTTTTACAATGATGCCTGTTTTCGTTATGAACGTATAAAAAAGAGGTTGCATAGTTATCCTAAAAAAATTTGAAATAAAATTATTTCATTTCTTTTAATTTCCATTTTGTAGGTTGGAAGGTCGTGTGGTGTTCCACACCAGATATTTTGTACATTCAATAGAGCTCTAACAGAAGCTTTATTTTTTGTTAAAAATAACATGAGTTACTTTCAAACTTTTGAGTTTGAATTTATTCTTTCTTAAATTATTTTATTAATGCTCTTGAGGCTTTAGCAAACATGTGGGTTTGGGAAAGTCAAACAAATTAGAAAACTAATTGCATGTAAGATGTATTTTTGGGTTCAACATTTGTCAATGAAGTGAATAAATAACAAGTAAGAAATACAGCAAGTTCCACTTAAAAAAACTATGTTGCCACACTTTTTTGAAACCCTTTGTATAAGGGAAAATAATTTTACAATACACAAACAATCCTTGTATTTGAAGTTTTTTATTCTATCTAATATCTTACGACATATGGAAGAACTGCATACAAAATGGACACCCTGTATGTTCATGTGATATATCTTTAATTTCGAAAAACTGAATGACTTTACTTGTTTTTTTTGTTTTTGGTTGAACCCTTTGGGAACAGTTGCTACCTACTGGTTTATATCATTTTAGAATAGATGAACTTTAACTGTCACATTGCTGACCTTGTTTTATTGTATCATGCCGAGAATTATTGAGTAATAAAGAAAAAGTTGTAATTTAAATGTAATTCTTCAAAAATATTCTTTAAGCATTGAAATTCAACATAATATTCAATTTATTTATTACACACTTCTTATTAAGAATGGAAATAATTTTTTTAATATTTTAGCCAAACGAAGATATACGATTATCAGGTCACGTGAGTTGGGTAGGAACATCATCTATGGAAGTGGTAGTTTGGTTAGAACAAAAGTCTCATGGCAAATGGCGAAAATTAACAAGAGCATTGTTTCTTATAGCCGCTCGTGATCCAATGGCACAAAATTCGGCCATTGTTAATCCATTAATTGCAACAACTAGTGAAGAGGAAGAAATTCTTGCTGGTGGTGAATCAAGAAAAAAGCAAAGGAAATTAGAACAAAGCCAATATTTAACAAAAGTAATCCCAGATGCTGAAGAGCAGAATATTATACATAATCTATTTGTACGGAGTGTGGATGAAGTTAGCTTAAAAAAGCGCAATTTACCTGTGGGATGTATATGGATGGAGGAATGTACGCTTTCAAATATAATATTTTCACATCCCGAGGATCGGAATTTACATAATAAAGTATTTGGTGGATTTTTAATGAGACAAGCTATGGAATTAAGTTGGGCTTTAGGGTATATTTTTAGTAAATATAGACCTGTACTTAAAAGTATTAGCAACATTAGTTTTAATCGTCCAGTTGATGTGAATTCCCTAATACGCATGCATGCATACGTTGTTTTTACTCAATTAAAATATATTCAAATAACAGTATATGCTGAATGCTGGGATTCTAGTTCAGGAAAAACTGCAACTTCTAATTCATTTCATTTTACGTACGAGGTCCCTGATCAAGTACCAGAAATTTTTCCTCGTTCATATCAGGATGCCATGATGTATATTGATGGTAGGAGGCATTTTTATGATGTAATGACTTCGAAGGATACAGTGAAAGATTATATACATACGAAGCATACTGAAAATAGTTAACTTTACTGTAATTTTTAATATTTAACTCAATAACATGTTCCCCTTACAGTATTTGATAGAGAGCAAGTCACAATGAGATAAAAATCACAAAAAATATCTTTCAAATCAATTTATATATAAAGTGAGAATAATGAGAAGATGCGTGCACGTCATAACTTTTTCGTGACGTAATTTTGTATTATGTTTATATGTAGTTCCTTTTAATTATTAGGTTAGGTGAATCAAATGATTGCACTAACAAATTGATATCTCTAGGAATAATTACAAAATATTACATACGCTTGTTATTAAAAGAACAGTTTTCTTATAAATACAAACAAAAAATTAAACGAGAATTAAAAATTTAAACAAACAATTAAGTCGATTAAAGTGCAATATAACGAATCATACTAATAAGACACTGAGCAAACTTAAAAAGAAATTAAACCCTGAATTTCAAATGTTTTTGTAGTTTACATTCAAAATAGAATGTGATAAATAATTAAAATAAAAAATTTAACTTTGTTGGTAAATTTTATTAGATTTTTTCTTAAATTAACATGATTACTATAAATTTAACCAACAAAAACAAAAGATTCTAAGCAGTTACAATCAGTACAATCACCTAATTACAAAACATCATTGATTACGTGCACGCATCTTCTCATTATTCTCACTTTACATGTATTTGTACTTTCATAGGATTGTTTCCACACTGACAAATAATCACAATAATTTTTATTCACACTGGCCCAAAAATGGGCCATTATGAGACATTAAATTATTTATTGAATACTTTAGATAAAGACCAATGCAATGGGTCAACTCAAAGTGTTTACATATAATTATTATACAATTATTATTTGCAAATTTACTATGAGTCTTACATGACCTAGATCATAGCATGCAATTTCGTCAGTCTATATACAGTGTAAAAGAATTAGGCAGACCATTGTACAATTTTATACAGACTGCTATTGATGAAATTTTAGACATTTCTAAATTGTTTAAGGGTGAATGTTTAATTTACAATGTGGGCCTACACTACCGTCCTAAGCAAAACCCCTGTATCTACATTCAGGTTCGAAATGAAAATGGCAAAAAACTATTATCGGATTAGCCCTAATTTAATAAAATGTATCTTGCTAAAAAAAGTGAATTATTGTGTAATTTTGTCTTAAAGGAATCCACGTACCATGTCACAATTACAAAATAACACAAAAATGCAAAAACCGTGTTTTTACTTAGCATTAACACTAGAGACAGATAAAATGGCATATCTATGTAACAGATAAGTGAATTTATAGTGAATTAAGTTATTTATAACAGGTACTGAACTCAATTTGTACAAAACAAAACAATACAAATTTATCTGTAGAAATAGGTAAACTTAAAATACATCACATGTTTAGAAAAATGAAAGCACTAAGAAAAGACAGGTTTCTCAAAATCTTAGATTATAGAAAACAGGAGATGTAACATTGACTACTGCGCAGCCTGTCTTTTCTTAAACCCAAGACGTCCACTAATTATATCAGACAGTTCCGAAAAGGTCACCAAAGTTGTCGCCAGAGTTCATAAAAACCACATGCTTTAACCGTTTACGTGTAGAGGTTAAGATATTGTAACTGCTTTTTGTGTTGTTTGCACCGAAATTTGTTGTAAAAATGCCATGGTGTGTTGTTAAAAACTGTATATGCAATAAAAGTGCTGTGTGTGTAAGAGACAAGCGTTGGATTCACTTATTTTGGTAAGTTAGTATTTTGTTTAAATTTTGTATTTCAGCCATATTGTTTTTAGAGGTAGGCTGAAGAGATACGCAGGGGTGTATCTGGGAATTTTTCTTAATTCATTAAGTTCTTGTTTTTCGATAACCATTATTAACCGTAATTTTAATATATAATTGATTTTTAGCGTCCTAAAAACGTAAAATGCTTCAATGTTTTCTATGTAAATGAACTGTAACAAATACATTGTGGAATTTCAATAGATTATTATAATCATTAAATTTTGCTTTCTCATATATGTATGTATAAAGAGAAAGCTATGTAATCGGTTTTAACTTTCAATCACGTTTTTTTACATATCTCGAGGTTTTCTGGCTTAAACAATACAAAAAACACATTTATAGAAAAAAATTTCATGTTTGATAGTGTGTGAGTGTGCGCGATATCTTTTGAACCATTAAGTTATCGATACAATCAAACGCGAAATTTTTTTTTCTGTAAATGTGTTTTTTGTTTTGTTTTGGCCACAAAACGTCGAGAAATGTAAAAAAAGTGTTTGAAAATTTAAACCGATTACATACTTTTCACTTCATACGTACGTATATGAGAAAGCAATATTAATATATTATTTGGCGTAAATAAACTTCTAAAGTCAATCATTGTTGCAATTTCCTGAGTGTGTTCGTGCCCAGTACACGCCAACTGAAACAAGTGTTAGCCTTCCTGCACTTTATTATAACTAAGATGTTACATCTTCTCTTTTCTATAATCTAAGTTCAAAATGTGTTCCTTCTTATGGATGATATTCCGCAAGGTATGTTCAGGACATTTCATGCCACCTTTTATCTTCATCGCCTTTTTGTATAGAAAATCTAAGGTAATTGATTCAGATTCTTGCGCGATTTTTAATAAAATAATTTCCTCTTTTGGAGTTTTCCACAATGTCAGTCAAATATGGTCTAGGAACAGTCTTGCTTATTTCGGCTTGAGTCTTGTGGTGTTACCAATGATAAAAATCAGTATGTTCCATTTGTTTTATTTCAACCTTTCTGTTATTGCTACTTTTGACAGCATCAACAAAATCATCAAAATCGTACATCTTCCCTTGTTTTTTCAGAAACATTTCCACCTGATGGTGGAAACTGTCAGCAGCCATAAAGTATGTCCGGGTTCAAATTGCGGTAAAATAATTTTTTTTTGTAGCCACATTCGCCGAATTTGTGATGTAACATAAAAAACTGAACAATGTCTAATCTTTATTTTGACTGGCACAGTTGTCCAGCCAAAGTGATATAATTGAAACATCCCTATGTCTTTTCAGAAAACCGTAAAAAGTACTTAATATGCATTCTATATTTCGGTAATACTTTCATGCCATACTGCTGCCAGAGGCTTTATTTATTGATTTTCCCCTCTAGGCATGAAGCTCTCATGATAAGGCGATTATTCTTATAATAAACAATACTTTTGTAAAAATGTCCACCCAGGACAGCATTATTTTTGAATCAAGTTTATAAGCTGATCTGGCTGTTTTGGCCTTTTCTATGTATCTGGACCATAATTCTCAAATGTGGCAGGTAGCTTGTTAGTTGCTTTGGGTATGTTCTTTATTGTGAAGTTTAAAGTATTCACACATTTCACACGCCTTGTGCCCTAATTTTGTAAAGGAGACATTTTTTTGAATAACTTGTAGGCGGTATATTGCATAAGACCACTTGATATTAGGATACTTCTCAGTGAAGTCTTTGTACATTAAAGTTATATAGATGTCACTGGACAAATACCTTACGTGAGGCGCATGTTCAGAAATTGCTGTAGTCGAGATTTTATATGGTGATGCTTGTTTTCCCAGTTACCTTGTTCTGCTTGTATTTTATTACTTTTATTTTACATAAGAATACTATAGACCCCCCAGTCATTTGATTTTTTTGTATCGTAGGGTTTGTAGATAAAATATTTTACTGGTGTTATTTAGCCATTATCATCTTTAAAAGAAAATTTTAGTGTGTTTTGTCTTGTTTTGCTTTCAGCCGTTTGTTTAACATCCTTTCTCGAGTTGCTGTATTTAATATAAAATTTCTACGCTGTAACCAATTTAAATCTCAAAATTGTTTGTTAATATCCCGATGGCGATTATCGGTAATTTTCAAACTGCATTTTGTCTTGCATTTGTTTGGTTCACATCCGTCTAAGACACCGTGTTTATTCTGCACCGCCCAAAGTTTTATGTTTTTCATTTCTTAACAGAAATTGGGTTTTTATTTCTTTTCCTTCTGGTTTGGCTTTTGTTTGTGCTTGGTTTTCTTGTAAATTTTCTGGAGTTGCAGATGCCTATCCACCATCTCACAGCTAATAATTTCTTCAACATTGTCGGACTCTGCTAAAGATATCCCTTGCTTGCATCTGCTTCCAAACTTTCTGTGAACATGTATTATGAAAATTGAATATTGCAACACATTTTACAGCTTTAATAAAACTTAGCATTTCCTCCAATGACAATTTTTGTGACACCATTCTTCTTATTTTCATATAATACCGGACATATGTCTAATAGTTCTTCTGTACATTCAACTATCCGTTTTATTTGGAATGGTTGACTTAAACGAATTAATTCTTTGTTTTCCTCATGAGGAACCACAGGCTGAAGAGACAAAAATATTGGGGAAGACACCCTACTACTTGAGGCATAATTATTGTTTATATTAGTGCTTCTATTAGTTGGTACAGAATCACTAATACAGTAGCTTTCGTTGTTCATCTGCATTTGTGTCATCTTTAATATTTTTTCGTTTTCCTATTATAATCCTACAAAACAACATAAAAATGAATACAACATTATCTTTTAAATGAATTATTTCTGACTTACCATCTTCATATACTGTTCACATCACACAAATAATTGTTAACTAGCCTAGCACAGAGAAACACTTAACCTTCAGAACTACACAATGTTAGCATGAAAAGAGACTGCAGTGGTGTGTCGCACGTACATCTATGTGAGGTAAAACACATGCTATTTGCGTGCCATTTATGCCGTGCGTGCAAAGTAAAGACGGCAAGTGTAGATTTCTAAGCCAGAACACTGTACCTAAGGAGTTTCATGAGTAGAGCCATGTTTTTACTTAGCATAATGTAGATCCGGTGTTTTTGTTAAGTAATAGATATGCAAAGTATTAGTAACTTTATTTAGTATAAAAATCTCAATTTTGGATTTTTTTTCAGAAACGGGGTTTTGTTTTGGACAGCAGTACATGAATCATACAGACTAACTAACTGAGATAAACTGAGTCATATAAAACAAACAATAACTGGTTTTAATAAGCAAGAAAACAAATAAATATGTTGCATCCGAACATCTTGATTCTCATTTCTTGTAAATAAATTGTTCTCGTTATAAATTGTATTGTAGGAATAAGCGGATAAGTTTATATTTGACATTGTTTATAAAATATTTTCATAACCTCAAAACGAAAATTCCAAATATTCTCACTTACAAACCTTATGAAATGGGAAGCTCAGTTTGGGAAAAGGGGGAGGTAAATATCTTAGTTCAGCTTTAGTTTATCTTAGTTGTTAACAGCTAATATGAATGTTTTCTCAACTAAGAACTGAGATACGGTGAGATATTTACTTAAAAGTGGCACAAACAATACAACAATTAACAGCAAAACATCTTACTATTTTTTTTTAAACTACAAATACTGAATTGGATGACCCCCAAAAGATTATTCCATATCACAATCTAGAGTATACTTGTGCATAATAGTAAGGTCTCTATGATATTTCCGATTTAATTTTACATTAGATTTAATAGGAGTTACAGTATATTGCGAAGTTGTCAGTTCCGTTAAGTTTTTGTTAGAACTTGCAGAAAATAAAATGCAATTGAAATTAATATTTCAGTTGTGTACCTATGAACTTTAACAAAACTTTCCTGTAACCATGGTAACGGTATCATTAGCATTGAAACAACACAATATCCTTTAGAAACAGAAAAGAAGGGGTCCTAACTCAGATCCTTGTGAAACCCCAATATTTATTGGAAAAACAGATGGCCGAAAATTCTTCACAAGACAGTGAGATGAAACAAGAAATGTAGCCTTGGTGAAATTCACACACCTAGAAAAAACTAGACCTCCAATCTCCTATACTATCTCTGTTTATATCTTTGTTTATGTATGTTGAAGCTTTTGTCATATTTAGCACATTAACAGAGAATAAACGATTAAGTTTTAATGTAGGTCTCAAATTATTTTTTGGAAAATACTAGTTACAAGGAAATTTTGGACAATGAGATATGACATTGTGACCTAAAACGTTCTCATTGTTGCTCAATAGGCATTTTGCACTTTGTTAAATCTAAAATTTAATTCAACACTACACATTTGTTAATAGCTTATATAATATGCATCCATAAATGGGATATGTCCTTATCCACCAATGTTATTTTTTATGCTAAGACAAGAGAAATAGAAGGATATGCTATTGTTTCATAATGCCTAGTGCACATGATTGCTTCCTTTGTTAAAGTTCATTAGTGTAGGTACTCACAAAATGTTTGATTAATGGTTGAATCACACAAAGACTATAAATTACAAATAAATTTTTGTTTCAAAATACTTGGCCTGTATGGGATAAAGTTGTGTATTTTATGCTAAGTGTTATAAGTTGTGAACATATTTTTTGAAAACTTTAAATTTCAAATCTTAATTTAATAATATTACCAGATAAATTTAATAAAAAAGAAAAGTATTAATCACAAAGAAGTGTGGTTACTAATAATAAAACAGACTCAATCAAAAGGTAATGAACGCTTTCTCACTGACTGAAAGAAACTTTGCAGAAGATTTGAGGCAAAAATAAATGTTATGCAAGATCAAGGTATAAAGTTCATTTGTAGTGGGCGTAAAGTGTCACTTTATGTTCAGCGCCAGCAGGCATTCAGTTAGTAGTTAGAGATAGCGATCATCTTATTGACTTAGTTACTATGGTAACATGAATGTAAGTGTACAAATTATTGTTTTCCATCTTACCAGTCACAATAAGAATAACTATTTTCTCTATAACGAATACATATTATTTGGTAGTTTTGATAATATCGAGATATAAAATTCATACAAATTAAAACAACATTTATAATAAACTGCTCACAGAAAAGAAAAAATAGAATATGTATGTATTAATAAATGGTCATTGAAATGATCATACATAAAATTTTTTATTATTTCGGGCACAAACTGTGTTTTAAGGACCTTATGTGTTAATAGCCTGATGGTTTGGGTTCTTACTTACACGTTGCAGTCCATAAATGCCTGTTTTACGCTCTTGGTACATAAATATTATTTCTGTGGTAAAGAGAAATGTATTCATTTTGTTCACCCAGAAAAGGTGTATGCTCTGATATTGATATTATTTTCATCCATATGCAAACTGCAATTATAGATAGCTAGGTGAACTTATTAGTTTTCTAATTGTCTGCTAGAGTGGAGCAACTGTGAAACTAAAACATAATGTTATGAATTGAAAATTAATATTGGTTACTAAATACTTTACCTTTGTAGGATAAAATCATGTATTTTATGCTTTATATAACTTCAAATTATAGTTAATTTTCATTAATGTACTTATTAAAACTTTAATAAACTTGCCTGTAAACCTAATTATGATGGCATAAGCTTGGTCTTTTGTATATTAACATATTTATGTAAATTATTTGGACACTAACTGTTAATGTTTTATTTCTTCTTTTATCTGATATTGATATTATTTTCATCCATGTGCAAAATGCACTTAAGGTGAACTTATTAGTTTTCTAGCTCTCTGAAGAAACAAGAAATAATTAAAATTCAATTGTCTCATTGTGACCTACTCTCCTGCATTATGTATTTAATTAAAATTTGATATTTATAGCAAATAACGCTTCACTTACTGTTTTCATGTAGACTTGTAGTGTTTTACTCTAATATATTTTAATGACTGTTACCATTGTTTGATATTAATTTCATACTTAAAAATGAAATTATCCTTTGTTTTTTTTTAAATAAAATCAAATTTATTAAAATTTACTTTTTATGTTCAAACCAGTTATCGTATTTAAGATTAGAGCTAAATGCATTAAGTGGATATAAGTGTGGCAATGGTTGTTAAGGTTATTTAAGACCAGAATAATTATATTGATGAAGGTGATGATAACTTACAGTTTTATGTAATTTAAGTGTTATAGACAGTGATTATGTAAATTTGAGGCTAGAAGGGTAATTTGAACTGTAGCTGACTAATCAAAATAAGCAATTAGTTGTTAGTCGTTGCAACCGACTAGTTGAATAACTGTCACATAGTAGATTAATGGATTTGTGGACTAGTCTATTAGTCACGTAATTGATTAGTTGACTGACATCATTGATTGGTTAATGGACTAAGATGGTACATTGATTAAGTTACTACACCAATTTTCACGGTCAGAGCAGTTCCGTCATAACTAGTATCCTAGCGACGTCGTTAATTTATGAATCTAGTTATCCAATTTGTTTATATCTGTCTTCTCATATAAACTACTGAATTAAATGAGGATGATGAATATTTGTAGTGCATTTGACGAAATCGACACAGTATTGAAAAGGCAAATGTAGTAGAAAGAATAAACCTATAAACGCGAAATCAATTTGTTTTATATGCATATGAATTTAATTCTTATTTGACAAATATAGTACCTACTACATAACCTCCATTTGTTTACTCATTTCCTACATTTACTTCGTTTAATCATCATTTATTACACACTTTAAATCAGTTGAGAAATATCAAGTTTTGAGCTGCATTTAACCCTGTTTTAACAAGTCCGGGTAAAAAACGAGCACACAAGAGAACAAAATCTGACGATCTATCTGAAACATCCAAAATGGGCATAAGGAATATGTTATACAAGTATGTATCCTCAAAGTGAGTAATGTTACATCACAATTTTTTACACATGTTTAACATTCTAATTTATTTACAGAAAAAACATGTCACAGTTGCAAGTTTAAATGCAGAAATTCGTAACAGTCACATATTAATAAAGGACAGAAGTCTTCACCATTATTAACATCGGAAACTTCTGAAAGCTCGGATGTAGATAGATGTAGAAGTTCTACACTTTGACAACCATGTTTCTACAACTAAAATTAGTAATACAAGTGTGTTAGTTCATATTTAATACAATTTCTATTAGTAATGTATTTCAATTATGTAAGTACAATATATTTTGTGCTAAAATGCTTTTCAAAATGTTAATTCACACATGTCTCATACAATTTATGTTCCACATTAAATGTCATCTTCGTACGAATAATAGTTCCATTTTAATTAGGCACGTAACTTAACATCCAGTTTCTGTAATAACGTTACCATCTTATTGTGGGCCATCATTGCTACTGAATTGGTAACAACAATAAGAAATTATGATTATGAAACATAGAAGCCTTGCGAGGTGTAAACTTGTTCCATGCAAATTGTGTGACCTATAAATTGAATTTTAAATTATCAATTGTATATCAGCAACTTACAACACGACCATTCTCTTGTTTTTATAATTCCGCTGCAATTATTAAATGTTTACATTTTGTTGAACATTGCGTTTTTTTGTAATAGGACAGCAATGTGTTATAACTTACATAACCTGCAGGCTGCAAAAATAACGTACTAAACACCTGTTAGATTTCAAGGATATTGTTTTTCAACCGTTATCATTACGATAATCGACGTTCTCACGTGCTCTAGTTTTTACAAAATAAGACAATAAATAAGTAATTGCATTTTGGAATTCTGCAGCTTTAAATGCTGCCATCCCGGGGTATATTTGCTAATCAGAATTTATTGTAACGAAAATAGTTTTGACTCATGTTTTTCATATTACACCATATGATTGTCTGTGATGACGTAGCCGTAAACACCCCTGGCGAGAATTTTAACTTTGTTTCATTAGCACCCGCTTATTGTGCGCGAGACGATGCAGATAGAACTGATTTAGGTGGGCAGTTCTGTCCGGGGTCGACAAGCATTTCTGACATCAAACATTTGACATAACAAAAAACTTAAATTGTATTATTGGGATAAAATAAACATAACCCCTGAAGCTGATATTTGACAGTTACCTTTTCACAATCTGACAACATCGGCTTCCTCTGACGATATTAATATTAGTGACGCAACTGATCTGACTTGTGACAATTACTATACAATAATTAATAATACCTATAATTGAGATCAAAGCTGCATTTCTAGTCAGAGTTTTCTTCAGGTTTCAGACTTCTTTAGGTAGGTATTGATAATTACCTCATTAGCTCATTGAGGAAGTGAAGAAATATTAGAATAGAACTGTAAGCTATTAGTATAAGATGAAAGGAAATAAATATGAAACTTGCTATTTATTACTATTACCAAAGAGTATATAATAGGGAAGAGGAGCAATGTATTGGGATTTAAAGTAGTCGAGTATTGTGTGTTGCCTAACAAAAAATTTACAATTTTAGAGGTACGGATAGTTAGCATGAAAAGAAGCAACATCTTACAACCTACTGTAAGAGAGAGATGTAAAGTGTATGTCGAACATTTACCTGTCTTAAGTACAAGTTGTTAACAGGCAGTGTTGTCAGACTTAAAAGAAGCCTTTTATTAGGACAATGCTTTAAATTGTGTATGCATATTTTTTTTACTACTACCTGAAAAGGGACGATTACAGAACTTAACATGTTAGAACCCTGATTTCTTCCCTATTCTCAATCAAACAGACTTAGTAAATTATCTTAAGCATTAAAAAACGTCAAACAAAGAAAGAAAATTTAAAATGCACAATACTGCACAAATAGAACGTAAATTATGCAAATCAATTGAAATTTAGAAATCGCATTATCTGTACACTGCTTTAAAATATAAAAAGCAAGTAATTCAATAAATTGCGTGACAAATTAATTAAATACTCACACATTAATAATAAAATTAAGAAAAACATTTTTACTAGATTTACAAATGTTGCAAATGCATTAATTTTTGTGATTTTGTTTCTTTTGAAGCACCTACACTTCTAAGGTCTTGTGAAATCCACTTTAAAGTTTTATTCAGTTTACATAATATCAAATGCTGTATAAAAAATAATCTATGTTCGTGACATGAATAATTGATATTTAGCCACTCGGGATTCAGTGCATTCTCTTTTTTTGTACATATATCAATTAAATTCTTTTTGAAGTTATGTTTTTCTTTATTTTGGGAAAAGTAATTTTCAAATGCTTCTAATGCTACAGAAGTTACCTGTATGACTAGATTGGAAGGTTTTTTTAAATACTTAACACTTTTTTTTAGAATAGTCCTTTTCTGTTAAAAGTAGATTAGTTTTGTTACTTAAAATATCTTCCACAGATAATTCTTCGCATTGTTTGCAATTAAATTTTTTTTGTTTTGTAAACAACGTACCCGGCCACACATGTAATCGCACATTCTTCTAAAGTTACACTATTCACAAAAAGTACAGTCTCGCTTTCACAATCTGTTATACAAGTTCCCTTTTCATCTTCACCATCACCACACTCGGTATGTTTTGTGCCAACTTCGGTTCCTAATAAACATTCATTTTGCAACTCCATATTAATATCTTCATCGATTTCACAGTTGGAATTTTCCGGTGGCTTCAAAAATCTAATCAGTATATTCCACTGCAAGGATTGTCGAAATGCTTTTGCAGTAGGATTTGAATTATTTCCATTTCTACGACGAATTGTTGAAAATAAATTTTCTAACGGATCCTGATTTAATCGGCTCCTTAAGAGGAACTGGAAACCATCTTTTTTCAAATCTTGCCACAATTGCAAAGTGGGTTTAATAGATAAGATTAGTCCACTAAAACAATAGATGCCATCACGAACTTTCTGTGTTTTAGTGTACGTTTTCCACGTCGAAATCCATTCCACCGCCTCACCCAGAAATAATTCCAGAAAAGGTTTCTTTACAGACAGAGCACTTTGGTAGAGGTTTGAACTATTTAAAATACGACTGTTTAAAACGTCAAACAAATAATTCATATTTGCCAAAAATTTGGCAGTATGTAGAGCACTTTCACTATTAATTTGGCCACTTTTTACGCAAGTCCTAATTGCTGCGGATGCAGATTTTGAAAATATTTGCGTTGCATATTTCACTCGCATATTTTGAAATGTGTTCGGAGCAAGATGGAAATCACTTAATTTTGGAAGCGCCCGAGCAGTTCTACACTGTTTGTCTATATCATAACAAGTTTTTATGTGATCCCAAGAAACTTTATTCCCTTCCACAAATATATCGTGCTAGCAAGTTATTTCTGACACTTTTGATTAGATGTGGAACATCATACATGGCAAATATTTTTTTGCCATTAACATAAAAAAATGGCGTATCTTCTGTCACATATAAATTACTAGCCGCTTGGTCCCCTATCACTATTCGGACGTTTAACCCTACAGCTTGTAATGCCTCAATATTTTTGATAATAAGGCGTTTTAACACATTATGTTTTACACACGTTGCGGATAAATAATAGCTGATAGGAATCTTCCATTTATTTATTAAACCTCGAACTATGAACACCAACGCTTGTGATGCAATTTTATTTTCTCTGCCCAGATGGCCATAATCTTGAAAACCCTCGATGAAATCGTTTCTTGAGTTGTAGTCCAAGCTTTTTTTGATACTCATTTCATCCATTACTAAAACGCATTCCTTTTCGTCTGTTGTCATGGTTTTTACTTTGTCTTTCAAGTTTATGAACATATGGGTATCTGTTCCAGCACACAACTCAGTCATTTGAAGCCACGTACTTATTGTACGTTTTGATGGTAACACGAACTTTAAATTTTCCCTCATGAATAAATATAACGCCGGAGATTTATAATATAGACTCAATGCAAGGTTTTTCTCTTGTTTAGTCCATGCACATTTACGTTTATGATTAACCTGCATCATAACAAACACTTTCACAATGTGTGGTAATCCGTCAGTCAATTGTAAGAATGATGTCTTCAATTTTTTTCTCAAGCGTATAATGCACGAATTCTTTGCCATCATCTTTTTACGTAAACATTGAACGCGAGCTTGCAGAGTGGTAGCCGGAATGGCATGTTGTATTTTTCTTTTCTTTGTAGTCGGCATATCGATGACCGCCTATAAAGTATCTTTTTGGTTAATTAATTCTAGTATTAAAGACAGTAGAGTAGGGCCCTAACTATTAGTGTTATTAAATACATGAATAAAAAGTTAGTTTTAATTACATATTTACTTTTGAACTTATGTGTTCATAACAAAAACTTATAATAATCTTTATTTATGTATTTCATAAAATTGATAATGATATTATCTAGAATTAAATTATTTTAGTATTATAAATAGTTTATGCAAATATAAGCAACCTATGTGAAGTTAGCCATAAATTTCATCCATTAATTTATTTTCGTTTTCGAAAAATTTCGATAAAGACCTATAAAAATTAGTATATCCAAAACATACTTAATTTATTGCAGAATCATTTGATATAAATCAATTTTTCCGAATTAATTTCAACATCTAAATTCATCCGAACTACCTTCAATTGGACTTTCATGAAAAATTATATCAATTTGATATGTTGTGATCATTATGTATCTTCCAGATTTCAAAAAAATTGTCAAAAGCCTCGACAGATCACATAAAGAATTTGTCATGCTTACATAAGATCGGAAAGTTTGATTCAAAAACCATAATTTAATTCAATATTTGGACTTATATTTAAATTATATTTATCCAGGATTTTATCGAAAAGAAAAAATTTATGGATGAAATTATGTAACTTCACATAGGATGTTCTAATATGTTCAATCTCAAAACTGTGATATAAATAAGGTATCATCCATAACTTTAATTAATAAATGCAGATAACGTGTATCACGTACTGTAAATTTGGAACACGTCATAATCTTCAATTACGATATAGTATTGTCGGAATCATATAAATTAATTCTTGAATCTGCAGTCTATACGTTTTGACACTAGATTCGATTCAAAATATTTTTCAGGTGAAGGCACTGTCACTAATCGTTCCACTTCGATTAGTAAGGTCTAAATCTTTCATTATAATTCAAGATTCGTGTGATAACCCATTACTAATGTGTTCATCAAAACTATTTGTTGAAAAATGCATACCAACACTATTTTTTATTTAGTTCTTACAAATTTTAAGTTCGCATTTACAGTTCTCAAACAATTTCTTATCTTCGATCCAGAGAAACGGAAAACTCAATTGTAAGTAGAACATTTGTTTACAATTGAAGTAAACATGAGCTTTATACGTTCTTCGACAACTAGCATACAACAACAATCCAAACAATCATACATATAAATGTCAGTAAATAAAACAATGAACAAAACGTCAACAGTAATTGAATAATACCAAAGTAAAGAACAGAATCTTATAATTATTAATAAGGCGATTTGCTTTGTGCACAATAACTCCATACTAATTGATACATTAACAAAACGTATTTGTATAAAATGCAATAACAATACACACATTTTTTAATTTAAAATTCTTCCAAATTTTAAGTTCCGCATTAATCACAGTTCTGAACTACATATTTTAATAACTTCATTTGTGAGATTTTCAGAGGCAAACGGAAAAACATCAACCTCTGGAAAGCTAAACAAGAATTTCAGTTTACATATTGTAAGTTATAACGATGTAGCATTTGACGTGTCCATTCGTAAATAATTCATACAAATAAACTTCACTCAACATACAAAGATATAAATGTTAAATATAAAACAGATATTACAATAAAGTCATAAGAATTACGAAATCGCAAATCCAAACGTACATTAGAACTCTAGTCAATGTCGATAATTTCATGTAAACTGACTATTTATTTTAATAAATTTATCTTGGAGATTATTTAATGGTTACTTTAAAGTTGAAATACAAATTCTAAACGTTTCAACGAAATAATAAGCACTTACATTTTATTTAGTCAAATTAATGAGTTTGTTTAAAATTGTTAAAGCATATGTAGTAAACAATATGTTGTCAAATTTGAAAAATTCAATACATTAAACTAAGCCTGCTATGTTAATTATAACAGTTTGAAGAAACTTAACAACTATAAATTGAGTAAGTTTAACTTAGGCTCATTAATTAAATATTTAAACTGACCTCAAAGATGACAATACCAGATTACTATCTTACTCTACGACGAAAGCTAACATTATGCTTTTTAAATTTAAGCCAAGCCAAAAACATAATTTAAACCAAAATTTAATCTGTTTAAGTTATGATGTATAGTTAAAGTTGTTTTGCAAACTAACTTCAATGTTTAAAATATGAGCATTCACAAATCCAAACATTACATCAAAAATAACCCAGTTAAATCTAACAAAGAGATATCTTTATCAATAATTGGAAGTGTTATTAACAATGAAAAGCACAATGCAGAACGTTCTTTGTAATTTTTAATTTCAATTTAATTTCAACTACTTATGTTAAATTATAGTGCTGTGGAAATTTAACATATAATTGGTAAAGCATTTGCTTCAAGGTCTAGGAAAACACAGCAAAAACCTAGACATACCAAAAGTTGAAAACAAATTAAAATCAAGGCGTATCATTATGCTCTTTTTTAATTATAAGATGCCAAAACCTATTTAAACGGAGATTTTCTTCTTGTCTATTAAAATTATTCGGTTGTTTATATATTTCAATAGCTTCACGTTGCAAACGAACATAATAATGGGTTTGTCTTGACAATATTTTTATATTGTCAAATTGAATGTTATGATTTAGATTATTCAGGGCATGGTCAGCCACAGCAGACCTCTCTGGTTGACCCAATCTACAAAATCTCATATGTTCTTTGCGTCTTGTATCAAAGCTACGTTTTGTGGTCCCGATGTATACTTTTCCACATGAACAAGATAACTTATACACTCCGGAAGATGATAAAGGGTTTGACACATCTTTAGGTGATCTTAAATGTTCTTTAATTTTTCTTGTAGGTTTAAAAATAGTCCTAATGCCATATTTATATTACTATTTTTAAACCTACAAGAAAAATTAAAGAACATTTAAGATCACCTAAAGCATAATGATACGCCTTGATTTTAATTTGTTTTCAACTTTTGGTATGTCTAGGTTTTTTGCTGTGTTTTTCCTAGACCTTGAAGCAAATGCTTTACCAATTATATGTTAAATTTCCACAGCACTATAATTTAACATAAGTAGTTGAAATTAAATTGAAATTAAAATTACAAAGAACGTTCTGCATTGTGCTTTTCATTGTTAATAACACTTCCAATTATTGATAAAGATATCTCTTTGTTAGATTTAACTGTTATTTTTGATGTAATGTTTGGATTTGTGAATGCTTCTATCATTTTAAAATTGAAGTTTTTCACAACTTTACACTTACATCATAACTCGATTAAATTTTGTTAAATATGTTTTTTGGCTGGCAAATTTCATTGTTAGCTTTCGTCGTAGAGAGTGTTCTGGTTTGTCATCTTTGAGGCAGTTTAACAATATTTAATTTTAATGACCTAGTTATTCTTTACTACAATTTTATAGTTGGCTTATACGTTTCTCAAACTGTTATACTAATAGCAGGCTTATGTTTATGTTTGAATTTTTCAAATTTGACAAAATTGTTTACTACATCTTTAACAATTTTTAACAAACATTACTACTGACGAAGATAACTGTAAGTGTTATCGAAACGTTTAGATTGTATAATTTAAAGTACACCATTAAAAAATCCCAAAAAAGATAAGTATTTTATTATGAGTGTTAATGGTGAAAGTTTACATTTTCATATTTATTTTTCTATTTATGCAATTAACGAAAGTAATTATATTTTTGTTAATGCGCTAAAGGGGATTTATATTTATTTCAAAATACCATTTGCACTCAGGTAACGGCACAACCATTTGTTAACCGGTTTGTTAATCCGGGAACAATGCAATGTTACCGTGAAAATAGGTGTAAATAGTAAAGCGATTTATTTTATGGATAAACATAAAACTTAATAAATTGATTTTAGTTGTTTCATAAATAGTATGAATTCCTTGTTCAGTTTAACAATTGAAAAATTTCAACAAAAAAATTACGTGTGAAATATAAAAGAACCAATACTTTATTTTAATAATTAAAAGTCATTTTGATTTTTCATATTAGTTATTCTACGATAGGGATGTGAAAGTTCACGAAAACTTCAAATTTATGTGTTATCCGCTTTTTACAAGAGAAACAATTGTATAAATATCCACACAATGCAATTCTATTAAGTTACCTATTTAAAGAGCGATTATGTTATGTATGAAACAAAATAACAAACGAAAACGACCATTCCTTTGTAGAATTCTAAATGTAATACGTTGCTAAATAAACAATCGTCATAAATCAAAACGGTATCCTTCCCAGTAGGTAATCGCGGAGATTATGTGACAACGCTGTGTTAACAGTAATGAAGAAATTTGTGGAAAACGGTTCAATTCTGAAATAAATTAGTTTGGTTAGTCGAGTACTAGAGGGCCGATACTAGCGCACAAAAGCGGTCGATTAACTTTGGCGTATACGATATTTAATACGGACATTGCCTCTCTTCCCTATTATATACTCTTTGCTATTACTATAATTACGAACTACAGATATTATACTCTAAAATAATTGCTAAGAAACAGCAATACGGGATTATTCACGAGTAGATTGGCGGGTTAAGGTTAGTTGATTTCGACTAGTCACCTAGATTAGTGGACTTGGACTAGTGGTAGTGGAGTAGATTAGTTGATTAGTCGGTTATAGATATTTCAAAAACTGTGACTAATGACTAATCAATTATCTGAAAAAACGAGTCTTTTGACAACCACTAATTTGAACATACAGTTATCACTTTAAATTAGTATTTATCTTATACGTATGTAGAGGATGTTTTCCAAAATATTCTGATATATTGTAATTGATTTATCATGAAAATGTGTGACAAAAAGCTCCTATGTGTGATAAATTCAGTCGTTATTGAGATACACGATGCTGAATTCTTTATTATTTTAATAAAAGTGATATCATTGTAAATTTGTGTTTACTGAAATGAAATTTAGTGGGTTACCGAGCATATGATAAATTTATTTTTATCAAAGCATGCGAACGAATGTGGTGATTTATTAATTACAAATGATTTTACTATCTATAATAGTGGACGGTATATTTGAGTTCCTTTTTATTTGTGATTACAGGTACTTGAAATCAACTTAATGCAATCTTTTAAACAACTATACATAATGTACAGAATAAATCGATATTGCATCCACAAATGAAAAATGTATACTAATTTGTTGAGGGAAGCGACGATCTAATTTTCTATAAATAAATAGCAACGATAAGACTGGAATTTTTACGATTTTTAAGCCAAATACGAACTACGTTGGACCTTGATTGGGGTTGCAATTAACGCTTAATAATGCATTATTATGACGACTAGACTACCAAATATTAAGGATTCGAATAATTTTGATTGCGTCGACAAATCAAAAAGGTATACTAATTTGATGAGGGTAGCGACGATCTAATTTTCTGTAAATAAGTAGCAACGATAGACTATACCTATATGAAAAACGAACTTACATTTTTATCCTCTTTCGCTTCTTCATTTTCTAAACTCTCCTGTATATGGAATTTTACGATTTTTAATCCCAAATACAAACTGCGTTGGACCTTGATTGGTGTTGTAATTAACACTTAATAATGCATTATTATGACGACTAGGCTACCAAATATTAATGATTAGAATAATTTTGACTTACTACAAGGCGAAGTGCGAAAGATCTAATTTAATGAATGCTTTATTATTTATTGCATTAACAAAAATACTATTACATCATCCTATTTTGATCGGATGCTGACTGAGAAGAGTGTACATCGATGCGCACATTGCATGTAAGCTAATGGAGGGGTAAAGGGGTGTAAATACGGTTCAAACACTATATACAGAATGATTTTTAAGAAATGTTGCTGTAATTTATTTTATTCCCGTAATTTCCAACACATTAAACTATGATAATTAATGATAAACTAAATGTACGCAAGGCGTACAATTTAACTAACGGACATTTAATAACTCCTCGGTTGGTACTTATCGATTCCGTCTGATCTTGGAAATAGCTGTTCAATGTAACCAAGTTGTCATTGTAATGGGGACGTGGTTTCATGTTTAACGGCGAAATGTTCTTGATTACTCAAGGTACTACTATTAGCCAGACACGAAACGGTAGGGCGCAAATTGAACACAAAGAATGAGACAAAATCGGATTTGGTAACAAACCACGATAATCAGGGTTAACAGGATTTTCTTCAACGGTGTACGATGCCAATAACCAAGAGGAATACGGCCATGGATGTAAATTATGTGATTGTCGAGGTAGCGAACGAATCCAAGTAAGTACGATGGTAAAGTCAGTTAATAGTGGACTGAATATTTTAGTTAGGTTTCGTTTTATTTGCGATTAGGGGTATTCGAAATAAACTAAATGCAATCAATATTTTAAACTACATATATTTACGTAATGTAATGTACGATATTGAGTTGACGAACTAAACATGTATTTTAATTTGACGAGAGTAGCGACGATCTAATTTTCTGTAAATGAATAGCAACGATAATATAGGATTAAACACAAAAATTTACTTACATTTTTATCCTTGCTGGCTTCTTCATTTTCTAAATTCTGCTGTATATGTAATATGACCTTGATATGCGTTGTAATTGATGCTTAATTAGGTATTATGACGACTGCATATGTGCAATGATTAGATTTATTTTGGTTTACTACAAGGTGAAGTGTGAAACTTCTATTTTAATAAATGCATGGTCAATTATTGCATTACCTAAGCGAATACTAGTACATCGTTCTACTCTGAACGGGCGTTATCTTAAGCGTGTGCTGATGCGCACGTTGTATGTCAGCTAATGGACGGTAGAGGGCTTTAATGTGGTTCAAATATTCATGAAACAAAATTAGTATATATTAAACCAAATGTTCAAAACGTACACCATTTGCTCATCCAGATAAAAATGCATATTAGCCATTTTAGTATCAACATACGCAGACATTGTCAAAAAGTTATAACGAAAGCAGAAACATGAGATCTACACTTGCATGTTAATAAAAAACTAATTGTCAGTATTCGACAGGACACTAAAATTAAACGTGTGGTTTTTATTAATGTTGTAGCCAGCGGTTTCACCCAAAGTTAAAGTTAAAAGTTAGAGCTCGTTTACTAAAAAAAGTGAAGACCTACCACAGTGTGTTAAATATTAGGCCACATTTTAAGTGCAAAGAATAGGGAAGATAGTTTTACTTCCACATCTAACGGATAGAAAGTACTGTATCGCTAAAAAAATTTTCAGAAATTTTGATTTGCTCAATCGCTTTAAAATGTTCGAAAACGTCTAAAAACAACATTTGAGCAAAACAAAAAATCTTGTTTGTGTGTGTGTGCGCGTGCGTGTCTGTGCGTGTATGTGCGTGTCTGTGCGTATCTGTGCGTGTCTGTGCATATCTGTGCGTGTCTGTGCGTGTCTGTGAGTGTCTGTGCGTGCCTGTGCGTGTCTGTGTGTCTGTGCGTGTCTGCGTGTCTGTGCGTGTCTGTGTGTGTCTGTGCGTGCCTGTGTGCCTGTGCGTGTCTGTGTGTGCCTGTTTGTGTGTGTTTGGTTTTCAAGGTCATACACATCAAGGCTTTTGGCGGGAAATTTCAAGGTCAATGGTTTTCAAGGTCATCGAACAAATTGCATTGAAGTATATTACTCAAGGTCATCACATACGTACATGGTTACACATTGCCTGCTTCTCCTCAAGGTTACTAAAGGCACAAAGTTACTAGATTGGTTTTTAAGGTCATGTTCCCGTACGTTCAAGGTCACGTGGCATGCTATCATTGGCTATATTAAAGTTTATTTGCACGTACGCGCACCCCGCTTCAAGGTCATCGTACACATTACCTGCATATATTCCTCACTCATCACATTGTATATGGTTTCCAAGGTCGTTCACATTGCCTACTCATCCTTCAAGGTCATCGTAGACATTACCTGCGGTCACCACGCTGTGTATATTCTTCGAGGTATGAGGACTCCTACGTTGAATTCAACGGTTTTCAAGGTCATATTGCAAAGTATATTCCTCAAGGTCATTGAAGTAATCATATTTGAAAAAGTCACTAGAAAAGTCACCAGATTGGTTTTCAAGGTCACATTTCAAAGAGTCAATTAGAATTTCCAAGGTCGCTCTAACTAGGTTTGAAAAAGGCACTAGAAGTTACTAGATCGGTTTTCAAGGAGATGCTCCTGTACAGATTGTCCGCTTCAGTAAATGGTAACTCTCAATTGTCTTAACGTACACACACCCACTTCAAGGGGATTTCAAGGTTGCGAACCTTCTCGTTTGTCAAAGTCACACTTGAGGGTATGGAGGAGAATGCGAACTCAAGATCGATTCTAAATCAATTTTTTTCGCGCCCTCCCAATTCCAGTAAGTTCATTGATCTCTGCCTCAATCATTGTTGTCTATGCTAAGCATGTTTCAAGGTCATCAAGCAATTCTTGGAAGTTTACTTTGGTCAGGCCCCCCCAGCAAAGTGCACTGACCTCAAGTGCTTCCGTTTCCCAAAACTGGTAGCCGTTTTACGAGACAGGTAGCCGTTCACTAAAAACAGGTAGCCGTTTCCTAAAACAGGGGTCCGCTTCCCAAAACAGATAGCTGTTTCGCAACACAGGTAACCGTTTCTCCCCATTTCAAGGTCACATGAGAAAAGAACAAAGGCGATTCATTGTTCGAGTCATAATTCCTAAAAATAGATTGTTATCTAGATACCCCCACCTTTTCAGGCTCAATTCTGAGAAATCAATTTTCAAGAACAAAGGGATCCATTGTTCAGACCGACGCTTCAAAGTCTATGGTTACAATTTTAAGGTCACATCTCTGATAAAAGAACAAAGGTGATCCATTGTTTTAGCCGAATTATAATTCCCAAAATTGATTGTTTTTCAGGGTCATTAAAGTAACTAGATTTGAAAAAGGCACTAGAAGTTAATAGATTGGTTTTTAAAGTGATGCTCCGTACAGATTGTCCGCTTCAAGGTCACGTGGTAGGAAATGGTCACTCTCATTGTCAATATTATTAACGTACACACACCCCACTTCATGGTCTTCTTAGGATTTCAAGGTTACGTGATCAACCTTTTCGTTTGTCAAAGTCACACAGAATTGAGGGTATGAGGATGCACAAGAAATCAAGGTCGATTCTAAATCAAATCTTGATTCTTTTTAAGGTCACGCCCCCATTAATTCTACGAAGTTCATTGACGCCTATCTCAAGCCCTGAGGTGTTGTCAAGGGTATCATACAGATTGTTGTCTATGCTAAGCATGTTTTAAGGTCATCAAGCAATTCTTGAAGTTTACATTTTGTAAGGTCACGCCCCCAGCAAAGTACACTGACCTCAAATGTTTCCGTTCCACAAATAGAGATAAACGCTTCCCAAAGACAGGTAGCCGTTTCCCAAATACAGGTAGCCGTTTCCCAAAACAGGGGAGCCGTTTCCCAAAACAGATAGCTGTTTCGCATCACAGGTAGTCGTTTCCCCATTTCAAGGTCACATCTCTGAGAAAAGAACAAAGGCGACCCATTGTTCTGGTCGAATGTCATAATTTCTAAAAATAGATTGTTATCCAGCTACCCCCACCATTTCAGGCTCAATTCTGAGAAAGCAACTTTCAAGAACAAAGACGATCCATTGTTCAAGCCGACTTTTGCCACTTCCGATTTTTCAGAGTTAATATATGTCGATAAAATGTTCTGCAACCACCTAACACATTTTATTTTAAATTGCTGCAATATCCTGAGATATTGCTTGTGGTAAACCCACTGGTCCAATTAATTCTAATTTTTTCCTTCTGGTGGTGGTGGTGAAGCTGGAAATCATTCATATTGGAGGAGCGTATGTGGCTTCGGTGTTGGTGAAGCTGCTACTGTGGTTGCGGGCGTGATGCCACAAAATAATTGGTATGGTTAATAATATATTTATTTAAGATGATTGGTATCTCATTTTCACCTACGAGTGGCTCAACTGGTTCTACTTGTTTGGATCTCCACACTAAGACATCTCGCAGTATGTTGGCTTTCTTCTTTTGTAGTCACAGTTTTGGTCGTGTTTTAACTTGTACAAAAATTGCTGACAAGTGGAAGTGGTTACTATTAACCTGTGCAAGCAAAGGTGATGAATACAGCATAATCTAGACATGAGAAAATATTTGATATGATGTCAGCAAACGTCGTAAAGATAATAAAGAAAGTGAAATGTATGCGTCTGTTTGAAGCTCTTGCAGCGTAATCTAAAGCGTGTGAAAGGGTTCCACAATCATAAGTAGCAGACGTGGGAAATTATTTCTTGTGATGTCAGCAATAGATATCAGTACAGGAAGTGCAATGTATGCGTCTGTCTGAAGCTCTTGCGATAAGTTATAACCAGTTTAACCTTGAATCCGGGTTTATATGACTATAAGCAGATAAAGAGCAGTTTTATAACAGTCAGTATATTACACTCGTAACAAAAATTTTAATTGTAAACCTAAAGTGCTTCTATAGTTATAATAAATATTTGCTACAAGTCCATTATTGCATAATCGGCAGTGTGTGCTTCATATTTTCGCATTGTTGGATACAGTTTTGAAGGTAGCTATGAGTGAGGCTATACTGAATAGTAGTGATATTGTTAATTTAACAAGACATATTATTCCATTGTTGAAAACCAGAAATGAATTTGTAAAGCACATCTGTATAATTAACACTAATATTAAGCTATTGCAAGATATAATTCAAAATAAAATTTATTTATAGATAAATGAAAATTTGCTTAAGCTCGAAAGCGATTTATCATTGTTAAAGTGCTATCTTGTGAGACTTAAACGGTTAAAGAACGCTTCAGAGATAACAGGTAGCGGAATTACAACTAAAAAATATACACACAAATTAGGTTAGTACTCTCTAGATTCATGTTTTAATGGTAGATTACTTACGGGAATGATAGTTAATATAGCAAACATCAAGGACTCTTATTTTTTACAAAATGTGTAACAAACCGGTTTGAGTTGTGTTAAAATATGAAATAATTTGGGCAACTTCGTTTGTGTCATGTGAAATGCATACCTTAGTGGCTGAAAAGTATGCGTTTAGATATTTTAAAGTGGGGTAGTACGCGCATTTCGTTTTACACATCGATTGAGTTCTGCGCAGACATGATTTTGAGATCGGTTGTTACGATAATGAAAGCAAAAAGCGTCCATTTTTGCTCTTGAATATTTTTATTAAAAAGTGTCGTAAATTTTACGGTAAGAGCTAACTAAACCTATTTTTCTTTGTCTATTATGTTTATCCTTTTTAGGTACTTTTATTTTTACTTTTGTTTCACTTTTATTTTTACTTTTATTACGTAAAATTTTCCTTTTACGTAATTTTATTGTACTATTACGTTTCAATTTAACGAGGATGTCGCAGTAGTAGTTTGTTGCTATGCTCAAAATTATAAATAAATGATACATTAACCCATTTAAATCTACCATGTTTGGCTGTTTGTAAAAGAATTTACTTATTTAGGGTCAACGAATATCAAAACTCTATTGTATTTCTATTTCAAGATTAATTGCACAACCAAATTTGAAAGCGTGGCTTCGTCAGCAGTATACCAGTGACAACCAAAATTTTAAAGCACAATTATTTCATTTCTAATCATTAGTATAAGGTATTTTTAAGTTACTAACATTAGTGTTAAGATTTTCTATTTTATAACTTGACAAAGATTTTATAATAAATCTTGTTATTGTTTTCAATTTTATATTTATTAAATTTACGGTTTACTTGTTTTCCATAAAATGGCGTCCGAGGTATTTTAACATTTTTTTATAGGTTAAAGTTTTTTGTAAAGCGAACATATCTAACCACACACACATTTTCTAATTAAAGCAAATAAAATTTTAAAACATGGACCTATTTAATCGCCGACTGAGCTGAAGGCACAAAATCTTCTGTTTATTATTAGGAGTATAAGTAATATTAATGGTGAAATTATTAATAATAACAACCAGCTACACCCGATTGTTATATTTTATTACAAATGCATACAATAGTTTTGCACGAAAGGTTAAATTAATGCTAAGGCAATCGATGCTAAATGTGAATGTCTTTTTATCCTGCAATTATAGCACTCTCAAAATCATGTTATCGTGTTGAAGACTTTTGTCATAAAAAATTATGTCATCGATATTGCAACCAATGTACGTGAGTGGTATAATGAAAATGTTTATTATATTTTCACAATTGTAGGAGTTTTTCGAAAGGGATTCTGGTTGGGTATTACACGATGTTACATATAAAGGTGAATATTAATAGCTATGTTCCATTTAGAGGTGGTCTTTCAACTTACGTTAAAGTTCCCTCATTTATAACACTAAAGCATGCGGTATGAACGTTAAAAATGACGACGAGTATTGCCTCCTATGGGCTGTTGTTTAAGCGTTATATCCCGCAAACGTAATACCGGAAGAGTTCCCAGTTATCCTCATTTTAGAGATGTTTTGAATTATGATTAAATTTCGTTTCCCATTAAACTAGATGATGTAAACAAATTTGAAAAATTAAACAAGCTCTGCATTCATTTGTTTTGCTTTCGAGGGAAAACTATATTACCATTTGTATTAAGTGAAAATCAAAATAGTATCAGAGGAGCTATAAATCTTTTAGTATTTTCTGCTAATTATTAAGCTGCGGATGATATTATTACAAAAAATAATATTGTTTGCCATTTCACGTGGATTAAAAATATGTCGGCTCTTTTTTCTAAACTATCGAATAGGGAGCACAAGAAATATATTTGTTGTCGATATTTGAACTACGTTTCTTCGGATCACCTACAAAAACACATCCCTCACTGTCATCAACTTAATCGATGCTGTCAAGCTACCTACCGAAGCAGAAATGTTTCTGCAGTTCAAAAATATCGCATTCCAGGAAAAGGTGCCGTTTGTAATTAATGCGGATTTAGAAAGTATTTAGTAAATAATCAATAAAATAATTCTTATGGAAACTTTAAGCCCCACTCAGGTTGAGAAATTTGAAAGCACCACGATTTGCCACATTTGCGGAAAATCATTTACTGATTATGATATAAAAGTTAGGGATCATAACCATTTTACACCAGTAAAATGGTTATTTCGGGGAGCATCACATCAGAATTGTAACCTAAACTATAAAGACTCCCACATTCTACCAGTCGTATTTCATAATTTATCAGGTTATGATTACCATTTCTTCATTAGAGAATTGGCTACTGTTCCCGGTTCGATCTCACTGTTGCCCATAAACAAAGAAAAATATATCCCTTTCATGAAAGTAATACAAGGCACTAAAATTAGGTTTGTTGTTTGTACATATAGAAATGATCTGCTGCCATATGTGTTAGATCATAGAATGACTTCAATTTGTATTTTTTTGTTGCTGTCGAAATAATTATTTTGTGAGTGGAAAGAAACAAATATACTGCTTTCGTTATGCTAGTTAATTATGTATACGATTAATACTTTATGTGCAGGAAACTTTGCAGTTTTCGATCACATTTGAAATTAATCTGATTACGATATACACTGTGCCTACATCTTATACAGATTTAAAACTTTTGCTGAGAATTTGCCAAACTAAATTACAATAAAGTAAAGCTGTTGCGTTTTGCTGGAAGTATGAATTCTGTGAATTAGTATTGAATAGAAGATGTGGATCGTAATTCATGGAATAGGAACTGTACGTTAAAATGATCGTATTGGCTAGTGATGTACTTACTTAAACAAGGATATCGTCTGATATACATCAGTCGAAATAAGGTCACATCTTTCCAGTTATATTAGTGACCGCCCGCCTATCATAAACTTTATTGTGAAAGCATTTGTGTTTTATTGGACATCTGCGTAAATTATAGGATGTTGTGCTTGTACATTAATAATTCAACGTGTTTGCTTACCTGTTTACGTAATACTTAAATTGTTGCACACACATACATTTTGGTGTGCAATGTAATTGCTTTGTTTGGTTGGATCATACGAGTAGAATTAAGTGTGTCTAGGGTACTTACTTTAATCTACAACTACGCTTTATAAATAAAGTTTGAGTAGGGGAGGGTCCTGTACAGTGACAAAAATAAATCTTTTTTTATCCCAATATACACTTTTAGATATATTTCAATATATGATAGCAGTAATTAAAGTAAATTCATTCTAACAAATTTATAAAAAAAAAAATTTTTTAAAGTGATAAGTGGCCAAAGGTACAACATGCTATTGTACTTTGAGCCACGTGCAATGTACCTTGAGCCATGGACAGAAAAGGTGCAATGTACCTTGAGCCAAAGACAAAAAGGAAAATACCTAAAATAGACTTTAGCATTTATTATACAAAATAACATGAAAATACATGGAATTTTAAATACTAAAATCTACTCTACTTTGTACGATGAAAAATCAATGCCAAACGTAAACATATTTCTTTGCCTTTCTGATAAGCCTGCAACTGTAGGCCGTGGCAGAGATAAAACGATGCTTTCTGTGCCAATAGCAAATATTTCTTCACTATCTTTTACAAATTTGTTTGTAGAAAGGATCCTTTTTAAGTATTTTACTTGAAATTCGTCAATGCCATTATTTATTATCTCAGCCACGTAGAAATACGTTGATTTTTTTCCCACAATTGTCGTTAGCACATAATCGCCCTGTTTTAAAGAACTGCCATCAAATGCTTGCTCCTCAGACTCAAAAATCTCATCCGATATTTCTGAACTGTCTGAATCGGTCTCATAGATATCTTCTTCCTCAGAGGATTCCACTTTTTTTTGCTTTCCTTTTTTTGGCTGTAATGTTCCGAACTGCTTGCTTGCGTTTTGCTATCTCCTATTTTCTTTATTTTTCATTAAAAAAGTCGTTCTATTTCGTCTTTCTCCGGGGTGTTAGTCAGAACCCTACTTGTTGTTTTTTTACGATTAATGACGTTCTTAGTACGACTCTTTGCTTTTGGATAGAGCCGTATTTGTTCCGGAGTTGTGAATTCTGATATATTCGATTCCATTGTAAGTGCTTTATTATCTTGACCAGAAGGAACAGAACTTTTCTTACTTGTAGACGGCATTTGATTATCTCTAGAACCAGTAGGAACTAGACTTGTAGATGGCATTGGATTATCTGTAGAACCAGTAGGAACTTTACTTGTAGACGGCACTGGATTATCTGTAGAATCAATAGGAACTTGACTTGTAGGCGGCATTGGATCAACTATAGAACGCGTAGGATTTTCTCGATCTGCGACTGATGAATAAAGGAATTCTTCATCACCAAAACTGTTTTACAGGCCAAATTCCTGAGACTCTAAACCCAGACAGAATATTTTTTGGAGCGAACGCTAATGGATATGCCTTTCCGGATAATTCTGCGACATTAAATATTGTTATTGGTATTCCTGGGTGGTTTAAAAGCCATTCGTCATAAGCATTATTGTAATATTGTTTATATGGACCAAAAACTGCGCGGTCGAGGGGCTGGAGCTTATGACTTGTAGGGGGTGGTAACGTCAATAATATTATTCCATTTTTTTGCGATTGTTACAGCTTCAAAGTTGCAATGACTTTCATGATTATCCAGTATTAATAATTTTTTACGGTCGAGACTTGGCTGTTCTTTTTTAATGAAATGTCGCAACCATATAACAAACTTGGCAGAATTTGACCACCCAGATATATGTGCAGATCCAATCGAGTCTGATGGCGCACCACTAAGCATAAATTGCTTAAAATTAACCCTGGGGAATATACACATAGGCGGTACGCTATTTCCTAGAGCATTGATGCAGGCTATCATAGTTACGTTGGATCCCCTTTCTCCAGATGTCGCAGCTCCTACCTGTTTTTGTCCCTTGGGCGGAATTACCTTACTCGTATTTTGCACAGTGCTGTTACCGGTTTCGTCCATATTATGTATATTCGCCGCAGTAAACCCATATTTAGAAATAACATCTTTTAGTTTAGTAAAAAAAATGCCGACATTATGTTTGTTAAAGCTCGTGGCCCTTGACAGACTAGTAGCATCCGGTTTTCCAAGACTTAGTAGTTTACTATGTCTACTCATGAATTCTCGAAACCACTGTTTTCTAGCTTTTTCATTGGTTATCCAAGATTGTGGTATATTCTTGTTATTTGCTTTTGCAAACGAATAAGCCAAAGTTCTGAGCTGATTTCTGTGGAGACCGTAGTACATTTTTGATGATGTAATGAGATATTTTACCAGAACTGTCTCTTCTGCGGCAGAAAACACTTTTTTACAGCACAGTTTTCATACGGCTTATAATCATTAACTACGTTCTCATCACGTTTTAAAAGTCGCTGAAGAGTTGCCCTGGAAACAATGAACTCCTTACAGGCGTTCCGTTGGCTCATTCCACCTTTAACGGCAACAAAAGCACTTGAAACTAGCTCTTTAGCAGGCCCCTGTCTCTTTACCCCACTTCTACTTCTAGGCATCCGTAAATAAAAAATTAATCTTTATTATTATCTAGGTTTGTACCTTGGACCATGGCTCAAGGCACTGACCCAAGGCCGGCCCAAGGTACGCCACAGTACGTTAAAACTTTCACAAAGTCACCTAACCTACAAAACATCATTAATATTTACGAAAAATATCTCAGTACGTTAAGTATAGATCCACTATTTTGTCATATGAATATTATAAATAACAATCTACATTAAGACTGGAAAAAAAGCCAATTATTACAAATAAATTTACTTACTTTGAACTCTCAAAATCGCAAATCTGACAAAAACCATGTATCGCGTCTATTTCAACACAACCTTCTAACGAATGTCACTTATAAACAAACCAGCGGCACCTGTTTACAGTGTTGCCGCGTTTTTCGTAAGAAATATTAAAAGTTATTAGCGTGGCTCGAGGTACAAGATGGCTCAAGGTACATGACCCTCCCCTACTGTTGAAATAATTATTTTGAGTGGAAGGAAAAAAATTGCCCTATCGTTACATTAGTTAATTTGATGTGCGGTTAATAGTTTATGTACAGGAAGCAGTTTTCAGTCACATTTGAAATAAATTTGAGTACGATATTCATTGTGTACCTCAAACCTATTTAAAAAATTTTCTTGGTGAGAAATTAACAAACTATATCCCAATATTGGTTTAAACATAGTTGTCAAACTATTTCCTTCTGCTGCAATTCTGTGAATTAATCTTTTTTTCTTAATATTGGTTAGTAGACTTTTAGTTCCGTACCGTTAATATATCTTTACGTTGGTACCTCTTAAACAAAAATAGCACTCCTTTAAATTTAAATAATATTAATTTGAATAGACGATTTCTTTTGTGACTTTGATTTTTTTAGGTGCCTGTATCTGTATATTTTCTTTCAGTTGTCCTTATTTACATTTAGAATTTTGGCGATTAATAAAATTAGTAACGTCTACAATCAATTTCCCCATTATCAAACAACATTAAATGATGCGGTGAACCCGACCGAGATTTTATCAGTATCGCAACCGTAAACTGAATATTCCGTACTAACGAATAATAAATTTAATTTAGTGCCAGATATACGGTGAAATTAGTTTATTCTGCTACCGGTTTGGCTAATCGGTTCCGGATATGATTTCAGGCTAGACAGGCTAAAAATTCACCAGACTTGGACGTGTAGGACTCATCACCGCTGTAATTGAACCCTCCACTCTCCGCTTGGGATGGAAAAAAAACAATTTCACAATTTTAGTTTTGGTTTCATCTTCGGGTCGTCTATTGGTCGGTCACAAATCTTCGATGTATTTATACAACCCTCGTTTTATTAGGTATAGTTGAAATTATGAGAGAATTCCGTTTTTAAAGTCTTACAAACTTAACCAAACTAAATTGCATAATCGTCACTTATTTAAAATAAATTCATTACGTATATAAACATATAAACAATTATTATACGTTTTTGTTATGAACGAATAAGTTCAAAAGTAAATACGTAATTAAAAATTATTTTATTAAATACATAAATAAAAAGTTTACCTCGAGTAGGATTTGAACCTACGACCTGTACTTTGCTAGAGTTCCTAATTCGGAACCTTCAACAAGCCGCTTAAATATTAAATTATTAATTGATGTTTACTATTCTCAGTTATTTTTGTAACTTCTAACTATAATTGTATACGAAAAAAAAAAGAATTCCAGTTAAGAATTGGTTTCGAAAAGCATTTTAAATTTCAATTTTACACAAAAAAAGTTTATATCGTCATAATGAAAATACTTATGCATATTTTAAAATTAAATTTCAGTTTTTGAATTTTGTGAAGTAAAGTTCGTCTTTTTTGTATAAAATTGAAATTTAAACCGCTTTTCGAAACCAAAAAACCCTTCGAATTTCAATTTTCTGAACTGGAATTTTTTTTTGTGTGTACAATTATAGTTAAAAGTTACAAAAATAACTGAAAATAATAATTGTCTATTCGTAAAAAATATCATAATTTAAAATTTAAGCGGCTTGTTGAAGGTTCCGAATTAAGAAATAAACCATAAGCAATTATATAGTAAAACGATTTTATGTAAATTGTACATTAAATTTTTTATAGTTATTCGGGCTCATCAGAAATTGTTTTGTGTAATTGTTTAGGCACTTTAAGGAACTTAATTGTTTATATCGTCATAACGAATTTATTTATTCAATTTGCTTTGGTTAAATTTTGGGGACGGCGTCTTGTGGTGGCTTTAAATATATACCGGGTTGGGCGCCATTCATAATGAGCGTAAACATGAACCTAATTCTCTGGTTTGCTTACCCCCATTACAAAAATTGAAATTCAATATTCTTAATTTAATTTTTATAGTTTCAAAATTCTTTGATAGAAATTTATATTGTTTTTGTGAGATGTAAAATCATTACTTTTTAACTTACTGTAAGTGGTATTAATTTGTAAAGATATTCATGAGTTGAATGATATTTTTATTGCTATCCGGTTTCCGTATGAATAAATGAACTTAATAAATTCCCCTTTCCCTCTTTATCAGTATGCTCCAGCTAACTCAAATAACACAAGAATTGGTTATATTAATATGAGAAATGATGATAGTTATCATTTATCAAATTTGCATTCCATTGAACTTACTTAATATGTATAATTGCTAAATATATTAAATTTGCTTCCTTATGTATTAACGCTTTTGGTATTTGCATAAGTTTTTTAATATGCGTAATAGTTAATAATAAAAATAAATCAAACGTTAATATAGAATACCTATTTAATTAAAGCCAAATTCGAACGACATGCATCAATGCTTTGTTTAAAATAAATAAAAATCAATCTTATTACTAGGTTTGTACTCTTATCAATTAAAGCAGAACAATAACTTTTTATCAAAATTGAAGGGAATTTTCTTCGTTCAAAATTGATATTCAAATTCAAAGAAAATAAAACACGTAAAAGTTTCTCTATTTACACAAAGATAAATTATACTTATCTGTCACTTGGTTCAAGGCTGATGACGTGTTCTGCGTTTTTTGAGTAGTCACGGAGGCCTCAAATGGGTGATACTACCTGCTGACGCCTTCTTCTTCTCTTCTCCTAATACCTTGTTTGGAGGTTTGTTGTGGAATAACACGTTTCCACCTGTCTTTCCAATAATTTAACGATTTTGATATTAATTGTCTATAGTTTTAACTACAAAGGCTTGCGGCGACAAACAGCAGAATGAACCACAAACTGCAACGCTACCTTTTTGAACATCAATAAATTCGAGTTATTGTTCTTTCTACATGGATTTATTTCATTGAATCGATTACTGTCTTTTATAGTTATTATTCAGTATTAAGCACCACCGAGAACCGCTTCTGATACGTGCGAACGCGTTATTTTAAATTATGGCGTAATCTTTTTATTATCACCAACTTGACAATCATTGCACTTTTATTCTCTCACTTTTTATTAAATTAATAAGGAGCGTATTATTTATGTTTCCTTATCACAATCTTAACTAAATTTTGTTATTTTTCAATTTATAGCGCAGAGTGATTATTGTTAGGTCACTCGTACTGCGGCGTCAATCAACCAACAACTAACGCTAATTCAAATTGCAGGTCACTGGGACAGCGTCCCTTCTCTCCACAGCAACCATGCTTTTGCAAACGGCCTCGTTCATTAAATATTACATAATTAATTATGTACACAGTTTAGGGAAGCAAACTCAAGCTTTTCTTCTCAATTTTAAATACATTTACATAGCAACAAACAATCATTCCTCAATTCACAAAATATTATTTAATATAGTGCGAAATTTGAATTTCTCGTGCTTTCATTACAGTTTGTATCATTTTAAAAACGATATAGTAAAAGAAAGGTACCGCTATATAAATGATTTTAAGTCGATATTTGCCATTTATGTAAAGCACGCCGATGCACATTTGCATCTTCTTCTAACGCATGTATTTAAATTGAGCTTACCTTTAACGTACAGTGTAGGCTTAACGCAACAAATTTTTTTCCGTCTTTGTCATATAACATGTGTAAAAACGACAAAGTTGCAAGTTCGACCGTAGTGCTTGAATACAACCATTAGTCTGATATAGGAATTCTCTCATAATTTCACTTATATTGAAGGTATTTGTAATGAAAAACTGAAGGATAATAGACAATAAATTATATTTTACATTCTACAAGTGTACATAATTTTAACATATATGTATACAATTAGGTATACAGCAGTCTTGCATTAATAAAGATTAAGTACAGAATATCTAAAAACAATTACAATATTTATATTAGTTGGCGATTTGCCTAAAATTAGATTCTTTCCAATTTTCCAACAGCATTAATAAATAGTGTAAGCTGAAAAATTGCTAATTAAAAAATTTCAACATGCAATTTAGAGGACAATAGACGACTTCAGTTTAGGAGTTTGTTTTTAAGGAATTAAAATTTTAAAGTTTTATTTCTTATTATCAAGATTTAATTTTCTACACTTATTGATCTTAAGACAGATCGTAAAAATTCAAATGAATTAAATCTGTATACTAAAAAGAATAATTTATTGTTTTTATAGGATAAAAGAAAAATCAACTTATCCATCAGGTTAATAAATATAGTTAAGATATTGGTAGTTACCACAATAAAGCTATCAAATCAAACTAAAATGAAGCTAAACAGTACTGTAGAAAACAGTTTCGCAGGTAGAAAATCTTAGCATTAAATCGCTAGTTTATGTAAGTGATTGAATGAAATCCAGAAAGTCGTAGTTAACCAAGATCTCAAAATATTCGTATGTATTTAAGCCAGTGCACAGTTACAAGTTCCTTCAAACTACACTAACCGATTAAGTGTGCAACTCTCTGTATAATTAATTGAAACAAAAAAGAAACGGTGTATGATCGTGGCACAATTTATATACATTATAAAAGAGAAAAAAAACTGCGACCAACAAACAGAAATAATTCAAGTTAATTCTCACAATATTAACCATAAAAATCTAGAGTCCAAGACACATTACATAATACAATATAATAATTATGTTACAGGTAGACGATAAATGTAAGCATATTAAGTATCAGCAGCTTCTATACACAAAGAAATTCAAATAATTTAGCAAAATACTTACGATACCACAGTTGCGGCTCAGGTTCAAATCAACGAGTACTTAGAACGCCTTTAGCAGCGAATGTTTTATACTATTTTCTCTGTTTCGGGCTTATTGCATGTTATTTATAAATTCCTGACAACTTAAAAAATCTAGTTATAAAATAATTAGGTTGGAAATAGTGAGTTAATTTGATAGTTTTCGTAGCAACTAATAAACACCTCTTACATTTAATTTCTTAATAACGCGTTATTAATTGTCTACACTATTAATGTTAGATTTGAGACGTAAGTATCACAGCCTTTACGCATTCACAATTAATCAATTAGATTCCTATAAATAAAAGAGCACAATGCCAAAATCGGAAATTAAATGTTATACGGTAAAGTTGATAAGTAAATCTGTCAAAATAACACAAACTCTTGAAAAAAACGTCACTAACAATGGTTAAGGATTGAGTTCATTCTAACATTCAAATGTGTGCGAGAATTGTGCGTTCTAATCCCGAAATGGAGAAAACCTTTTTTTTTTTAATTTATAGATCCAATTACCCTCAAAAGAAAAGGTATCTAGATATTTACAAGGATCACTACTAAAGTTCGCGGAATTAAGTTCTCCTTACAACGCTTAGGTTCTCCATAAAATTTGACATTTTATAGCATTAGTACAACTGACGGTTTGATTGTAAACAGACCAGTTTCATTTCAGTAGACTTTTAAAAGTAGCAAGTTTGTGAAAAAATGGATATTTCGAATCGTGATTTTGAGGGATGATTTTGTATGATTTTAGACTTTAACGCCAGAGCAATGTGTGAAAAAACTAAAGTGGCTGGTTTGGTGATGAAGCGTCGTCTAAACCATGGTCTACAAATGGTTGGCAGAATTAAAACGGTATTCGCGAGGGTCGACCATCCACTACTGTTGTCGCAAAGAATATTGATGCTGTGCGTGAAATGATTTTATCAGATCGATATACCATATACAGTGAGATACAAGCATCCTTAGGGAATACGCAGAAACAAATACATACCATTTTGAAATAACATTTAAATGTCAGGAAGCGTTGTAGTTGTTGAATTCCTCACAATCTGACAAAAGCCCTAAAAAAGCACATGTCAAGTGGTGCAAGGAAATGCTAAAAAAATTTGACCGCGGCCGTTCAAATTCTGTATATTACGTGGTACCAGGTGACGAAACATGGATATATTCATGTGAGCCTGAAACTAAACAGCAATCATCTGTATGGATGTTCCAAAATGAACCTAAACCAACGAAAGTGGTGCACTCGCGAAGCGTTTCAACGAAAATGATTGCTTGTTTTTTCGGAAAAACCGGTCATGCTACAACTGTTGCATTGGAGGATCGAAGAACAATTTACTACTGATTGGTATACTTAAATTTGTCTCCCTCAGGTGATCGGTGAAATTAGAAAAAGCAATATAAATAATCGAATCATTCTGCATCATGACAATCCAAATGCGCACACAGCACGACAAACTACAGAATTTTTGACTAGTCAAAATATCAAATTAATGACCCATTGCCCATATTCGCTTGATATGTCTCTCAATGACCTTTTTTTGTTCAAAAACATCAAAAATAAAATGCGCGGTAAGCGTTTTGCACCTGAAGAAGCCGTTGAAGCCTTTAAAGTACTTGTTTTGGAGGTACCTCGCTGAGAGTAGCATAAATGCCTTGAAGATTGGCTTTACTGAATGCAACAGTGTACAGATCTTCAGAGGGAGTATTTTGAAAAACGATAAAATTTGTTTCTTCAAGCGATATTGAATCTTGCTATTCTTGATCTAGCTACCAGACGTACAAATGCCAAATTTTGGATCGGAGATCAATTGTAGGAGTAATTTTTCTTAGGAAAATAATGCGCTACACCGTTGATTAGGCTTGCGTGACTATCTCAGAAGGCATGTACTATATACATGCAATACTTATACTGTCCTAGTAACGAACATCCAATAATTTTAATAGGATATCAAATGGATGAAATTGCACCTTCAATGTTATACAGAAACATATTATATTCATATTTTTGATTGTTTCCATTTTATTTTGACATTTGTCATTTAGTAACATATAATTTGATTTGGCATTTGTCATTGCCTAATGCAATTAATCAATCAATTTGGGTTGTTGCAGAAATTTACAGAGGACTCAATATTTCGAATGAAAAATGCATATTATGCTTGAAGAAAATAGTAGTTATAACATTAGGCGTAGAAGTGTGACATTTTTTCGCTTATTTTGGCTCCTCGGCTCAAATCACAAACTCAAAAGTGTCAAATTTCTGCATCTGATGTAATAATCTACTTGTAAGAGGTTTTTTCTGGGGGTTTTCCTCATACACATGTAGCGACATGGTCACTGCGTATATGCACACCATGTTCGGCTACCTAGTCGAATGCTGGGGTAGTATTTTCCCCCTCAGAACCCTAACTCCGTTCCTCCCGATCCTATTCTGATCACACCTATCCTTAATCCCACCATGCATATATACGGAATGTATGTATGTATGCAGGGAATCCATGATTGCAGCTGAAGGTGCTCGGAAAGTTCAAAGAGCCCGCCTTCCCTCTTGGGGAGGGAATGAAATAGGTGACCTTTCATTTCCTTTTCAAGCATGATATGCATTTTCCATTCGAAATTAGAAATACATTTTTTGGTAGATTAATTACAGAAAGGAATAACATTAACGATAAACATGAGAAAAAATAAGATCATGCGACATACGCTTAATTTATTGTCATTTAAGAAATGGTATTTTGCCAAATTGTATAAATAAATTAAGGTGACCGAAGATTGACAAATAATGTTACAATAATTCTCTTTGTATTTGCACTACCTTCATAAAAGTAATTGAATTTCGTGAATGATCAAGTTTTGCCAACTATAAATAGGAAAATCAGTGAATTAGAATACAATATTTTCAATTGAACCAAACGTATGTTTGGAGATCTTAGTAGACACATAGTAGAAAAACCACAGAAATTGGGTGCAATGCTAGCAGTACACTGTATAATGTATTATTTAAAAAATTGATAGACGATGTAATAAAGAATGTAGCCGAGTTATACAGTTCACATGTTGCCAAACTGTGAATGGTAAACGAGTATATTTTGCACACCAATGTTCTTATCAAGCAAGATATGGCACTGTTGTGGTAGCAAATAATGAAGTCGCTGGTCTTTACGAAATCGTACACCTTATTGGACATATTGCCAAACCCAAAAACGTAATTTCTATTTACGATGAATTAGCCAATCTAAAAAAATTCTGTTAAGATGGTGATTGTGGATTAAACACGAAGACTTAGAGGGTGCTAAAAAAGTGTGTGCTAGTTCTTTCGGAAAATATAGAAAAAATTTTAAAACGAGCTGTTGCTTAGCCAAAAAGATAGTTTGAAAACCGACTCAACAGAGTGATGGTATCATATTCTTGAGGAGTTTGTAAATTTCGTGAAACAACATCTAGTACTAATCCGCTGAAAAATTTATGGTTTAGCCAAATTTCAGGGCGTTCCTACTATATATGACAAAGGAGAATGGTCATTGAAGATTTTGAAAATATGAAAGCCAAGTATATGAGAAGAGGGTTTCAATAAGCAAAACATTTCCTCATATTATAGATCACAAAACCTAATTTAATTATTTGGGTTATTTTCCAGAGTATTAAATCTATGTTAAATTATAGTATAATTAATCAGTATAATTAAAGTTAACCATAATTCTGATTAAATAATACTTTTGACTAATTTTAAATTATGATTTATGTGAAATTTGAACACATTTGAAAATTTTTGCAGAGCAGCTTCACTACCTTTTTAAGACATTAAAGTCAGAGGCTGACTACTATAGAAATTTTTGCTCTAAAGCTCATAGTTATACTGAAGTCGTCTAAGAAGTTTTCATAAAATGAAGTCTGTACCTTTCTTTAGTTTAAAACTCCATTTTCAAAGCGTCACATCAATCTTTCATCCTGGTTTATCTGAAAAAAAATTGTAATTGAAGTTCTCTTATACTTGCATTTAGTACCTACTTAAATATATTTAATAAAACTATAAGTGGGACAAGTGCTTAATTGGGATAGGCACATGTAGAAATCTAGTGCAAGGTATAGGTATCAGATTACAAGTACAATAACTACAATGCAAAACTTGAAATGCTGACCATAACCCCTTACTCATTGATAGACATAACCTCGAGCATGACCGCAAGGCCCGAATGTTAATGCTGACCCACAACGGACAACTTGATAACAACTACCAGTTCTGACTTAGTCCCAACGTCCAACTTGACGCCTTTATTCATAATCGGTTTACCACGCTATAGTGAAAGCAACTTGACCATAACCCCAAATTTTAAGAATAACCATAACCCCTAATTTTAAAAATAACCATAATGTCCGACTTGACCACAATCTCTAATTATAGAAATGTCCCCATAGTTGAATTCGGTAAAAAACGCACACACACGCAAACTAGCACACACGCACACGCAAACACGCACCACACTCACGCACGCACGCACGCCCGCATGCCCACACACACACACACACACACGTCCGCAAGCACGGACTCACGGGTGCGCGCGCTCGCACATAGCCAGGGGGTAATTTAATATCATTAAAAACATAATACAAAAATTACTCACGCAGCATGTAACAATTCCATTAAAAGCACATTACTGATTCATGCAGCCCATAGGAAATTATGGGTCATCAAAAACATTTGATAAAACCCATTCCTCATAACAAAAAGTTTAATGTCATTCAAATCATGCTTGTTTACCTGTTTTGAAGTGTTGTGTTTGATTATTGACTAGCTGCTTGCTTTTTTTTTTTTTTTTATGATTGTGGACCTGAACAGGCTAAATAAGGCCTATCGTGCTAAAGCACTCAGGATCACTTAGGAGGATGGATAGAGGGATAATGAATTGCCAATAGATGCCTATGAACAGCTACCTTAAATTTTCTCATATCATAAGTGAGAGGAAAACAGGAACTAGGGAGATCATTCCAGAGTTTAGAAGCCGTGTAGAAAAATATTGCGCCCGTTTGGTACAAGTGGAGATTTGTACTGCATACTGATGATGTATTGAGCGAACAGTTTTCTCGCAAAGATAG
The DNA here is from genome assembly GCA_036346205.1 of Vesta saturnalis. Lineage (NCBI taxonomy): Eukaryota > Metazoa > Arthropoda > Insecta > Coleoptera > Lampyridae > Vesta > Vesta saturnalis. Next base: position 457,782 of record JARFJB010000763.1, on the reverse strand, counting down.
CCGGAGATGGTATCAAGAATGTAATTCACCAGCAATAGCGTTGTAATAACGATAATCGAAAGAACTGAAACCATCCTTCTATGCTCAAGGGAATGTGAGAAGTTAAGACGGGTCATTATCTAATGCTCTTGATAATATCGATGAGAAACAAAGGTAAATTATATTCCAGATGAATTTGGATACAGCAAAAGGAGTTGTCGGATAAATTGGATTTAAAAGTAGACATAAGGCCGATCCTGGACCAGTTCAAGGTCACCCAAAATCTTATTATTCAAGGTCATGAGTTTTCCGTTATGCCAGAACGCGCTCCACGTCTCAAGCATGCTTGTGGTATTTAAATTTTGGTCACGTCTGGTTAAATAAGTTTGGAGCTCTTTCAAGGTAATTTAAGATTAAATGGTTGGTCAAAAAGAAGGTAATCATAAATCAAAATAGTTTAAGGTCAAAGGTTATTGACTTACGGTGGTTTCTTGAAATATAAAAAGGTCAAGGTGAAAGCTAAAATAGAAGTTGCAAGGTAATCATTCTAGAAATCTGAAAGTTTTTGAGGAGGTTAGCAGTTTTGAAAGGATGCATGTTTATAATAAAAGGCTTCTCCGTGATTGCATGATTCAGTAAACTTTTCATTGCTAGAAATGGTGTAATAAGATTGATAAGGAGAAAGAAAGAAAATTATTAAGTATTGATGAGAAAGAAAAGGCTCGAGGTGTTAATCAAGGAAATAAAAATTGAGGGTAGATTTAGAGCTGTATGAGCTAAAAGAAATGATGCAACTTCAGTGAATGTGCCATGAAAAGGTGCTTTAGTAAATAAGTAATTACATGTATGTTATATTGCATAGAAAAGGCACTTCATTTGAAAAAATAAAGTGTGTGTGTAGGCATAAGAAAGAAAAAGTGAAATTTCTGTTTGGTTTTAATTGAATTATAAATATATATATATTAAACGAGTTTTATCATGACTTAAATTATACAAATTATGTAGGAAGAAATGACATTTATATATTTATATTTATTTATAAATCACTAATCCTTTACCCAAAATTCCAATTTTGGCATGTATACTAAACAAGTAAGAGGCAATGGTAGCAGTCCAAAAATTCTCAAACTAAAAAATGTGAAAAAAATTTTCAATGATTAATGATAAAGTTTGTAGTTTTGATATGTAATTGAACGTTGTTAATCGCTTAATAAATCACAACTCGATAATCCTTTACCCAAAATTCTGAATTTTCGTATATATACCCAATAAGTAAGAGCGCAATTATAGCAGTTTCCAAAATTTGAAAACACAAAAAATGTGATAAAAAATGTGATGAAACAATTCATGTTAGCAATTAAAGTTACTGAAATTTTAATAAATCACAACTCGATAATCCTTTACCCAAAAATTCTGAATTTGTATATATACCAATAAGTGAGGCCAATTATAGCAGTTTCAAAATTTGAAAACACAAAAAAATGTGATAAAAAATGTGATGGAACAATTCATGTTAGCAATGAAAGTACTACTGAAATTGCTTAATAAATCACAACTCGATAATCCTTTACCCAAAATTCTGAATTTCGTATATATATCCAATAAGTAAGAGCGCCAAAGATAGAACTAAAAAATTAGGAAAAAATTGAAGGTCCTCTTTACTATTAGAATGCATTTTCCCCAAATAAATCAAGCACCAATATGAAATATGATAAAATAAAATAATAGTGTAACTAATTTGTAAACTATTTGTAATACGGTTTTTTCTAAAATAGATTTTAACGATTTTACAAGAAATAAAGTAATAATAACGCTCACAATGAATCTTTAGACATCTTACATATATATACATAATTACAATTCAACTTAAATGGATTGTACTGTAATGAGTAAAAGCAAATTGCAAAATGCATCCATGTAGTATTATAAGTATGGTTTGTAATATGATATTCAAGTACTGTACTAGAATGGAATGCATAATTGCAATTATTGTTGTAAACGATAGACATGTACTTGAACTGAAAGTGATGTATGTTTGAAAGTGTGTGATGTAAGAAAAGATGTATGTACATATCTATGGAAAGAGATAAAAACGAGTCGACGAGGACGTCCTCCGGGCAGGGTGTAGGAGGGATGTGGGGAATTAGTAAAGTCCTAGAAAAATGCGCTCTTAAAAATTTAAATTTTCGTCTAATTCCGAGAAAAAAATTTTTTTCAACGCAGTTGTGTTGTAGAAGTGGTAATCTATCATTGATGTAATAATTTTCCAAAATATGAAAAATTACACTTAAATTGCCCAATTCCATTTTGAAACAACAAAAAGCACTTAAAACACACCTTTTGTACTTACGTAAGCTCAGAAGAAACATATGCATGCCATTTATCCATTTAATGTATCTAAATGCTCTTTAAATTACCAAATTCAATTTTAAAACAACACTTAAAACATGACTTGTAATTTTCGAGCGTTAATAATCATTGTAGGATAATGAACGCAGTTTTTGCTGTGAAAGCATTTAGCGAACATTCTATTTCTATGTCATCAATTTACATTACAACTTTAAACAGGATTTGTAAAATATAATGAATGCAATTGTGTCATTTGTGTTTATAAATACATGCTGTAAAGTTTTCAGATTTACATGCATTTGAGAACTGTTTTAACTTTTATTTAACGCAAGCTTTCTTTTAACTGTATTATATTTTCACACTTTCTTTATATGCTTTATATGCTTTATATATGCTTTATATATGATATTTTGCAATAACCTTCTTAGTGTATTTTTAAGTTATTATTTCCTATAATTACAAAATTAATTGAAATTAACATTTTGTATTCAGCACTTAAAGGATTCAATTATTTCCTTAACTTATTATAAGTTAAAATTTGTAACGCAGCATGCAATTAAAATTTGCAAAAAGGACTGCTTTACTTTGATGCAGAAATTTATGCATGAGTAAGTCAGACTTCAGATGTTTTAATTTACTTTTCTAGCGCAACTTGGACTATCACTCAAATTTTTTAGCTGTAGTAAAATTTTTATAATGGAATAATTCAAAAATAATAAAAATATAAAAACAATTTACATTTATTTTGTATAATGAAAAGATACAATAAATTCCACAAAAACATCACACATCCATCCTTCAACGTAAGCAATATATTTTCAGTCTTTAGTATATTTTGCCGCACACACTCTAAATATTGATTAGCCTCCTTCAGTTTTTATCCAGTTTTTCCGCTCGCTACCCCACCACCTCACTATTCAAATAGTCATTTGAAGCTTTCGCAACCACCGAATACTTGTTTCCCTAAAGGCTTGAAGGGTCGGTGGATCGTGCTCATAATCCTGCTGTGTAGATGCCCTTCTATAAGAGTCAAATTTTTCCTCCATATTGCAGGTTTCGCAACGGTGGTTTGTGGGTGTTGCTAAACCGTTTGCTGGTGTTATGCTGAAAAAATGAATAATTTTATTTGTACTAAAAATTCTCTATGAATTAATGAAAGGAAACTATAATATTAATTATTAAAATTGTACATACCTCTGAAATACTTGAAAATTCATCCTCTCATCACTATCCCTGATGGAGATGATGGGATGCTCTTCGAAGGGTGCTTTCGTTATTTATGATGGGATGGTCTTTGAAGGGTGCTAGTTGGCGTGTTATTTGATGGGGCACCAAAACATCATGTAAAATACAAGGTTTTGCCTGTCTTTTAGTGAAAGTTTAGATCGTTTACTGGATGAAGCCATTACTAATGGTGAATAATTAATGAGTATTCAATTAAAACTTTAACGTTATATACAATAGATCTGTTAACGTTAACAAAATTGATAACAAGTGGAAGTGGAGTACAATGACCTGAGAGCAAAGGTGATGCAGCATGAGTCATGAGAACAGTATTGATGTAGTTAATATATTTCCCATAAACGTACAAAATGCAATCTATGCACACTGAAGCTCTTGCAACAAGTTATAAGCAGTTTTGACCTTGAATGCTAGGTTTATATTACTATATAAGGAGATAAAGAGCAGTTTTGTACCATCAGTATATTGCACTCACGACTAGAATTGCAATTGTATACCTAAAGTACTTCTATAGTTACTTAAATTTTTAATTTTACATATCAAATAAATATAATATTTGTTTCCATTACTATATAATCGTGTGCTTCATATTTTCTTGCAGTGTTGGATACAGTTTTGAAGGTAACTATGAGTAACGGTATACCCAACAGTAGTGATATTGTTAATTTAACAAGAAATATTATTCCATTGTTGAAAACCCAAAATGAATTTGTAAGGCACATCCGTATAATTAACACTAATATTAAGCTATTGAGATATAATTCAAAATAAAATTTATTTAGAGACATGCGAAAATTTGCTTAAACTCGAAAGTAATTTATCATTGCTAAAGTGTTATCTTATAAGAGTTAAACAGTTAAAGAGCGCTTCAGAGAAAACAGGTAGTGGAAATGTTACTAAAAGCGTACACGCAAATTAAGTTGGTACTCTCTAGATTCATGTTTCAATGGTAGGTTACTTACTGGAATTATAGTCAATATAGCAAACATCAAGGACCCTCTTATTTTTTACAAAATGCATACAATAGTTTTGCGCGAAAGGTTAAAGTAATGCTAAGACAAACGATGCTAAAGGTCAATGTCATTTTAGTCTGCAATTTCATGCAACCTCAAAATCATGTTATTGAGTTGAAGACATTTGCCATAAAAATTATGTCATCGATATTACCACCAATTTGCGTGAGTGGTATAACAATAACGTTTATTACAAATTACAAAAATTAGAGGAGTTTTCCGAAAGGGATTCTGGTTGGGCATTACATGAAGTTTTACATTTAAAGGTGAATATTAATAGCTATACTCCATTTAGAGGTGGCCTTTCGACTTACGTTAAAGTTCCTTACTTCATAGCAGTAAAGCATGCGGTAGTGAATGTTAAGAACGATGACGAGTACTGCTTCCTGTGGGCCGTTGTTTCGGCATTATACCCAGTGCAACTTCATTCAGATAGAGTTTACAGTTATCCTCATTTTAGAGATGTTTTGAATTATGGTTCAATTTCCTTTCCCATTAAAATAGATGATGTAAAAAATTTGAAAAATTAAACAACCTCTCCATTAATTTGTTTTGTATTCAGGGAAAGGTGTATTACCGCTAGTATTAAGTGTAAATCAAGAAAATAGTGTCAGGAACCTATAAATCTTTTAGTACTTTCGCCTAATTATCATTCTGCGGGTTCTACTGCTGATGCTATTAATACAAAAATTATACTGTTTATCATTTCGCGTGGATTAAAAATATGTCAGCTCTTTTTCTAAACAACTATCGAGTAGGGGCACAAGAAGTTTATTTGTTATCAATGCTTGAATCACTTTTCTTCAGATCACCTTCTACAAAAACATGTCACTCTCTGCCATCAACTTAATCAATGTTCAGTCAGGATGCCTACCGAAGCGGAGATGTTCTGCAGTTCAAAATTTCGCATTTCAGGAAAAGGCACCGTTTGTAATTTATGCGGATTTAGAAAGTATTTTAGAAAAGTGTACAAATTTAACATCACTTGGGGTAATACTCTATTTCATTCCAAACATATACCCTTTAGCATTGCTTACTACTTAAAGTGTTCATACAATGATTCTTTATCTCGATTTAGGCTTTATAGAGGAAATGATTGCATTCAATGGTTTGTTAAAGAGCTTCAAAGTATTGCACATTGGAGCACCGAAATCATTAATAAAATAATTCCTATGGGTACTTTAACTCCCAATCAGGTTGAACACTTTGAAAGCACTACGATTTGTCACATTTGCGAAAACCATTTACAGATAATGATATAAAGGTCAGAGACCATAACCATTTACCGGAGCATTTCGAGGAGCATCACATCAGAATTGTAACCTAAACTATAAAGACTCTCACATCTTACCGGTTGTGTTTCATAATTTGTCAGGTTATGATAGCCATTTCGTCATTAGAGAATTGGCTACTATTCCCGGTAGATTTCACTCCTACCCATAAACAAAGAAAGATATATCTCTTTCACAAAAGTAATAGAAGGTAGTAAAATTAAGTTTAGATTTATTGACTCTTTCAGATTTATGAGTAGTAGTATTGAAAAGTTATCAAACTATTTGGAAAATAGTAAAAAGTTATTACCCGAGCTAAATGTAACAATGAAGAAGAATTTTCTTTACTAGTTCGCAAAGGTGTGTTTCCTTATGAGTATATTGATACTGGGAGAAATTAAACGAGACCACGCTCCTCCTAAAGAAGCATTTTTCAGTCATCTTAATAATGAGGGAATCAGTGATGAGAGTTTTGAGCATGCGGTTAACGTTTGGAACAAATTTAGTATTAAATCGTTAGGGAATACTCGGATTTGTATCTAAAACAGACGTTCTACTTTTAGCGGATATTTTCGAGAACTTTCGGCAAACTTGTATAAGTACTTACGAGCTTGATCCTCTGCACTATTATACAGCTCCCGGTTTAGCATTCGATGCTATGCTTAAAATTACACAAGTAAAGTTAGAATTATTTACAGACATTGATATGTTAATGTTTATTGAAAGAGGGATTAGAGGTGGTGTAGCTCAATGTTCAAATCGGTATGCTAAAGCTAACAATAAGTACATGGAGGAAAAATTTGATCCCACCTCTGAAAGTGTGTATTTAATGTACTACGACGTAATAATTTATATGGAGCCACCATGTCAGAATTTCTACCATTTGGCGATTTTTCTTTGTTGATGAAGCTAATTTTGAAACTTTAGATTTAATAAACCATCCTGATGATTCGGAAATTGGTTATATAGTCGAGTGTGATTTAGACTATCCTATAGAATTACATGAGAGTCATAGTGATCTACCGCTAGCACCCGAACATATGGTTCCACCCGCGTCTGATTCCAAAATGAAAAATTACTGCTTACCTTGTATCCAAAACGTAATTATGTAATTCATTACAGAAATTTAAAAGTATATTTAAAATATGGATTGAAGTTGGTAAAAGTACACCGTATATTACGTTTTAAACAGTCTCCGTGGTTAAAAAATATATAGATTTAAATACAGCCATGCGTCAGCAATCTCAAAATGAATTCGATAAAATTTCTATAAATTAATGATTAATAGTGTTTTGGGAAGCTGATGGAAAATGTACGTAAACATAAGGACATACGGCTAGTAACGAAATGGGAGGGTCGCTATGGTGCTCGTGCTTACATATCAAAACCAAATTTTCATAGTTGTACAATATTTGACAATGATATGCTTATCATTCAAATGAATAAGCTTGAAGTATATTTCAATAAACCTATATATGCAGGATTCAGTGTTTTAGACGTTTCAAAAACTTTTTATATAATTTTCATTACGGCTACACGCTACCCAAGTTCCATAATAATGCTAAGCTCTTGTACACGGATACGGATAGTCTCATATACGCCTTTTCGGTTCCTGATATCTATCAATGTATTAAAGAGGACATTGATAAATTCGATACATCTGATTATAGTCCTGACAACATCTTTGGACCCCATTAGTAAACAAAAAGGTCCCCGGCTTAATGAAAGATGAAAACCATGGCGAAATTATGGTTGAATTTGTAGGACTTCGTGCAAAAATGTATGCTTACACGGTTGATGAAAAGGTTGTAAAAATCAAAGGGTTCTACGCAAGCAAGCGTGAGGCAGATCACGATTAATGATTATAAACAGGTTGTTGATGAGTAGCGTAATAAGGCGCTATCAACATCTCATAAGGTCAAAGAAACATGATGTGTTTACCATTAAACAAAATAAAGTCATACTCAATCCTTATGACGATAAACGCTTAGTAAATTTTGATTTCACTGATACTAGACCATGGGGTATAACTTTCAGTAAACAATGAGCAGTCTTCAAGTCAACTTGCAGGAAGAGCTGCAGTGCAGTAGTGATCAAATATACAAAAAGTACCTGAAGCGTTCTTTGACCTCTCCTGAAAACTATACATTTATACTGAATATATTACAAAATATTGTTATTCCTGATGAGTGTTTTACTGGTGTGCTATAAACTCAAAGTGTGCAAATGAAATTATTATTAGGACATTATTTGATAAAAAATTAAATTAGACGATACCATTAAAAGTTTTATGAAATTGTGTACCGATAAAGGCTACAATTCATTAACTTTTGATAAAGTAGATAGGATCTTAGACGATATGAGTGTACTTGGTGACATACCGCTTAAAATGTATCTATATGATTTATTATGGGTTCATGATTCAACAAATGTTAAATCTACGTTAGAAAATATTGCTTACAAGGACACTGTATTTATTATAACTGAATGTATTGAGAAATCGACATATTATGCTAACTACAAGTGCCTCGATATTTTGATTGAAATATTATTAGAACAAAATATCAACTATAAGTTTCAACCGTGGGAAAACGATGAGCACCACAAAATTTATTACTGGATACTAGACAACATCAATAAAGGTGAAACAAATTCAAATTCCTGTTTGGGATGGAGGTGTGGCCAGATTCGGGTATATGGCCATCCAGTAATTTAAGTGATTATATAAGTACTTTAGGTTCACTTTATAAGATAATGAAATTTTAAAATAAATGTAATATTTAAAAAATAAAATACTATTATTTTTTGTGTGTTTTATTTCATCTAAGAGCTACATCCTTTTCTACAAACTTATATATATAACTAATATAAGTAATTTGTTTCACAAAGTACAGGTTAAATGTTATAAAACAATATCATCCTTATTGATCCATGATCTTTCATCCAATCCCCACCATTTTACGAATAACTTATTATTCTTGGAGCGAAGCACTTTTTCTACTAGATATACATCGGGATACTTTGTTTTTGTAATTCATGTTCATAAAACCCTCCCAGTACAGGATTTCCTTCATGTCTTCAAGCATGTACGTAGTGGGGTTAGTAATGCAAACTTTCACAATCTTAAATAGTTCACTAGACCAATTGGGTGTATCCTTTGGCGAAAATATTTTTAAATTTACTGATTCGTACTATGTCACCCACAGAATATCGATTCCCATCGAATATTTTTATGTTAGTGTAAGCCTCTAGCTTTGTATGATTACCAACATCTTTGGGCTTCATTCTAATAGTTCTATGCTTACGATTGTTATAATCCATCGTTATGGTATCAATTGTATCAATCCATTTATATTTACCTTGCAGGCTGAATGACTTATATAGAGCACCTTTAATGGTTCTGATAACACGTTCAGCAATTGCAGCCTTCTTTGTGCTATAGGTAGAGTAATGATTGACTCCATAACGATGCATTAGTTTAGTAAAATGCCATTGTAGAATTCTTTTCCTGCATCTGTCTGCAAATTGGTAGGTTTCCGACCTTTTTCAAAGATTGTTTGCAGGCCTTGGTAACTTCTTGACCTGTTTTCGTTTTTAATCCTTTAGTCCATAAGTATTTCGAAAAACAGTCGATGACCACTAATATATACTTATAACCCTTATTTTGTTTGGCATATGTGTTAAATTCAGCTAAATCTGCTTGCCAAAGATCATCAAAACCTCTAATTATTGTTCGCCTTCGTTTAAAATTTTTCGTGCAGGTTTGTGCAATTCGTTGACGAGTTGTAATTTGGACATGGTGCTAATTTATTCACAATTTCTTTAAGTTGATGTAGTTTTTCCTCCAGCGCTAGATAAGCGTTGGCGTTTCCTTTGAAAGTGTTCCGAACTGCTTGTAAACAGAAATCAAGGTATCCTTTATTTATAGCATCACCATCTTCTTCAGGGTCACCAACTGTGTCAAACGATTTCCATCCAAATCGAACCTTGTTGATACATAATATTGCTAGTGATGACATCTTGAGGATCTATGGGATTGGCCACATTGCTGAGTCTCTTATTCTCAATATCAAATTGATTAGCATCAATCTGTTTAAACTGAGGGGTAGTTTCTTTAATTGATACTGGACATATGAACGTCCAAATTTGTCAAGGGCATTTTAGTTGTGACATGTCGACATCAATGCATTCTCATTTATATTGTTTAAAAAGCGGTTGTTCGGTTTTTCAATGTATCCATCTTCATATAGTTCTTCTACAATTGATATTATGTCATTTACAACACCTGTGTTTCCGCTAATTTTTCTGCCCACAATACTTCCAGATCACGAATTAGTTCATGTATATCATTCCAATATTTATATTCAATGGGTCTGTTTGTTAATTCCTTAAAAAATAGCTCCACCTCCTCCCTTGGTTGTGGTGGGTGATGATGACAGCAAGGGTTTGATTATTTGTGTATACTTTTGCTGCGGCTTCCTCGAATCTGTGCACTTATGTCATAATCTCGCCTTACTACATTCGTAGCCTCTAAAATAGTTCTATATTTTTTCTATCTGTTGACTTTACTAGACTTAAGTCGGGTTCATTCATAATAAGCAGATCATATAATCCTGGAGTCCCTTTATACGTGACACCTTTAATAATTATATCGTCTCCTTTAATTGTGATGGGTGTATTACCAATTGTCCATTTATCAGTTTTGGTATCATAGTGGACTCCATACGTATGATCAATATCACCTTCAGCATTCTTCAAAATACGTTCAACATATATACGCGGCAATTCATTGTACTGCTCGAGAAATTCTTCCGAGATGGGTTCATTATGGGAATCATCTACGATACTAGACAGTTCTTCTTCTTCCTCCCCAGTATTAATCTCCCCATGACTGATGTTTCCAAGAAAGATGGAAGACTTGAGGAGGATTTCTTGAAAAACGGAAGCTGAGCTAGTGGACTAGTAGCACCTTACTTGAATCACCTAATGGAGTGAGACGTGGGGTCCATTGAACTTGAGCTAGCGGACTAGTGGGGATAGTGGCGTGCTTTCTTGGAAATATCAATACGGGTGGTTTTTAGGTTTAACATCAATGACCTCCTCCTTTTTAGGTGTTTTTTATCGATTTTATTTACTATTTCAGTTAGAGGTTCTATTAAAGGCTTATAAGTACTTTCGAATGTTCTTTCATTATCAATGCGAGCAGTCTTAATACTGTTATACTTCTGCCGTATTATTTTACGAGCCTGAATAATTTTTTCTTTAATATCCTCTCCTTGTTGTCCATTGCGACAAACAGGTACCGGTTCACCTTGAACAGGTAGCTGTTTACACTAAACAGATAGCTAATACCTAAACAGATCAGTTACTACTAAACTGCTGAATGCGGTTTAAGGTATTATATATATATTTCGCCTTATATACCAAAACGGATTTAATGAACAGGTACCCGTTTACCATGAACAGGTAGCTGTTGCGACAAACAGGTACCGGTTCACCTTGAACAGGTAGCTGTTTACACTAAACAGATAGCTGTTAATACCTAAACAGATCAGTTACTACTGAAACCAGTTTAAGGTATTATATATTCATCAAATCCTTTCCTATAGCGACCATTATTAACTTCAGCATCCTTGTTTATGACCATGAAACCAAACGGATCTACCCAGCACTTTGAACACATGTCCCGAAACAATTTCATGCTTATGGTGGGACTTATATGATCCTCATACGCATGTTTTAAGTTTAATTCATCTTGCTCAAATAATATAATTAGATTCGCATTATCACGAATTAATTGCTTTGGAATTTTACTGTAAGTTTGACTCAAATAGAAACAGTCAATATCGTTATGCCTACCCATAGAAAAATATGCTCTTATATTATTTTGCTTTTCACAAGCGATATCATCGAAATAAAAATAGAGTTTGATTTTGCACAATTAGGCTCAATCACATCTTGATTGTCGCTGAAGGTAAAGTAACCTATGTCCTTCATTGGAAGTAAGATTTCCTGTAAAAGTTTGTACTTGTTTTGATTCAATGACTTAGAGTATACGTATACATGTTTAAATTTCAAACCATTTTTTCAGTAAGCAGACTGATCATTGCGTTTGTTTTACCGCAATTGGAGGGGCCCATATAATACCACGTATACTATTAGGAAGTAAATCACCATGTTTTGAAGTAATAGACTTTTCATCAAAGTCATGATTTTGAATTGAGAGTTTTTGTTTCTGAGCAACTACTTTCATCTTTGATGGATGAAATAAAACTAAACGAATAATTACAACATCTTTATTTATATATATTAGACTATACTACAATAATAATTATAATTTTTCACTTCTCCGGTGAGTGGACTGTACTGTACAATAGCATCATGGAGAATAAGACCATATACAACGATTCCATTATCGAAAGGTGTTAGAGATTCCATTTCCAATTTGATGTCCACTGTTGAGTTTTTAAGGATTCATTTTGTTTAGAGCAGTCCATTACAAATATTGGACATGATTTGAATTCGGAATAGTTGAATAATGCATCTTTATCATCTTCACCATAGTAATCACAACGAAATTTCAAAAATTGCGATAGGCAGGTATATATTGGTTGGCACTGAAGTTCAAATGCATTGCTTCATATGGATAATACTCAGAATTCAGATGTACTTTAAGATTTCTGATGTTAATGTGATCAAAATTTCCAGCCCTTGCTGACCTTGTATACCTTTTACCTTGTTGGAATGCAACAATTATCCAACGGTTTTCCAGTTGCGTTGATGTTTTTATTGGCCATATGTCTGAGGTTGCTTGTTTTAAAGCAGGCAATTCATACAACTCCCATTGTCGAAATGGAACAGTAATAATAGAATTTTTATTGATTCCTTGAAACAAGTTAAGTTTCGCAGCATCACTAAGTGTTAAGTGCGGTACTTTCCATTGAATTTTATTTAAGGTTATTGCGGCATCGACTTCACCATAGTAACAGTTTGTATCGCTTCTAGATCGAATTAAAACCAACTCTTGGCGCATATTCACGATTACCTGACGATAATCCTCCATTATTCCAAATATGTGGTTCAATGGTATGCATACTGTAAAAGATTTTTCCCATTTTGCTCATCGAATTCTACTTGTAATGGTTCTTCATTCTTTGGTGACCATCCTAAATGACTTAGTGCTTTGCTTTTGCTTGCCGTATAAGAAATATATCCTTTAAGCGTAGATGTTATTCCTGGATTTCTACAAACATCCACTCTCTGACCACCTAACTCATAACGAATTTCTTCGAAAAGAAAGTTCGGGAAATTGTTGGTTAAGCTGCATGCTTTTCTTTCATCTTCTTTTTGAGCTCAAGTTTACCTTCTATGTACAGAAAACTATCATAAGTAGCCGTAATTAGATCTTGACTTTGAATTAAGATTCGTATTTCTTCGGAAGGTCCATATTTAGAAGATCCATATGGAAGATAAGTGTGAATATCTGATTTAATTATAGTATCATCAAAATGTACGTTTTGAAAGACGTTTAACGATTCTGCCATTGTGGTTGAGAACTTTTAAACCTATTGACGTTAAAAAGTATTTCTCTGCAGATGTTAACCGCAATGAAGGTTGATGACTAATTAATGACTTACTGTAGGGATGATGTCTTTTATATGAGTTTTTGAAAGATGGAATTGGTCCTGGATTAATTCTCAGACCCATGTTCTTTTAGTTCTAAGCGTACAGTGAATGGTTCACTTTCACCAAAGTCTATTAATTCACCCTTTTGATTAGTCAAATTAATTGTTATATTACTAATAATGTCAGTGTTTACTTCTAAATATTGAGTATTGCTCGGAGTTTTATCTAGACGATAACCTGGAGGAACTGAAACATCAATCTCATATAATACTTTAGCAGGTTTCCGTTTCGATAAGATCCCTTTATAATGTTGCACTCACGTGTAGATTAGTGTGTTTAAGTATTTGGATGTCTAACGCAGATGTATGTAAAATATTTGGTTCTAATATTTTAGACTCAAACCCTAGCATGCGCCCAATACAATTTCTTTAGTAAAATCAATCTCAAATGAACTGTTTATCTCACATTTAAGTGTATTGTTGTTTGCTCTAATGATAAACTTTTCTGTGGGTATTTTAGATTTTAGATAATCGTTAATTTCATCTAACTCATATGCACCGTGTGGAATATTAATCACTTGCAAATGAGATGGATTTGTTCTAAAATAAAATCTATCGTTGCCTGCATAAATGTTTCTAATGCTGTTGCAGCCGTAAAATCCAACCAATCCAATAACGTATTTCTTCCCAAATCTAGCTCTATCGGTGGATAGAAGTTGTAGCTAGCTGTGTTACCAACACCTTCTAAACTGAATGTTATTGACATAACTGAGAAAATTTGATGTTGTGCTGATTATTTATATAAAAATTGTAGGCATAGGTGTCCGCAAATAATTGTATTAAACTCTTGATCTTGGTTGTAATTATAATATATTTTACACCCCGAAAGTAGTTAATCACTTCGTTTGGTGGTCGAATATTACCGAAACTATCGTAATACCATACCCTTTTACCACGCTTTTGTAGCAAACCCAATGGGTACCTGGTCCTCTTTGGCTATCTAAGTTAATAATTCCAGATTCATTTTTCCGTGGCAATTTAGGCATGCTATCTCTCATAAAATATCCCTAAAGTACGGTACGTTTTGAGTATTTCTTTAAATCAGTATCCGTTAACGGTCTTTCCGGTAATCTATTCAGTTTTTGGAAACGGTTTTAAGTATAATGCACCACCACCAGATTTGTTTGGTTTTAGATATAGTGCACCGCCTTTCTTATTCATGGAGCCTATAGCGACCGATTCCATCATGCGATTATGGCGCGATGTCTCTTCCTGCAATTTTTAGCATTTTTAGCATCATTGACTGCTTTAGCAATTCCTGATGCACCGCCAGCTAAAGCACCGATTGCTGATAATCCTGCGAATAACGGAATAAGAAATGGTAAAACCCTCCTTGTTTAGGTAGGGAATTACTCTAGGAACTTTAATGTTTTCTTTCCTCCTAAATTTTTTACCACACGTTTTGCCGTTGAAAGCGCTGACTTTATTGTGTCTGTGAAATTTCCGTTAGGTTTAATTTTTTAGCTATTGTCTTCGTAAATGCAATAAATTTCCACCATTGCATTTCTTCTTCATATTAGATCGACGTTTACACCCCATTCCCAATTTTCTTTTGCTTTCATGATGGTACTGACTGCTAAAGCTGCAGTTCGTTCACCTAGCGTTGCGTCTAATGATTTAAAGCGCTCCCAAGCTTTTTGTAAAATTTTATCTGCTTTATGTCTACTTTCTAAATCTCGGTAATCTCTGTAACTGATATCATGAAGTTTGCACTGAGCATCTAATTGATTAATGCCGAGGTCACCGCGTGCGAGTCGTTTTTCCAACTTTGTACCAGGACCGCAATACTGGTAACCAGGTAAATGCAATTCAAACGGAAGTTTATTGATTAGACCATTCACCAAACCACCACCACCTACACTCTTTCGCTTCTTAACTAGCATTGTTTACATGGATGGATAGAAGGGTATTTATACCTAAATTGAGAAAAACAAATCATAGTTATTTCTTTATTCAGTAAATGCTATACATTAGATAAGCAGGACGATAATACAAAATTTCCATTAAACATACAGTGTTATGTGAATTAATATTATACTTAGCATTTATAACATCATCAATATCTTTATAAATGTCATCATCCACCACTGAATTCTTTCTCACGAAAACGACGGTAGTCAACAACTTGTTGTATGAACTTTTCATAAAAACACACCAGATTGTAAGATTCAAGAAATTCCAATCTATAGCTTACTATATCCTTTAAATTGAATAGTTCTTCTATACTATGTGAGTTGAATGTACAACAAAAGCACTTGTAGTTTTCTATCATAACAGTTTTCAAAATTCTGTCATATCCTATAATAAATTCACAATTGTAATAAATACAAAGATTACTAGATAGAGATTCATAATGTTGATCATAGATTATATCTTCTTCATTTACATTTGACCAATCAATTTCATTTTCAATTTCTTGAGATCGAAAAATTGTAATTCTACATATGAATGCCATCTTAGAAGCTCATTCCATTCCTTCATATCCAACACTACATTATTGCTTTGATCACAATTACCAAATACGCACCACTGGTGCAAGGTTGAGGTGTGTACTGTATCCTATTTCCAGATGTTTTTCATGTTTAGTATCGTTCGATAGTTTATAATAGGTAAAATCGATTAAGTATTACTTAGCTGCTTGTTTATACACTTCATCCTTATATTGAAATGATGATGCGCAGTCAGTCTTAGCAGAAGAATAACCTTCATCGTGTTTCTCTTCATTTTTACTACTACTACCATCACTATTTTGACAGCACCAACAAAATGTTAAATTATTCAGATTGTTACTGCAATGATGTGATGTATCCATATATAACGGTGAACTTCTGAGTTTGGATCGTTCCAGAAATGATTTTATTGCTACTTGCATGACTTTACTTGCTCACAATTTCACTATGACTAAACGCTGCTTAAGAAAATAATTCTAGTATTTCAATTTTACATATGGTGGGGTGCTACTATTAAAAGAAAATGTTATGTTTGTTGTTTTGCCAGCTGCACCCAAACTACTTATAAACACATCCTTCGTGTTTAGGAGTGTTTTAAATTCTTCAATTCGTGTTTCTTCTTTTGAAATACACATAAAAGCGTTCCGGTAATACACATTTAAAATCACCCGTTTCTATCACTATACGTTCACCGTACTTAGTATTAATTATATCCATATTCGTTACTTTATACTTTCTCGATATATCGAGCTCGCACGCATTCTTAAAGGGTTTGCAATAGGTGCTTTGGTTTAACCCTGTTAATTCCATATTTAACAATTATGTGTTGCAGACTGATCTCAACATACAGCTCGCTGCAGTTTATATAAGAAATATGCGTCCTACTATTACAACATGCTTAAACTTGTTAAATACCTACTGTTGACCTTGACTATAAATATAATATGATGATGATGATCAGCTCCAAAATTTATATTTCCCGCTAAAAAGTTTGACCTTGAAAATTATATTCTTAGATTTATGATTACCTTGCAATTTCTATTTTTAGCTTTTCACCTTGACCTTTTTATACTTCTAAGAAATATGACACCACCGTAGGTCAATAACCTTTGACCTTGAAAACTATTTTTAGATTTATGATTACCTTGCAACTTCTATTTTTAGCTTTTCACCTTGACCTTTTATATTTCTAAGAAATATGACACCACCGTAAGTCAATAACCTTTGACCTTCAAAACTATTTTTGATTTATGATTACCTTGCAACTTTTAGCTTTGACCTTGACCAACTA
The DNA here is from genome assembly GCA_036346205.1 of Vesta saturnalis. Classification (NCBI taxonomy): domain Eukaryota; kingdom Metazoa; phylum Arthropoda; class Insecta; order Coleoptera; family Lampyridae; genus Vesta; species Vesta saturnalis. The sequence goes on along the minus strand of JARFJB010000763.1, from coordinate 440,502 downwards.
CATTTTAAATCTCCGCTTAAAGTTCGACCTTGAAAGAGCTCCAAAGCTTGATTTCACCACCAGAGGGCGAGTGACTCCAAAATTTAAATCCCCACCACAAGCATGCTTGAGACGTGGAGCGCGTTCTGGCATAACGAGAAAACTCACTTGACCTTGAAATAAATCCCCATAAGATTTACATGGGTGACCTTGAACTGGTCCAGGATCGGCCTTATATGTCTACTCAAAAGCCTATTTTACGAGCCTGTTTTGGTAGCTGACAGAAGATGGTCAACCCATGAGAGATTTGAAGATACAGTCATACCCAACAGAGTAATAGAGTCTGATAACTTAAGAACTGAGCCATTCATACTTACAACAGAAAATGAGCGATCCATTTTGGTGGACATAAGGCAACACTGAGTTTTGTTAGCATTAAATTTAACTAGATTATTGCTTCCCATTCGAGAATACGTTGAATGTCTTTGTTGATTGAATTTGCCATTTCAGCTTTAATTTCTTGATTTGACATAGAAGGTGGATTATCACTATGAGTAAACTGAGATGAACTACAGTGAAGAGTGCTATCGTCAGCAAAGCAATGGATGGGTTAGTTGTTGAAGAAATAAGGTCGTTTATGTACAGCAGAAAAGTGTAGGCGCTATAACGGATCCCTGTGGTACGCCCGGTTAATGCTAACTTTTGAAAAAGCCATCAACTGACACGTATTCGTCTTTCATCAAGGAAACTAGAAACCCAGTTTATGAGCGCATCATTTAACCCAACGAGGTGAGTTTGGCAAGACACTTATGCCAAACTTGGTCAAATGCCTTTGAGATATCTAAAGCGACTACAAGTGTTTTACCGGACTGCTCTACTGTATTGTTCCAAACTTGGGTCACATATGAAAGAAGATCGCCTGTTGAACGACTTTGCCTAAACCCATATTGATGGTCACTAAGGAGTTTGTTAGTTTCAAGAAACGTGAGCAGTTGCTGATTGATGGCTTTTTCCATGATTTCAGACAAAATGGAAGTGATGGCAATTGGTCTGTAATTTGAGGATCGGTCTTATCACCTTTTGGGAATAGGTTGAACATTTGCTAACTTCCATGATGAAGGAATTCCCAGAAGATATAGAGATCGTATAGAGCTTAGATAGGACTGGTACTAGTTCGGGGAACATTTCTTTAAGACAATAGCTGGATACCGTCTGGGCCAGTCGCCTTATTGAGATCAAGCTACTGATGATCGATTCCAAGAGCTTGTACCGAAAATGAATTGGTTTCATAACGTATGAAGAAGAGTTGACTAGGGCACATCTTTTCCAGAATCATTGAGACACGAGTTTGATGCAAACAAATCCACAAAAACGTTGGCTTAGAATCAGCAACTACCGATCCGTCAATAGATGTCAAAATGAAGATGTTCGGAAGTTTTTACTAATGGCTTTTGAAAGACCAAAATTTACGACTGCCTAAAGGAGATGTAGCTAGTTCATTGCATTTTCGTTGTTCGAACAACTTTTTAGTTTTAGTGATGACACTTTGCAGATATTTCTAGCACCAACGTATTCTACATGACTGTCAACCGATTTATTAGATTTCCATTTAATGTAACATTTATTTTTAAAGATATTGCATCAGAACAAGCCTTATTGAACCAGGGTTGGGAACGTGAATGACCTACACGGTACTTTTTTCGGAATGTATAACTCATTCCATGAGGATGACTTCAGATACTGAAAGAGCGATGTCCGAAGAAGAGGACGACTTAAAAATATTCACGCCATGGAAAGGTTGCAAAGAAATCCGTAAATCACTCCATCGAGCTGACTTAAAACACCACAAGGTTCTATCGGTTTTTGAACAACAGTGGAATTAGGTACAGTAGAAATGATTTTATTAGACAATGGTCGGAAAAACCTAAAGGCGAAAGAACGGAAGTTTTATAAACAAGAGGGTTTGATGTAAGAAAGAGATCTAGAAGATTGGTATGGTTAGGGTTATCAGGATTCTGTGGGTTCAGAAATCATTTGTGTGAGATCACATGAAATAGCAAATGTTTCTGCACTATGACCAGCGGGATTTGTAGTAGATGAAAATTGAAGCCAATTAGAGTTATGAACATTGAAATCGCCTACAAATGAGATATCGCAAGATGGAAACTGAGACAGGAGATAGTCAACTTTCGTACTAAGGTAATCGAAGAAGTCTTGAAAGTTGCTGTCATTAGGAGACCTATAAATGCAACAGTAGAATTTCACAAAATTAGGACCAGAATGTTTAAACCAAATCACGTCAAAATTTTTATTTTCTTAGGAAGAAACCTCTTGCAAGCAATTGTCCTTGATGTAGGCACATACGCCTTTTATATCGAAAGTTAGAGTGAAGATGGTATTGAGGAAATTAAGTCACTCGGAGCTTTCGAGGAGACTTGTGTTTCAGATAGAAACAATATATCAGGTTGTAATTGTTCAAGATGTTGGTGAATAGCATTAAGATTAGACCTGATACCGCGGATGTTGCAGTAGTGTTTGCTTGTTTAGTTCCTTGTGTCTGTCTCTTTAGTTTGTATGATTGGCGTTCCTTTACGTGATTAGGCCTTTTTGTTTGTGCCTGTTTGCTACTTTCTTAATTTTTGGTTGTTGTGTGATGGCGTTTCCTACTATTTATTCTTATAATTATTTTTTATCTGCAAAATGATATTGAAACGAGAAAATGTATTGATTGTAAAAGAATATCTGAACCATACAGAGAGGTTTAACATTCTCCATTCCTCATCAGTCGAAAATTGTACAATCTTTTTTTTTTGGCGAAATTTAAAGCAGGCTGGAGAAACAATTAATCATCAATAACATTGTTTATGGAAACAAAACAAGAAAATTTGTTAACCTGCGATAAATATATGTAGTTGATAAGACAGTTAAAATACGGTTTTTCTAGTGCAACTTGAGAAACAGAAGATGGAAGAACTAAAAGAAATTGTTAGCGGTCACTAAAGTATTGGTACTATGTGCATCACAGAAACATGGTTGGCTAGTGAGGAACAAAAATACTACAGTTTAGAAAGTGCCAATGGGTATTTTAGTTAGAGGGAAGGAATGCGGGGTAAGGGATGTACACTTCATATTAGAAATACTTTGACTCGTGAAAACGACGATCATACCTCGCTTCTTAAGGTAATCTTTAATGTTTATACATTTTGAATAATCTTAACCCTTTCAGTCACAGCGTCCCGCATAAGGGACATCAGTTTATATTGGGCTAGATATGGTCGTGGAGTTCATTTAGCGTTTGAAGTCAGCTTGTCCTGCTGGAGGGACAAAATATTTACCGATATTACAGTCTACCTGAATTTATCATAGTGTCACACGTGCATTTGTTTACGTTGTTTAGTGAATGGTAACATTGTTAATTTTATAAACAAAAGTGAACTTAGTGGTAAGTAAAGCAATTATACTTCATAAGTATTGCATCCCTTTTGCAACTTTTTTACGTGCATAACGTTGATATATGGCTTACTCTACAGATCATGTCGCGAAGATTTCTAACAGGTGAAGAACTGTTTGAAATTTTAGAAAATGATGATGACTCGGACGTTCCTTTCTTATCTGATGATGAAGACGATGGATGGAACGAAGAATCGCTGCAAGCTGCTGAAGATGAGGAAGCCATTTATTTAAATAATATTTCAACTGATGAAGATGCCGAGGAAGCCGAAGAACCGCATATACAAGATGACGAGGACAATAATAAAAATTATGCAAATTTTAGAAGAAAATACGTCGAATGATAATAACAAAGCAGATAAGCAATTGAAAGAAGAAATACAAAAAATTTCTCAAGACCACGAATTAATCGTGAAAAATAAAGTAAAATGGATGGATGGCATCCAGTATGAAACGAAAACAATTGTTTGGCACTACCAAGACCCTTCAAATGTGACAGATTTACCACCACCAATAGAATTTAAAAAAAAATACATTCTTGATCAAATTTTTAAAGAAATGGCAGAAATGACAAATTTATATGCCACTCAAAAGACAGTGGCTAGATTCGCTCCAACAACGGACCAAGAAATAAAAAAATTCTTCAGTATCCACATTGTAATGGGAAATTTACAATTTCCTCGTTTAAGAATGTACTGGAATTCATCCATTGGAATTTCTTTAGTGAAAGATAACATGGCTTTTAATAGATTCAGCAAATTGCGCCAAACCATTCATTTAGTTGACGTTACTTCACGTGAAGATGTTTATGGAAGGTACGTAGGTTGTATGACTCAATAAGACAACAATGTTTTGAATTACCTTTAGAAACGTACCTTTGTGTTGATGAGCAAATGGTACCTTTCAAAGGCCGCCTGAACATAAAGCAATATGTCAGTAACAAACCCAAGAAATGGGGCGTAAATATTTTCGTGTTAGCGGGACAAAGTGGTCTCATTTATGACTTTATAATATATCAGGGATCCACTACGGAAATAAATCCAATATATAACAATTTTGGTTTAAGAGCTGGAGTAGTCATGCAACTTTCTGACAGAATACGAGAAAGCAATCATGGATTATTTTTTGATAATTATTTTAGTACCTATCATCTTTTTCAATTTCTGCAATCAAAACTCATTTATGCAGTTGGGACAGCCAGACTGAATCGCTTTTTTCAACCAAAATTACCTACAGATATGGAAATGAAGAAATCAGGGTGGGGGTCTTCAGCGATCTCTTTCAGCAAAGATGGAATAGTTGTAACTAAATGGTACGATAACAAGGCGGTAACGACAGCCTCCAACTTCGTAGGTATCGGTACAACTGATAATTGTAAACGGTGGGATAAGAAAAAAAAATGTTACGTGGACATCACAAGACCAGAAGCAATTAAATACTACAACAGTAGCATGGGCGGAGTAGATAAGTTAGATTTCCTGTTGAGTATTTATCGTTCTTATGTCAGATCCAGGAAATGGACAGTTAGAATGATCACGCACGTGATTGACTTTGCATTAGTAAATTCTTGGATTGAATATAAAAACAGGGCTACAACACTTGAGGTTCAAAAGAAAAATATATTGGATTTGCTCGCTTTTCGACCAGAAGTTGCTGAACATCTTATTCTATACAAAGCTCCTCCTAAACTAGGCCGACCATCAAGCGATAATTCGCCAACTGTTTCGCCCGAAAAGAAATTCCACGAGATAAGACCACATATAGTATCTAGGTATGATGGTTACAATCATTTTCCAGAATATGATAATAAACCAGATAATTCCCGCTGCAAGATGGAGAACTGTAAGCTGAAGACACACATTTTCTGCTCTAAATGTAAGGTGCATTTGTGCGTTATGAAGAACAGAAATTGTTTTCTGGAATTTCACACCAAAAAATAAGACAGTGAATATTCTAATTGTTTACTTTTTTTTTAAATTTTATTTTATTTTAGTTTTATAAAACAACGTTCCATTATTACTTAATAAATTGTTCTTTGGTGTATAAAAGTATTTTACTCCACCTAGTCACCTTGTCCCTCCCAAGGGACATGCTGCAAAAAATAAAGCGGAGGGGGTACCAATTTAATTCAACTTTTGAAATGTTACTAAGGTGCCAACTAACCATTGCACACGTTTTTAGAATTTTTTTTCAACAAATATATAAATATAATTGTGACTGAAAGGGTTAATATAACTGTGATATACAAACGGATGAAACTGCTCCTGAAAAGTTAACAGTAAATACCAGACAAATTAATAAGTGGAAAAACATAGTGTTACTTGAAAATTTTAATATTAACATTTTAAATAGCAATAAAACTAAAAAATCCCACACCAACTTCCTAAAGCAAAAAAATCTATATTTGAAACATTAAATTTCTGACAAGAATGCCTCATCTTTTGAACCAAATGTTCCTAATTTTAGATATAATGTCGCTAAATTTTGCTTTTCCACATACAGTATATTACATCGGAATTAACGAATGTTATTAACTTGACAATAAGTTCTTTCCAGAAGTAGCAAGAATAGGAAAGGTCACACCTGTACTCCTGAGCGGGTACCATATTGATCCTAACATTTATAACCTATTTCAAATACCTCAAATAGTAGAAAAGACAATGCACCCACAAGTAGTAACATTCATAAAAGAAAGTAAGTGGCTGTGCAAAAGGCAATATGGATTCCGAAGGCAGCCACTAAAGTTGCAGCAGGGCAAATCGTACACTTAATTCAAGGAAATTTAGACAATTAACTAAAGTCAGCTGTTCTCTTCATGGATCTGCGTAAATCCTTTGATCAACTCAGTCACAAAAAACTGATCACTGCACTTTATAATACTTGGACACGAGACAATATACATAGACAATGTGGATTACATGCAAGCAAATAAGAGACATTACAATGGAAATTCATCAAGGATCCATATTGACTTCAATACTCCTCTCAATATTCATAAGCGATTTCGGACTCCATTAAAATCTCACCCTTAACACTCAGAAAACGATTTAATGCTTACGATGCCACGTGGGGAAATGTCAAATACCTAAATGCGGAAAGTAAAGAAATAAGTTCAAGTCAATTTCTAGGACTAACCATTAATCAAAATATGAACTGGATAAACCACATCAAAATTATAAGAAAGACACAGCAATAATAAGAAGATCCGTTTACTTCAATACCAATATTGCCTTGGTGCACTGATACCTCAGTTACCTAGCTATAGTGTAGCTACACACTACTCAAGAGAACCTAAAAATCCTGCAGACCACACAAAACCAAGGTATAAAAGCAATGTTCAGTTTAGAATGTTGTTACCCGACTAAATTTTTGTACAAAGAACTCATCTTTCCGGTGCAAGATATTGTTGATCTCGACACAATCGTGCATGATACGCTGCACAACAATATTAAGACTAACGATATACTATAACATAATTGCGACGACTACAAACACTAAACAAGAAATAGTTCCGAAAGATCCATTAAGAATGGCATACAAGACACCTTTATTGACATAATTACATGTGAATCAGGAAACCGAAAAGTAACTAAACCACGATAAAAAAGTTGGATAAACGAACTTAACAAATTCCTGATAGTCACAAATTAAATCATTCAATAAGTTGTGCAATAGAATTAGAAGTTTACATTTAATAATTGTTATAGGATATGTTAGGTAGGTTTAAGCAAATCAGTTAAGTTAAGACAAAAGTTACCATATTGCCATCTCTAGATTGAGTTAATCTTTATATTCGCTGAGGTATGTTACTACTAAATAATTTAAGGTAAGAATTTAATTCTGTGATCAGAAATGATATTTTAAGCTTAAGATACCCACGGATAAAAGGTAAAAAAATCATCAAAAGGAATTTCTTAGTGACTTAATCAAGGATGACATCTATGTTAGTCTGGTGCTACGGAAAATAAAGGTCCAACTTTAATTTCCAGCCAAACGGGATTCGCTTTTAAGATGCTGACCAAGGGCCCCGAACATTTTTTTATGGGAAGTGGCCCTTGAAGATAGCTGAAATTAAAATATGGGCACAAAATCTGAACGTAAACAGTTTTTGAGATACAAGGGGGTGAAAAGACAATTTTACAGAATTTTATGGGATCTATTCGTTGTTTATCAAGATATGCAAGGGTTTTTTGGGAGACTAATTCCAAATCCGATGACAAAAATCACAATTGATAGTTGACAGCTGCCAAAAATTGACAATTTTCCTTTTCTTAATGGAATGACTATCAAGATCGTTAACCGAGTGTTTATGATGTTGTTGATTACGAATTCAGTGTCAAAGGTTTCGATTAAGTTTGGGAGCTCCCAAAAAAACTTGTCTCTGTTGATCTACTTTTAGCGCCACTCGGGAATAAGGACATAGACGTATACTTTTTCCATCTTATTTTGCATTAGACCAGGTCATAGAAATCTGGGGAGAGTGTGATAGCACTATCATAAGAACAGAAAGTTACTACTGTAGCTTGACTTTTAAAAATTATGGGTTATATTTTTAAAGTGAAATTAATGCAGGGTTGCAACATAGTTTTTCACGCTATTTAGACTTGGTTTGCTCGAAAATCGTTTGAACCTCGAGTTGATAAATGACAACAACGTGTAAAATCGAATTCTTGTCATTTTGACAATTGAGCAAACTACTACACTCGTGGAGAGCGTGATTAACGTGAGTCTCTTTGCCTCTTACAACCGGGGTCCTTGATGCTGTTCAAACCAGCGGACGATTAGCGACATCTGCGATTGTGTTTAGTAGATTTGATGGTGGGCATTTTACGATAGCTTGATGACGTGCATATATAAGATACCAAAGGATACTGGCCACATGATCACCAGCACAGTAACATCTGGTAACCGCCTCATTATCATCTTGAATTACATCTTGACCAATATATGATATGAGTATTTGATGAACGGTAGCTTAATTTAGAATAAAGACGTATCTGAATTATATTATTCTCATTAAGTAGACCGTCAAAGTGTAATTCCTCGTCACCGTCTCGACCTAGGTTTACTTTTTAAACTCACGTGATAGGCACCATATGTCAGACCCTTTAGATCTTCCAATTTAAGTCAAGGAAACTCTTGGAGTTGATAGCGTAATCTATCTCATTGTCCTGGTCTTTAATATCTAAACGAGCTTGTACAACAATCGCATTTCATGCTCGTTGCAAGATTTCCCTTGCCACAGTTTCATTTCCCATTTATAGAAGAAGACGATATTTGTTAATGATAGCTCCTACAATCCTGTAATATACTTGTGTTCATTTTTGAAATCAGTTGTTCTGGTCAAGTTGGGAATGTGGTCATTTTGAAAGTTAGAGGTTGTGGTCATTTTAAGGAATTCTGTATGTCAAGTTTGACTTTGTGGTCAAATGTACAGTTGGGGTTATGGTCAAAATTGCTTTTGCTAAGCGTCGTAAAATGATTATCAATAAAGGCGTGGTTGAGTGTTATGGCCGAGTTGGGCGTTGTGACCAAAATCAAAATTTGAGAAGTGTGGTCGAGTTGGGCTTTGTGGTCAACATCAAAGTTTTGAGGTTATTGTCATGCTCTCAGGAAACCGTAAGACCAAGTGTTACAGATACGATCAATGTGATGTTACATGCATGTTTGATTGGTGCACGTAGATAATTATGTAACTATAAAACAAAACATTACTGCAATACCATCTATTACTTAAAAGTAATACTTCCGCTAACCCTTCAAATGGTATACTGTACTTGCCTCCACTTCATAATATAGTAATTATAACAGATAACTTACTTCATTATGCCTCAATTGTGTCAGTCTAATAAATGTTTCCCTAGACCTGATTGCAAAAAGTAATTGAGCAAACAAATCTTCTTCAGTTGAATACATTCGTTGCTCGCGAACAAAATAAATATCCAGTATCAAACAATAGATAGTATCTAGATATGGCGAATCCTCCCACCACATGGTATTAATTTGCGCACCAGTAAGGGCACTTCTCATTAATTGGAAGGAAACAAAAAAATATAATGTATACAAACCAGCAACCCTGTAAAAAATGTATTTTACTTAAATTGACTGAATCTTATATTAATCTACTGTATAATGAATGTTTGGACACAATATTAATACGCGTCAAAATCTAGTTCAACCAACACCATCTTGACGATGGCACTGGTTTATCATTAAACTGAAGTCATCCAAAGCTAATAACTTATGGAACACAACTTACTGCTACTAGTAAATTATAATGTTAGTATACATATTACCAAAAATACTTGATTTTCAAATCAGCGAATAAAAATGTAATTAAGAAAGTGCCCTATCGTGTATATAACGTATTTTAGGAGTCGTGTACGGATATTCTTAGCGTACCGACTAATGCCGTTACTAGTGATATTTAGACATAGAATAATATTTGACCGTTTAAAGAGTTAATTTTAAAGGAAAAATTAATTAAATGTAGAAACGGGAACACTTACTGTATTTACTGTCTTGGTTACTGTGTAAGAGAGCCGAAGTTATAATTTAAAGGAGTGAACAAACGTAATCACGGGGTAGCATAGAGTAATTTTTTAAATTGGTCTATGATGAGTATAAATTCGAATATTTTGCGAAAGTTCTAATCGGCCATTCGTAAAAACGTTATATAATCTTGAATTAGAGTTTTAATTTAACATACAGTGAATTTTTGTAGTGTTAAATGATGTTCTGGGGTAGATTTGGAGAAAATTGAGGTAGAAGTATCACATTAAGTAACTAAATTTCAAGCAAAGCTTGTTTTATACATTTTAATTAATAAATTATAGACAAAAGTTTACCAAAATAAAAATTCTGTGTGAGCCTTTATTACTACCGTTTTGGAAATTGGGTTAATGCTATTTAATTTTAAGTGTACTAGGATAATGAGAATAGCTTCGGTGATTACATTTTCCAAAAGGATTTATTAATAAGGATGCTAAGCAACGCTTATTGGTTGTTTACTATATTAAATTTAATTAAATTGAATCAGCATATTTTTTAAGCAAATTTAAGCGTAACGTTGAGATTTAAAGCGAATATTTTGTGAAATCAGAAAGAAAGTGAAAATGTTTGTACTTTGTCAAATATTATCTCATGTAAATTTTAGTTAACGTTTATAGTAGCTTTAAACTTATACGTTTTCAAAATTTCTTTAAGGATTGTGTATTAATTGTTTTGATATTAATTAAAGTTATATTTTGTCGCACTTTATAATTTCAAAGTGAATTTTAAGAATTTTGTGTTCAACTTAGGTTAGTTATTTACCTTGATATACGTAATCAGTCAGGATTGATAACACTACGCGTAAAGACACTACCGACAAATTTTGATCACAGTGGCGCCAGTGACTTTTTTACCGACTTCGGCATTTATTTTACGGTACTGTAAGGTGTTTTAAGTATTATTTCAGCTACTTTACGTCTTACTACGGACCTTGCCTAATCTTTGGCGAGTTCAGCCGGTAATCCGCTTATATTTAAAGGTATACATGACGCCTTGACCGTGTAAAAAATAAAGACTTAAGTTTGGAGCACTTCAAAAAATTTCGCTATCAAAATGATTAACTTAATAGTCGTCGCAAACTAGCTAACCTAAATGTTTACAATAAACCGCCTTGCAACAAAAGTATGAAACCGTAAATGCATTGGCGGCTGGTACTACAGGACACAAGGGAACGTGTCCACCCAACCACCAAAATAAACACAGAAGGAAGTTGGCATGAAATTCAGTGCATTATTTTATTTTATTATTTTTATAACGATGGTATCAAAGTTTCTTTCCGCACATCAAGCGCATACAATGCTAACGCTCAAAACTATGTTTCGGGGAACAATATGAAGGGTACCTATTTCGAGTATGATTGTGCTAATTACGAGGCCATGATGAGACATTGACGTCGGAAAATGAAGGTATTGATGTAGGCTTAATCAAATTTGCAGCTGAATTAGACGACGTGCTTGCAATACACATGAAAGGTTCACAAGCGTTTAAAGGCGTCTCAAAAACTATTCAGAACGAAATGCTAGATGCAACGTTGCAAATTTACAAGCAGGAAATATTAAAAGAATTTAAATCTGCAGATTTCATTGCTTTGGAGGCCGATGAAACTACAGACACCTCTAATCATCAGAAAATGGTTATTATTCGATACGTGTTTAACAGACAAATTTTTGAACGCTTTTGTTTTTTTTTTAAGCCGGGTGGACATAATGCTGATGTATTAGCGACAACGTTGCTGAATGAATTGCAAACTATTTTAAATTCTCCTTCTGGATCTGATAATAATAAACTATTCGCTCAAAGTTACGATGAGGCGTCCGTGATGAGTGGTAAGCCATTATCAAAAGAACATTTCCACATGCACATTATATTCACTGGTGCGCGCATCAATTTAATTTAATTATTAAACGAGCGGCACAGTGCAATAAAAACGTAAAATTTTCTTTGCAAATTTGCTCATTTTCAAACTTTTTCTCGATCGCCAAAACGAACGGTAATTTTTAATGAAATAGTCAAACGCAGACTGTTACGCGCCGCAACTACACGCTGGATTTTCAAAAATCGAACTGTGAACACATTATTTGAACACCAGGATGCTTTCAAACAATGTTTAGACAAAATTATTGACGACGATGGGATGGATTCAGTTACTATTAGTGAAGCAAGTGGTCTATTGAAACATTTAAGTTGCCAGGAATTTCTCTACTGGTTGAAAATATTTCATTTCATCACGCCACATGTTGAAATATTATTTAATCAGACTCAAATGCGCAGAATTGACAGTGCTCAACTGCAAAAGGCAATTGAACAATTTCAACAGCAAATTATTCGAATTAGAAGTTCTACTAACAATGACAATCAAGAACGCAATAATGGAAAACCTGCATTTCCACAAAAACATTTTGATGAAACTATGAAATCTTATCCTATGTTGGACAGTGTAAAATTGAAAAGCGAACTTTCAGCAATGTATGAGGGCGATGCCATGTGTGACGTAGGTGGTATTTTACCACTTTTAGTATCCCTAACAGACAACCTAAAAAAGGTTTTGAAACATACAAACCGTTGGGTATTATTTGTACAACACCCATATCGACAGCAGAATATGAACGATGTTTTTCCACCCTTAAACGCATTAAAACTTTTCTCAGAAGATCGACTGAACGCATTGGCGGTTTTATTAATAGAAAAGAGGTCCAGTCTATCCCGGATTTTGACAATACAGTTATAGACGTCTTTTCCAGCACGAAAAATAGGAAAATGGATTTTATGTACAAAAAATAGGTAAATTTTTTCTTATGCCCACCTTCTTGTACCACTGCGTCAATGTCTTGCTATGTGTACTAAATTAAGCTAGTGATAAATTATAATTTAACAAACAATGTTTGAAACGCAAAGATTGAATACATTCATATCTTATACAGTGCTAGTCAAAAATCCCCTCCCTCCCTTGTATCTTTTGAACGGTTTTACTTATACTAATGAAATTTGGAGGGTGAATATAAACGGATATAAGCTTCTGAACTAGTCATGACAAGTGACGTAATAGTCATATATGACGTCACAGGGCCACAGTGACCAATAATCTTAAATAGTACCTTATGGCAAGTGACATCTCCTTTGGAAGGAATTAAAATTACCTATTCAGTAATACTAATTTTGTTAGGGTTTAGGTTGATTTTGATAGAAAAATTAAATAAACACTAAAGTTGTCGTACTAGTTCAAATGTGTCTGCGGAAATTGCTCTACATTCTTCAACAATTCTTTGTTTCAAAATGTGCATACTGCCAGGTGCTGTAGTGTAAACCTTAGATTTTAAGTACCCCCACAGAAAAAAATCCAATGGTGTCAGGTCTGGTGACCGAGCTGGCCATTCTATCGGACCTCGTCGTCCAATCCATCTGCCACGATATTCTTCATGCCAAACTATAATTTTAGTATTTATTTGATTTTTCTATCAAAATCAACCTAAACCCTAACAAAATTAGTATGACTGAATAGGTAATTTTAATACCTTTCAAACGAGATGTCACTTGCCATAAGGTACTATTTAAAATTATTGGTTACTGTAGCCCTGACTAGTTGAGAAGCTTATACCCGTTTATATTCACCCTCCAAATTTCATTAGCATAAGTAAAACCATTCAAAAGATACAAGGGGGGGACTTTTGACTAGCACTGTATATAAGACTATTGAAGACCGTCAGGATTTAAAGTAAACTTGATAAAATCATATGTTAATTGAGTGAATTGGGTAGAACGTAATTACATTAAGTAATCAATTAATTAAGTAATATGCCTTTTATCCGTACTGACATATATCGTATTTTATTCGAATAATTTTAAACAATAAATGCATATAAAAGACAAATTCATGTCATTAAATGTGCAAGAATGCCATAAAATGTTGAATAATATGCTATTTAAACTAGTAGAGCTCCCACTACTGGTTTTCATAATATTTAAATGAACTTAACAGTATAATTTGCATAGTTGTTGATTGCAAAAATTACTCCTCAAACTGATATCGATACCAGTTAATTCAAATCAGTTTTAATTAGTTCTCATCCCATATTGTAACATAATTTTGTATAATAGATTATATCTTTTGTTATCCATTTAAAAGTTTCCTAAATAGTTATACCACATGTCAAAAGTAGCACTTACTTCCGTAATTTTTAAAAATCTAAATCAACAAAAGTATTAAGAATTAATTAAGCCGTTATACAAGTAGTTAAATTCATATTGTATAAAAAATAACTTTTTTTATATCAATTAATTCGTTCTGATGTAACGAATATTGGATGCATGTTTATATTGACATAAAACATTGTTAAATATTTTATCATTAATTAAAACAAACCATAACACCCGTGATTGTGGTATTAGTTTTACCACTGTAATTATGTAACGAATCTATAAGCAATTTCTTTGGCCGAATGGCAACTTTGTTCAAACGTATTGCAAACCTGCAATTCATTAACAGATAAAGTTAACCTTGAGTGACATAATTAAGCGTGTTTAATAAACACTCGTTTTCAGAATAGTTGTATATTGTATTAAATTAATATCAAAAATTTTACAGCTGCAGTTTAATAGAAAGTTACTTGATAAATAACTGTGTGCGAAAAGAATTTGAGTGTGGTCTAAAGGAAATCATTGTGTCCATTGTCTCATTCGTAAACCTCTACCCGGGCGAATTACTTCTGATTTTAGAATGATCTTCGACACCGACCGTATTGATCTGTGGAAACATACTGCACTGTTGCTACCCAGAAACGCGCCTGAAAACCAGGGTGTTTGAGGGTGACCTCTAGAAGTTATCATCCACCGCTCCTCTGGTGGAACCTGAGAATCAATAACAATCAGATACCGAAGACTACGGGCTGCATATTATAATTTAATATAATACGTTGCAATATTCTGTGAATAAATATTTTTTTTCAGTTGTGCGTTTCTGATTGCATTCTGACGTCCAATATACCCTTTTGGATATGTTTTGCGAATTTAACTGCAGATAAGTGGAGGTAGATTAGTATATGGATAAACTACGCAACGTTTAAATTACGCAATTATATAGGCACATATTAGACGACGAATATGGGATGACAGACGAGATTTGGATACGCACAAAAAATTCTTGTCTCTAACGCTGGGGCTCATTCGAATCCTGCTTTTCATTCTATTAAGATTAAGTGTATTGTGCAGGTTAGTTAGTGTTGGTAATTTATTTGTGATATTGATACTGATGGCTCCTATAAACACTCTCAAAACCTGTAACTTCCAAAGCGTTCACATGTTTATAAAATATAAAGGTTTGTGAGAATATTTTGGTAATATAACATAGCTCGTATGTGTAACGTTTCATTTTAATCATGTAAATGAGTATTTGAATATATATATATATATATATATACAGGGTGTCAAGAAACTCTACGGACTAACTTTGCGTAGTGATTCTAGACCCAAAAACAAGAAAAAAAGTTCATATAAACCTAGGTCCGGAAACGCTTCGTTTAGGACCTACAGGGTGTAAACAAATTTTATTTTCCTCGGTTTTATGGCGATATTTTCAGTTTCAGACGATTCTGTAGGAATTGATCCTTTTAAACAGTAATTTTAGTCCAGTTATCAATAGTGGAATATGTATTTGAGCTAGGGGCTGACTCTGGGGTTGACGTCGGACCAGGCCTTGGAGTTGATACTGGACCTGGCCCTGTACGGGAAATTTGCATTTTTTTAATGCTAGGTATAGGTATAGGAACTTGTTCTCGGGCCTGAGCTTCTGATTTGAATTTGTATTCTAATGAGATGCCCTAGTCTCGCAAGGCATAGATAGCGTAAGACTAAAAACTAAATATGAATGAAAATGATTAAATCATATTATTAATAGAAGCAGATGGCCTTGGTATTTTGAAAGTTAACAAAGTCTTTATGTCTATGTAACATGAAGTTTAAATATCACTCTGCCGGGGATAAATGTTATTGTTTTTACATTGTGGTTTATTTTTCGTAACGCGTTTATTATTATGAAAGAAATTAGATCTGAATGAAATGATTAAATCGTATTATTGATAGAAGAAGGTGGCCTTGGTATTTTTTAAAGTTAACAAAATGTTTATATCTATCTAACATGAAGTTTAAATATCATTCTGCCAGGGATAAATGTCTTTGATAAAAGAGGTTGCATTATTGTTATTAAAACTATTACATTTCTTTTAATTTCCATTTGTAGATTGTGACCTTTACCTATATACGAATTTAGAACATGCAATTAAATCACTTTCACCTCGAAGCCACCTTCAACAGTTATATTGTATACAAAATTACTTTAAAATAAATATGTAATTAAGTTGCCAGTTTCTCTTACAACAACATGCTTTGAATGATTTTCACCTTGAGAATGTAAAAATTTACATATATGATAAAATTTATTTTCTGCTTAAGCCTTGTACATATCATTTTAACAGTCGACCTTCAATATTTACTTTTAATTGATAATTGATAACACTATTAAAAGCAGCACACAATGAAACGTAAACGATCTACAATACATATATGTGACCATTGGTACATATGTGCAACCATCAAGTTCGAGCTTTTCTCAAAAAACAATCCGTTGGTAATCAACCTAAGCAGGCAAAAACACTCGACAGAGAGGATGTGGTAAAATTTGTGAAAGAGGCGCCGGATCAGCAATATCTTTGGCAAAGGTAATAATTCTAGATACACTTCAATATTTGCTGGCAGTTTTGTGTTCTTGTCAGATGGTTGGTTAAATCGGCATCGCTGGTGGATGTCGCCGCGAAGAGATATATAAAATGTCTTTGGACGACATTCAGGAGCCTTTTATACAATTGGTAATCACAAACCCTTTACGAAGATACGTTGCCTTGCGTCCCAAAGGTTTACGTCACAACAAATTGTTCGTAGGATACCGGAATGACAAATGCATTTTCCAGCGCGTCGGAATTCATACAGTTGGTGGAGTTCCAAAGAAAATTGCTCAATTTCTAGGATTAGCAAATCCCGGGTTGTACACCGGACGTAGTTTTCGCCACACATCGGCGACTTTATTGACAAACACGAGTGTGGAACTTTTCTTTCTTAAAAAACACGGAGGATGGAAGAGTTTATCCGTGGCAGAAAAATATATAGATGACCCATTGGAAGGAAAGAGAAAGGTGGCTAAAATGATCCAAAGGTTTGTGTAAGTCTTAATTATTTATAATATTATAATTATAATTATTTATACTATTATAATTATAATTATTTTATAACAATTATAATTAATTTGTTATAGATGGAATATAAATATTAATCAATTTAATACCCATTTTTACAGATGTATAACCTGTCCTACAATTTCGTTAAGGAATACCTTGGTTATTTTAAGAGATAGCGGGTTTAGTATAGAGGAGTAATTTTTGCAGTACCTGAACTATGTCCAACACCATTACAATTAGTTTCCCGTTAATTTTTCAGGTGCGGGTATTTTTAAGGTGCTTTTAGCATGATTCAATTTTGTTAAATATGTTTTGGCAATTTCACGATGGTGGTCTTTAACTGTGTTCTGGATGTAATTCTAAACATTTTTAATAATATTTAATCTGTTGAAGATCTTGTTATTAACTGCTACTAAACGTTATAAATTTTTTAAAACGTTGGGAATATATACGTAATATCGAAATCGGTTGAGCTGAGATGCAAATATAGCATTCTTATGCGAGAAAATCAAATGACGGTGGCGACGAAAGGAGCACGGGGGACTGAAGACAGCGACAGAGCAAAGTATAATACGGAATATTCGTTCATGGGTGAATTGATTGATACACTCAAATCTTTTACTTTTCAGGGTAATTGAAGTTACATCATGATAAGGTGGAAATGTGTAGAAGAATCGATATAACGGCGAGAATTCCGTCTCTTGCATCGTACGTGAGCGCCAGAGGTGTATAGGGCGAATGCGCAAGCAGCGAGATGAGCTGTATAATGACTTTCTGGTGGCATATCAGGAGGAAGTACCGGTGTCAGACCCTTCATATCTGGGATAGCCATCCAGTAGGTGCGCAAACCAGACAGGCCACCAAATAGGCACCCATAACTACAGGTGGGACGGGGGCTGGCTAGATGATACAACCTCCAGAAGATCATTTCTCCAATCACTTGCTTGGACCGGAAGGAGCGATGGATGTCATCTAGATATGTGTTAGGGCGTAACCCAAGAAAGTAGAGGCTGAAACCGGCAATAGCGACACAGTAAAGTCTATTGGTGGTAGCGAGGCGATTAGAATTGACCAGAAGGCGAGAAAGCGAAGGCGTGGTGCTCAAAGGCTTTTGAGGCGGCCGAGCTCTGGCATTAGGCGAGGTGTTCTTTGTTGCCAAGATTAATGGGATATAACTACCCACCAAGATATTGGTAGCGTAGGTAATGGGCGCATTGAACTCCTTAATGGGCAGACCGCTCTTCAGACGCCAGGTGTCATGCTAGTGGTACAAGATGGCAAGGGGTTGCTAACTGATGATTAAGCGAGATCAATGCGTTCTTGAGGCAACTTACGGTGGAGACAGAGGAGACTCAGCAGTATGAGATTCGTTTGGAGGTGGAATTTGTATGCACACCAAGATGGTCTTCAATGTCAGTTGCAGAGGTAGTTAGCGTTGGTAAGGTAGAAGCTAGATGCAGGCGTTACCAGGGAACCTATTTACGAGCATACAAGAAAATAAGCGATGGGCATATGTGTGCAGATTATAGGGCGTTAAACTCGATTATGGTGAAGGATCGATATCCGTTGCCAATGATTGTGGAATTACTAGACAAGTTGGCGGGCATGAGGCCACTATTCAACTGTGGATTTGGCGCAGGAATATCAGGTGCCTATACACACACAGACTAACGATAAAACAGCGTTTATTACTCCTTGCAGGCAGTACGAATATTAGAGGGTTCTGCTTAGATGGTGAACGCCCCGTCGGTGTTTCAGCGAATTATGAATAAAATGGTAGGTGTAGCGAGGTGTTAGTATACATAGGGGACCTACTAATACCATCTGCTACCGTAAGAAATGAGTTAGTTCTTTAAAGTGTGCAACTAGTGGCCGAGTGAGGTGTGACATTATAGTTAGACATATGCTATTCTGGATGGAAAAGATGGAATATTAGGTCATGAGGTTAGATCCGGTGCGGTTTCGCCAGGGGCGCGTAAAGTTAAGTCTATACAATCCTCTCCTACATTCATTGAAATGCGAGGCGGGCGACAATTCGTGGAACTGCGTCTTATTTTAGTCGGTTTGTTAAGGATATGTTACACACAGCAAAACCTCTAACAGATATAACCAGTAAGAATGTGACGTAGTCTTAGAGCGATCTGCAGCAGGAGGTACTTAACCTGCTCAAGGACGTCGAGACCGGTTTTGATCTTGTATAGTAGTGTGGCGAAAACTGAATTGCATAATGATGCGTGGTTTAGGCGCTTTGTTGGTACGAAAGTGCAAATGCGAAGACACTGCTTGGCGAACAGTGGATTATTTCTGTCAAAGCATTACTGTAAACGAACAAGCGTACCATAGCTATGAGCTTGAGATTCTAGCTGTGCTGGAAACCGCTAGGCGCTGGTTGGCGTAAAATTCAAAGTGGAGAGTGTTCTTAAAAAAAGAACAGTTCGGTGGTGGCTGACCATTCAAGAATATGACTTAGAGATGGAGTATCGTCCAGATGTAAAGATCAAGTATGTGGATTTAAGGCGGGCATGTAAGTCTGGGAAAGGTTACCGTCTCTCAGGATATCTAATATCAACAAAAAGAACTAAGATATTATCTAACCATAGCGCTCAAAATACGTTACCTTTGTAAATATAATTCCGAAGCTTCTTGGGGATTTTCATTAGATTGTATAAAACAAACCAACATATACATTTCATTATTTTCGTAAACCGCCATTATTGTAAAACAATAAATTAGATATAGAATATAGTAAAATATAAACAACAAAAATATTTTACTAATCATTAAAAACTGACAAAACCGCAAAGTTTTTGACATTTTGCTTTTTTTTTTCAAAAAAACTAGCCATTGCCTACTACCTACTAATTGAACACAAAAGAAAATCTTAGAAAACCTTATATTCTGAGCTTGTTTTTTAAAATAATATACAATTTATATTCTTGGAAAGCCCACATTATGCCTAATAAACATATAAAAAAATAATATACCGAGTGTTCCATTAAAAAACATGTTTGCTTCATAATTGAAGAAAGGACGCGAATGGATTCTATGGAAAAAATTCTACAGGAATACTTTTTAACTTCTTCGATAAGTTTAAAGATAACTGAGATATGAGGTGTGCCTCAAAAGTGATACCTCTCAATTCCATCCTGTATCTCAGAAACCAAAAAGGCCATGACAATTGTGCTGGCGTCATCTTTAATGTAACAAAAAATAGCACACCGTCGAGAAAACCGAAAACCCCTATCAGTAAACATAAGTGCCGAAAATGGGATACTCTGTACTTGGTAATGAACTCGCTAATGAATTATATTCTACAGTTCCATGTTCCACAGTTTGTTCGGTTCCCTCGTTTCCTCCGACATTTATAACCGTTACAGAATCAGTAGGAATAATTTTAATCTCTGCATTGTCCGACTTCAAGTTAATTACTTTTATTATTTTATACGAATACAGCACTTGACTAGTTTAATTTATTTGAACATACAATGTAGTGTGTGGTGTTAAGTGGTTGCAAAAAATATATTATTTTTGTTTGGATTTGAGGTGTATGTGTGGTGTGTATATGTGGTGTGTATATGAGGTGTGTGGTGTGTATTAGATCGATTATTTGGTCGTTGCAGTGGTCGTCTAAGATTTTATCTTAGGGCATATGAGACGTCATCAAGGAGGTTTTCGAATTCTTCGGGGAAGTTTTCGATGTTCTGGGTCAGTATAGTTGGAGGGTGCTTAAATTTATTTTTCGGTTTTCTCCTGTGGGTTCTTAGCTATTGGATGTGGGTAAGGGGCGTGTATGGTATGCGGAGGATGTTTTTGGAAGATTCTGTTTTGCCGAATATCCTACGGTGTGTGTAGTGTGTAGTGAGGTGTTGTGTGATAGGTGTGATGTTAGCGTGTTGTATGGTAATTTCGTTGGGTGTTCTATAGTGTAATCGGTGTATTCTCCGTAGAACTCGGCGTTCCGATAAGACTAAGGATTTTAAGTCGTTGGGTTTTAGGGTAGCTTACAATGGAGCACGGTAATCTATGACGGGCAGTATGAATTTTTTGTAGGTGTGTTGTATGGTTTCGGGTTGACAACCAAAGGGCGCCCAGGAGGTTAGATCGGTTTCGTACTTTGTTTAGGGTCTTGTTCAGGCCAGTGTTCCAGTTAAGGTTCTTGGTAAATGTAATTCCTAGGCATGTTATGTCGTCACGTAGCGGTAATCGTTCCCCTTTCAGGGAAATGGTTACGTCGTTTTTGGAGAATAATTTGTGACGGGTATAATAAGGGTGCCGGAATAGAATGGGTTAGGTTTTGGTGGGATTTATGGAGACTCTCCATTGGTTGACCCAATTGAAGAAGTTCAGTAGGGTACTGGACATATTGTTGGAGGCGTTTTTGGTTGACCGATATTCCGGGCGTTGTTATACTGGGGATATCATTGGCGAAAATAAGGTATAGTATGGGTGCCAAGGTAGAACCCTGGGGTACGCCTGTTTGCGGGGTGAAACTTTGACAAAGGGATGAACCCACTCGGACCTGTATCGTCCTATCTGTTAGATACGACAGTAGGAGCTTTGTGAGCTCAGGGGGATACCTATTGCTTGGATTTTGTGAACTAGACCCGAATGCCAGACTCTGTCAAAGGCCTGCTTTATGTCTAAGAACACGGCTAGGTTACAGTAGCGGTGGTTAAATGTTCGTGACGTTCCGGTTAGGAGTTTTAGCAATGGGCCCTGACAGGTTCTATTAGGTCGAAATCCGAACTGGCTGTCGGGTAAGAGATTACTGGATTCTTAATTCCTTCTAGGAAAGGGTCTAGTGGTAAGGTTAGGTTGCGATACGGAAGCGGAACGGGAAGTAGAAGGGTTGTGTGTTTTAAAGGAGCGGTGAACGGGGTTGGTTGTGGGTGAAATGTAGGAGGAGGCGTTAGAGGACATAGAAGATGGGCTGTCTAGTTTGGAAGTGATAGTTATAATATATACTGTTCCAGAACGAAGTTCCAAATTATCAGAAGGTGATTAATGAAATAGTTAGTTGAACTGCAGCGTGATTCCATATAAAAAGGTTACTATCACTATAAATACCAATAATTTTTGAATAATTAGAAGGAAGAAGTTCTTCGGGCGACAACACAAGACGACAAAGCAAAGGACTGCAGTCTACAGAAGATAATTATAACACTATCTTATACGAGGCGGAAACACAAATTTAAAAACACATGATTTCTCTACGAAACAAACCGCCTCGAATGTTTCGCCGCTGTATGCGCCCGTAATGCGACACCACCGACTCAAAAAAATCATATTTCGTGCAAAATAAACCAATATCAAATGGTACTAATGTTTTAAATACAATATTTTCTTTTATATAATTGTTTATTTCTCTACGCCTTCCAATGCAACATGTATCATTATCAAACGAGAGATATATAGGTAAAATAATAACAAGAAGTTATGGTAGCATATCATTAAGGTAAAACAACAAACTTGATGTAATTGTAATTCTATATTTAAAATGTTTGTTAAAGCTGAGTCTATTCTGTAAGATAAACCTGTTCGTTCATTACAGGTACTTTCTGTTTATGTTCATACAAGTCGAATCTTTTCAAAACATCTAATTTGTCTTTTTTGTTGCAAAAATGTAAAAATTTAGTGCTATTTTGTAAACTCATAAGGTATAATATATAATAATATATGTTTATCTTTATTTGCTCATTTTTACAAATCTTGCAAAGTATTCGTGTTTATTTTGTTACATTTTCATCCACTATTTACATTCATTTATTTATTTCTTCTTCCCTTTTGCCCCCTCTTCCCTTATCTGTCTTCTAATTTTCCATGTTTTTTACGCTCCCCTCCCTCTTTCCTCTAGTATTTGTTCTACCGCTTTCTCCTCTTCCTTTAATTCCCTGTATTCTTTCAGCATATATTTAATCGTCTCTATCTCTTCCCCGCACAACTTACATTTTATATCTTCGCCCACTCTCTAATATATGTTTCACCTGTGTTCGTTTCCACATCTAAATCTCGCAATCATTTCCTTTCTTTCCCTCCTCCCTTCCCCTTTCAAACATCCTGGTATCCCTTCACACTCAATGTTCCTGTAGCTTAAATTATATTTTCCTTGTTTCACCTTCGTCCATCTTTCCTGCTTTTACACATCCCCGTCCCTTCTTATTATGTCCTCTTTCTCGCACTCCTTCCTTTCTTAATTTCTCCTTCGCATACCCGTTTCTTTCATAATGTTCTTTTCTTTTTTCTTGTCCACATTTTATTCTCCCTTCCTTTATTTCTTTCCAACGTTCTTGTAGTATTTTACACTCCATTGTTTCTCTCATTTCCTCCGTGTACTGTATTACTCTGTTTCCCCCCTCTACCTCTATTTTTTCTTCTTGCACTTTCTCTCTGATGCTATACCACGGTGTTTCTCTTTCCAGTCCCAGTACCCACTTCCAATATTTTTCTTGTAGCCCCTCCACCTCTTTATACTCTTTCCATCCCCACATTTCCGCCCCATACAACACCATACATTTATTAGTGTACCAAATAATAGTTTCGTTTTCCAGTCCATCCTAAACAGTTTTTCGTCCACACTCCACGCTTGCCCTATTGGTTTATCTCCTTTTTCCACTCGTATTTTTATATTCCCCATCTGTATTGACTTGCCTGATTGTGTATCCCAGGTATGTGAATTCCTTTACCTGATGATCTCCTCCTCCCTCCATTTCCACTTCTCTTTTTTCCGCCCCATTTTCTCAACACTATTACCTTCGTATTGTTTACATTTACTTCCAGCTCTTCATTTTTCAAGTATCTGTCCATCGTTTTTATAATTTCCTTCATTTCTTTTTCTCCCTTTGAAATTAATACCATGTCGTCTGCGTATGTCAACATCCAGACTTTTGTGTTCCCACCACCAAGCCCCCTCCCACTTGTTGTCCCCTTAATGTCTCCTCCAGGTCTTGTGTGTATACAGCGAACGGGTTCAATGGGCATTCTTGCCTCAGTTCCTCCCTTTCTACAGTTCCCCAATCACTTTTACCCTGTTCCTCGTTTCCTCAAAAATTTTCTTTATCTTTTCTATCAGCCTTTCGTTTATTTTTTTTCTCAGGTATTTCCACAGTTTTGCCTGTTCACCATATCAAATGCTGCTACTGGGTTTAAGAATACCGCCACCATTCTCCCTCTTTTATTTTCTAGTTCCTTATGTGCCATATGTTTCAGTATGTATACGTTATCTATGGTTATTCTTCTTTCCTGAATCCTGCCTGTCCATCTGGTAACACTTTCTTTTCCTCTGTTTACTTCTTTACCATTTATTCTTGCACGGTCGCGTATATTGTGTAAACAATGTGATTCCTCTACAATTTCCCACTTGTTTTTTTGTCTCCCTTTTTGTGTACTGGGCATATATGTCCTTCTCCCCATCTCTTCGGGAATTCTTCCCCTCTCCATATTTTGCTTATTATTTCCATCATCCGTTTTGCTATCTACTCATCACTTAGTATCCCGTCTCCCGCCGCTTACCTTCTTTTACCTTCTTTATTTCCTCTATTATTCTTCTTCTTTTATTCCTTCTCCTTCATATATTTCGTATACTTTCTTACTTTGTTTTCCATCTCCTTTCTGTCTTTGCTTCCCCTCCATCCAGCTCCTAAAATATCTCTCCCATTTGTCTAGTTGTATTCCCATCTTCTCTGTTCTTTCTTTAAACATTTATATATTTATATCCTTTATCTGCTCTTCCTGTTTCTTTTTTACTCTCCCACTTTTTCTTGTATTTCTTTACTGATTTTTATATTCTTATTTTTCTACCTTCCCTTTTCCGCAGTCGTAGTGTTCGTCTGGCCTCCTCTTAGCCTCCTTACATTCTTCCATCTCGTGTTCTCCTCCTTACATCTGTTAAACTTGACTTTCTCCATCCTCTCTCTCATTTCTTCCACACTTTCTTGTACTCCTTTACCTTCTCCACATTGGTTTTCCCATTTTGTCTTTGTACCTCTTTATACTTTCTTCTGTCCATACTTTCTTGGTTATGAATACATCTCCTTTTGCGATCTCTTCTCTTTGTCTCCCGGAATGCCCTCATCTTTTCCCCAGCCCCTGAATTCGTTATTACACAGTTTATTATTGATTCTTCCTTTCCTCCTATGTACGTGTACTCCCCATTTCTCTTTCTTCTCTATTCCCATTCATTATTTCCCACCCTCTTTCATTGCATACTTCTAGCAATTCTTTTCTTTCTATGTTTAGCACCTTGTCTCTTTCTTCCCGTCCGTTTCTTTTCTTGTATTCTCCCGCTACCCCTATTCTCGCGTTAAATTCCTCTCCAATTATTATCATTCCCTCCTCCCTCTCTTCTATAATCTATTCTAAGTCCTCTATTGTCTCTTTCATCTTTCTACTATATATCGTCATTGTTTTATTTTCACTTTTACCACTGTATATTCTTTTCTACAATTCCTCTTCTTTGTTGTACTTTCTCTTCTTCTTCTTTTTGTTTCAACCATTTTCTTCTTATTGCCGTTATTATCCACCCTTTGTTCTTCCTTTTCTGTTGTCCATTTCGGCGTACTGCACTATCCATGAGAATTTCCCTGGCCCCTTTTCCACCACACCCGTTCTTTTTTCTCCATCCATGTCTCTTGCAATCCCACCACGTCCTGATTCCTAATGAACTCCCAAAAATCTTGGTCTTTGTTCTTTATTCCTGCCACATTCCACAACAGTATCTTTAGCTCGTTCGTCTCTTTCTGTATTATTTCCCTAATTTCCTTTCCTTCCCTTTGTTGACTTTTTCCTGTTCCGTTACTCGTTCCTTTGCCGTTTCGTCGCCCTTCTTTCCTCTTTCTCCTCGGCCTCTTCTTGTAGTTTTTTGCCCTTTGGTTACGCCTCTTCTCTTTCTCTGCTTAATTCGCTCGTTCTCTCGCACATATTTCTCTACATCTATCTCCATTCTTCTATATCCTACCCAAACTTTGCGGCCCTTCGCTCGTCTTTCCGCCGCTCAGTTCACTATTTCTCTTTGTACTCTCCTTACGTCTCTTGTTAGCTTGTGGTTTATGTAAATTCTTGTATCCCTCTGTTTTATCTTCTCTGCCATAACCTTCTTCTTCTCCGCCCAACTCTCTATTTCCTCGATCACCATCTCATTTCCCCTCTTCCTGTTTACCACCGTCACTTTTTTAAATTCTACTTTATATTTTATTTCTCTTCCATCATCACCTGTAACTCTTTTTGTAGTTCCTTGCTTCTCAGCCCCTTTATTACGATGTTGCTCTTCCCTTTCCTCCTCTCCTCGTAGTCTGCTTTTTTGTCTAGTTTTTCAATTCTCTCTAATTATTCCTTTTCTCTCTTTCTCCCATTTATTCTTTCATTTCTTTGATGTAGTTCCTTATTCCCTCATGTTTTCCTCCATCTGCTTCCTCATCTTTCGAATTAATCCTATATTTCCTCTATTTCTTTCTCTTCCTTCATCTTTCCGCTTTCCGCTATTGAGCGGTTCCCTCCTTTTTCCTCCTTTCTTTTTTATGCCTGGTGACCCTATTATCTTTTCCCTTTTCCAAATACTCTGCCTTTTCGCTTCCTATTCTTTTCTCTCCCTTTTGTTCATTCCTCCTTTTCCTTGTCGCTATATGATTTTTTATTGTGCTTCCGCGTTTCTAACTTCCGAAATATAGTAATGTCACTTCAAAATTAAAATATAGGTTAAAGATCATCCTCTATCGCTAATGGTCACGATATGTAATGTTTATAGAAAGTTCCAATGCTATTTACGTAAATTAATGTCCACTATTTTAAAATATTTATAACTAAATCAATTTTTTGTCCTCTCACCTCTCGTCGCTCACTCACACCCCTCTCTTTCCTACTTGACCCCAAATAAAACTTAAAAGCTCCCTTCAATAACTAATTTAATGTAAAAATTGTGATATACGCAAAACACGCCCTTCTTCACCCAAACACAACACACGAATAAGGTTCACTATTAGATGTTTGGCATAATTTGATTCGTGTGTGTGTTAATATTTGTAACATCTAATGCGTCCTTTGTATCTCATATCAAAGTTTCTAAGTGTTTTTCCAATATAAACAGAATTACAGATTGTGCAGTTCAATTTATAAATACCCGATTTCAAAATATCGTTAGTTGAATATTTGGAATTAAATAAACGTTTAAGTTTTGGTGTTAGTTATGAAAACTACATAATATACTTGTGTGTTTTGATGTTACTAGTATGTTTTCTAAAATAACTCCTCAATGTATACGTTTATTAAATAATTCTTTATTTAATAATAATGTTGAATTATTACAAAAATGAATTTAATTCAATTATTTGATCTCTGTGTTAATCAAAATTATTTTATATTTTAGCTAATATCTTTATGTATAATTTAGAAGATCAAATTTTTGAATTAAATTAATTGAATGAAATTATTCAATTAAATAAGATTGTGGTTATCAGATTTCATTGATGACATTTTAATTAATGTTGACAGTTTACTTCCTAACATAAAATTTATACTAGTGAAAAAACAAGATAGAACCATTAACTTTCAAGATTTAAACATAAAAATTAATACACAAATTATCTATCAAAAACATTTACCCCGTTAATACAGAATCGACAGAAAATTCATACATATCAATATCATATTTTGGAAAAACGTCAGAAACAGTAGCTCAAATATTACAAAAGAACAAGTACAAAAGTTTATTTTAAAAGTAATACCAATGTTCTTAAACATTTATTTAATGTCAAAGATTCAACTAAGAACATTTTGAAATCTGGTATTTATAAATTGAACTGTGTATTCTGTGATTCTGTTTATGGTGGACAAACACTTAGAAACTTTGATATTAGATACAAAGAATACATTAGATGTAACAAATATAAACACACAAACACAAAAAACATTTAATAGTAAATAATAAACTTATCACTTCGCAAGACAAGATTAAATTTTTACATTTTTGTAATAAAAAAAGAGAAATTGGATGTTTTGGAAGCATTCGATATTTATAAACATAAACAGAATGTAACTGTAATGAATGAATAGGTTGATCTTATAGACTCATGTTTAACAGGTACTTTAAATACAGAATTATAATTTACACAAAAGTTTTCTGTTTTACTTTAATGATACGTGATACTATCACATTGTATGAAAATCGTGAGAGAAATTGAGTAATATTTTTGGTGTGTTTGTAATATAGGAATTAATTCAGTACGTGGATAAATTTTATTATTTTAAGATTGTAAGTATAAAGAATTTCTTTAAACGGCAGTTATGCAGAGATTTAAATTATTTTAGTACGAATGTATAAATACGTAGACCGTTTAGTTTCCTAATTTAATCACAGCCAAATTTGAGAACTTATTTGACTCAGTTTACAATATTTGGTAGTGATCTTATGTTTCGTGAATTCTCTGAATTGACAGCTTCATGTTCCTTTTTTTATCGTTGAGTTTCCATGTGAAATGAGAAGTTGTCATTTTCCGAGTCTAAGTACTTTCAGAAGAGGGGGCAGACGGTTACTTCCCTTTTAGTTCAGTTGAAGTATAGATCTTGAGAGTCGAAGTTTGAGATTTATAATAATTAAGATGTAGTTTACGAATTATTGTAGTCGGCGTCCCAGCGTCGTTATGAAAAAATGTTGAAGACGCTTTCCGCCAATTTTGTTAGTATTGTATAGTATCGTTGCTGCGTTAGCAGTTCGCTTTGATGCAGTTATGGGTTTTAGTTACAGCCCTTACACATTTGTTAATCGTTTGCTGTTTTATAGAGGAACTCCAAGTTTAGTAAGTGAAGAGATTTCCAATTTAGCCTAGTACTGCTTAGAAAAAGAAAGCGTCTTCTTAAGAATGAATTTATGAATGGATTTTAAGAATTTGTGTTAGAAACTTTTCTCGTACAGATCTATATGATCTACATGTATCCAGATTTATTGAGATAATAGCGATTATTACCGTGATTTTTTAAGAGTAATAGAAAACTATTACGTGCTAAT
The DNA here is from genome assembly GCA_036346205.1 of Vesta saturnalis. Lineage (NCBI taxonomy): Eukaryota > Metazoa > Arthropoda > Insecta > Coleoptera > Lampyridae > Vesta > Vesta saturnalis. Next base: position 411,303 of record JARFJB010000763.1, on the reverse strand, counting down.
ATTTGGCAGAAGTTAAAGTGCCAGATTACTCTGTGTTTGAGTATTCATATAAGGTGATTTTAATGTGCGCACTCAGGATTTTGGTAAATTCGTCCTTGTGCCACGCTTTAATGTAAAAAGGTGTCAGCTGATAGTGATGGAATTTAGACCAGAACTATAGAAATTGCGGAAGCGACGAAAGGACACTGGGTAACGTTATTTTTTTACTGTTATAACTTACTTAGCATATTAATATGCTTATTTATGATAATGTTTGATTTAATTTAAAATTTTAATCAATGTCGCAGCAGAAATTTCGATGCCATTGTAGTATTACCGTTTTAATTTTCAGAAAAATTTTAGTAATAAACTCAGTTGGATTTGATAGAATTTTGATAAATCGGAAATTCGCATATGCAGTAGATAATATTTTTTATTATTATTTGTATACAGCGTCTCCCACTTAAAACTCCCGGCGCCATTTTCTCGACGACTGAAAGAGGTATTCGATTTCTGTAAAAGGAGTAATATATAAATGACTTTAGTTTTGAGTGACAACGGCCTTTCTCCTCATTGGGATGTAGATGGCGTTGAGATACAAAGAAACTAATCGATAACAGGAACCTTTAAAATAAGCGAATGTGATAGAGCACTTAATTCTAAGAATTTTTATAACATGAATATTTTTCGTAAAGTCAACAGTTTTCGAGATATTTTAATTTTAATATAATTTTTTTTAATGACAAATATTGTCAGAACTTTTTAGATGATAGGTTCTTTAAGACATGTATTATAGCAAATTAGTCTAATTTATATACTGCCAGGAAATCATAAATTTTGTTATAAAGGTTGGCCATATCTTCAATGGGGTCTTCGTAAATAGTACTTTTCACCATTTTTCTGGAAATGTATGATGCAAATAATTTTTAACAATTTCAGCATTATGCGGTGGCGCGCATTCTTGTAGAAACCAAATATTAGGCAACTCAATTAGAATGTTATTTAATAAATGAGGGACAGTATTTTCTAAAAAACCTAAATATCACTGTCCGTTTAACATGGCATGAAAAAGATTTGGTCCTACTATGTACCCATTGACGATTCCACACCAAACATTTACTCTAAAGATGGTTTGGTTTAGTGTTTGTCTCAACCATCGAGAATTTTCCTATGACCAGTTTTACAGTTATGTTTGAATAGTGCACCATTATTGTAAAACCTGCTTTCATCGCTCCACATATTCTATTTAACAGATTGTCCTGCTCCTCTAACATAATAGTAAATATTTATAATATCACATAGTCTCTAGCTGCCGTAAGGAAGTACGTTGATTATTATTGACTTGAGAATTTGTAGTACCTGTATTTTCATCAGTTCTTACAGTTTTCCTTCGGGTACGTTGTTTTGATTTTTTGAAACTACCGCAGTTTTTCAAGTTTTGGGGGTTGATTTGGGTCTTCTTGGAAAACGCGATTCGTAAATACCTGTGGCCTCTGCTGCATTTTTATGTCATTCACCGTATATTATTTTCATATTGTGATTATCTTCATTGAATGACTATTTTGATGGATTAAAATAAAACATGAATCTAAAGTATCAGATTTAGTCGAATATAAAGCATAAACTCACCACAGAAAATCATTTCGAAACAACAGTTCCAGCTACCTTTGTTTTAGTTGAAAGAAATTAGTTAAAAATTAATTATTTACCTAATTGTTTTATTAACTTCATTATTATTAATTGTAGATGTATGGTTACATTTTAAAAGGTGCTCAAAATAATATTGTCTTTCATTTTTTATCAAAACAACTATTTTACAACGAAAAATGTCCTAAAGGACCTAACGTTTAAAATTTCATTTAAAAAGATTGACAATATTTGTCATTAAAAAAAATTATATTAAAATTAAGATATCTAGAAAACTATTAACTTTTCGAAAAATGTTCATATTAAAAAATTCTTAGAGTTAAATGCCCTTTCACATTCACCTATGTTCAAGGTTCATGGGATCGATTAATTTCTTAATTGGTGGTAGAGAAATTGAAGGTATGGTCGTTGGCGTACGCAGACGATATAGTGTTGGTGGCGAAGGAAGAAAGGAAATGATGGAGATGATGAAGACGATGGAAAGATATATGAAAAGAAAGGAACTAGAAGTAAACACAAAAGAAACAAAGATACTAATATCCAGAAACGGAGTGGGGAGAAGAAAAATGGGAGAGGAGGAAATTGAGCAGGTGAAGGAATTCACATACCTGGGATATACAATGAGACGGAACAATAAGGATGGGAAGGATATAAAGAAAAGAGTGAGAAAAGGGAATAAATTAATAGGAGAAGTGTGGAGTGGGGGAAAAATGTGGTTTAGAGTGGACCTAGGGAAAAGGAAGTTGCTATTTGACAAATTAATACAGAGTGTGGTGATGGGACAGAAATGTGAGGGTGGTTGGAGCAAAAAGAGGTGGAAGGACTGCAAGAAAAATATTGGAAATGGGTATTGGGGATGGATAAGGAGACACGCCGGGGTATATTATAAGGGAGGAAGTGCAGGTAGAAAAAATAAGGGTGGAGGCTGGTAGAAGGGCAATGAAATATGAGGAAGAAATGAGAGGAAGAACGGAGTGTAAAATATTGCAGACTTGCTGGAAAGAGATAAAGGAAGGGAGAGTGAAATACGGACAAGAGGGGAGAGAGGAATATTATAAAGGGAACGAGTACGCGATGGAGGAAGTAGAGAGGTTAAGAGTAGAGTCAGGGTAAGAGAAGACATAATAAGAAGGGACAGTGATGTCCAAAAGGAAGAAAGATGGGTAAAAATGAGAGAAGCAAAATATAATGAATATCGGAAAAGAGAAGGAAATAATGGAAAGAAAAAAATGATAGCGAGGTTTAGATGCGGTAACGAAGAGTGGGAAAACAAGTATTGGAGAAAAAAGGAAGAAGAAGATGTATATCATACAGAGAAGGAACGTAGAATATAAGGCATGACAGTGTAAGAAGTTAAGGGAGGAGGATAGAAGTGTAGAAGGAATACTTGAGGAAAAGGAAGGGGGAGCGGAATGGAAAAGGAGAAAACAGCTAATGTAAATAGTAGAAAATAGGTAAAAATAGAATATTTTGCAAACTTATATACCTAACATTTATTTCCATACAAAGTTACTGAAAAATCAGCACAAGGTGCGATATATCACACTGCTAGAAGTAATTGAGCGGACAGAACGGTATTTTGCGTCTATTGCCCATGGAAACGGGCAGGAATCTATTTTGCGTCCATTGTCCATGGCAACTGACGCAAAATTACATTTTGCATAATCAAACCAAAGACTGGGATTTAGAACTTTCTTCGGAATTACATCTTGTTACGGTCGCCAAATTATGTATGAACCCCCTGAACTACCCGTTAAAGTCTGTTTATCATGCAATATTATCCAGAAAGACCATAAATAGTTACATAAATTACAAGACTTAATTTCTGACATATTAAAAATTCTTACACTGACAACATGTACATTGATTAAAAAACCAAAAAATATAAACAGTGGCGGAACAAACGAAAAGGATTTAAACAATTCTAATACGCAATATAAATACACAACGTAAGAACAAAAGGTTCCTGGGATCGATTAATTTCTTTGTATCTCAACCCCATCTATATTTACATCGTCATTTCTAGAAAGACTACTGAAGAAAGCGGTAAACAAAGGAACATAGGAAGACATACATAAATAGGTATTTTATTAAAATGCTTTAATATCACTTTCAATGTCAAACTGCTAGAGCGCTGATAGTGTAGTGGCGGGAGTAGTCTTTCATGCCGTTGGTGCAGGATCGAATTCCGGCCCATGCAATTTTTTTAGGTTACTGTAGTTTTGTTTATCTAATCTACTTTTGTTAGGTTACAGTAGTTTTGTTTATATAATCTAATTATGTTAGGTTACAGTAATCTTGTTTATCTTATCTAATTAAGTTAGGTTACAGTAGTGGCGGCGCACTCCTGCGTCTTCCTATGTTTCTTCGTTTACAGCTTCCTGGTACTAATGGTGTTTTCGGTGGCAGCTCGGTCACCTGATCTAACTCCATTAGACCTTTTTTGTGGGGTTATTTGGAAAGTACTATTTACGAAGAACCCATTGGAAATATGGCTAATCTTTATAACAAAATGTATGCTTCCGTGGCAGCGATTAACAGAGAGACGTTATTAAAAGTTTGTAGAATTGAACTCTTATGAAGATATAATGTGTGTGTTCAGAACGATGGAAACAATTTTGAACATATAATCTAACTTTTTGATGGAATCTCCGTTTGCCTTTTTAAATAATAGTTTACTTGTTTGGGTTATGTAACATAAAAATTAATTCTCTACCTAATTGTGTTATTAACTTTGTTATTATTAATTGTAGATGTATGGTGACATGTGAAAAGATGCTAAAAATAAGTTTCTTTCATTTTTCGAAATGTATCCTATTGAAAATAAAACAATAATGTAATTTCCGGTTAAACCGGGAGTTTAAATAAATTTATTTCATTACTATCTAAATCAGACTATTTTACTATGAAAAATGTCTTAAAGGGCCAATCGCCTAAAATTTGATTTAAAAAAATTGTGACAATATTTGTGATTAATTTCGATTAATTTCTTTGCATCTCAACGCCATCTATATCTCAATAAGGTGAAACGCCATTGTCACTCAAAACTAATCATTTATACATTGTAGTGAATTCTTTTAGCAGAAATCGAATATTTCTTTCAGTCATCGAGAAAATGGCGCCGGGAGTTTTGAGTGGGACACGTATATGTATTAGTGTTGCTTACCCAAGAAGTAATTGATATTACTTCTCCTTGACATGCGCGACTGCTGTTGAATATGTGATGCAGCATTATTTTTTTAGTTGTTAGGTTTTGTTTTGAGCAATTACTTTTATTTACGTCCCGCTATCTGGGGAATGTTTCATTGATTGTACTTGCCCTTTATATCCATTTTTTTACGCTATTTTTTAATCCCAATATAGTTATTTGTAGTGCAGTTTTTGAGCATTTATTTACCTATACCAAATTAAAAGTACGATGAATTTATTCTGACAAATTTTAAAGTTACCGAAATTAAAGCCATTATCGTTCAGAAATGTAATGTAAGCTTTGTTGATTTGTTTTAATGGATAGTAAGTGACGTTTAGTTAATACATAGAAACTTTTAAATATTTGATCGCGGTTCGTTTATTCTTGTGACAAATATTTTCTTTATATTGAACAATTAATTGCCATGTTGACCAGGTATTTTTTTTTTGTTAATTGAGTAAATAATTTTACGGGGAAGTTTATACCGAAGTTATATAATAAATTTTGAGTATTAGTTTTTGCAATTTTGGCGGATTTTAAAAGAATTTAAAAATTTTGTTTAGGTGTAAGTGAACTTTGCGTAGATATATTTCAAGTAGAATTTCAGGTAAAAGTATGTTTTCTCTTCAAGTGAATATTATGGTTTCCTATTATGCCATTATTTTAAGATCTAGAGCATTACATTTTTCCCGCCATAAATGTATTTAACAGGAGGTGCCTTAGTGACATATTTTTCTTGATTTTGACATTGTTGAATTATGTCGAGTGCCCTTTTGTCGTGATTTTTCCGAATAACGAATATTCACCACACTCTTTGCCGGAGTATTTTTTTTGCGAGCAGATCTTGTCACGGCACACATTATTTATTCATTGTAACATCAAATTGAGTTACTAACAATCTTTATTATTAAAAATAGTATTGTTTGTTTGCTAAAAGCTTTATAAAATGACACCATTTAATAAAAAATCGCCTCTTTGGGAATATTATTAGATTTATAATGCAGATAAACTGGGTGTGTTATTATAAGTCTTGATATGAAAGGATAAGTTCAAAGATAAATGTGTAATTAAAAATTATGATTAATTTTTTAAATACATAAATAAAAAGTTTACCTCGAGTAGGACTTCAACCTACGACCTGTACTTTAGCAAAGTAGTAGGTTCAAATCCTACTTGATGTAAACTTTTTATTTTATGTATTCAATAAAATTAATAATGATGGAGAGGGAAAGAAATTAAGTAAAATCTTATTACGTATTAATTAAGTGAAACAATTTTAGTCATATTTTATTTAGTATTTAATTTAGTACTTGTAATTTTTTTTAAATGTACATTTTTAATTTTATTCATTATCTTTGGAATTCAAAAACTTAAGTGAAGCCAGAATAATACAAATTTAAGCAAGTAATGCTCGGGAATTCCCTTTCTTATGTAAAATTTTTCATTGTTTATTTATTGTGTTCGTTTTTTTTTGTGTATAGCTACAAACTCATGGAAAAATTACCTCAAAAGCAAACATGCTGAGCAGTACGCTACGTTAACTGCTACTGTTCTCTCGGCAAGTGGCAGCAAAAATGATGGTACTCTTCTCCCAAATCTAAGATACCGGCAGTACCAGGTACCTACTTTAGAAAAGAAACCTAACTCTGAAGGAAACAACTGAGAGGAAATTGTTATGGAATATTATTGTTGTGAAATGATTGCCTTAGACAACGAACCATTAGCATTTTTTGAACGAGTCGACTTTAAAAGGTTTATGGGTATGGGAATACCTCAATACAAAATACCTGATCGCACTTACGTGACCGCGAAAATTATTCCTTATATATATAGTAGAATTTGCACTAAAATTGAAGTTAGTATTTCACGAGTAACAGCAGTGTCAATGATATGTGAGCACTGCGCATTGGATATCTCGACTTTATTCTTGAATGTGGTGTTTTAGCGATGAAGTCGTTTGCTGGCTTACATACTGGTACTCATATCGCAAAAGACCTCAGTGGTATTGCAGAAAGGAGGAATATTCCTCATAGCAAGATCCATTTACTTGTCTAAGGCAGTGGAGTCAATATGATAAAGGAAACACAGAATATGATTCTGCCAAGTGTTTTATTCATTTACTGCAACGAGTTGTCGAGGAATCGCTAAGGTCTTAAATTGAAATAACATAGATGGTACCTGCTGCGAAACGAATTGTTACCCATTTTAACCACTCTCGTATAGCACAAAAAAAGCTGATATTCGCAAAGAGCTTGACTTGCCAAATTACGAATTATTACAAGATGTGAAAACAAGCTGGAATTCTACAGTATTTTATGGAGCGATTATTAGAACAATAGCGAGCTGTTTCTTTGTACAAAAGTGATCACGAGTCTTTAAACAATTTACCACCTGCTCAGTGGGAGCTATTGGAACAATGTATCAAACTCCTCAAACCGTTTGAAGAGGTTACTAGAATAAGCAGTTCAGTAAATTTCTGCATTTCTGAAGTGATTCCACACGTGACATTCTTAAAATACCAAGGGAAGGAAGAGACTGCAGGTAGAACACCAAATTTATTGAAAATGAGATCTTTACTACAAGTTGAGCTTGAAATACGGTTTAACTTTGATGAGAGTGACAAATATCTGTTTGCCACTTTTCTTGACCCACGTTTCAAAACCAATTTCCTGGAATTAGTTCAAACGCAAAGAGCAAAACAAAAAATTCTTTTAGAAGCTCTGAAAATTAATTGTAGTGAGTTTAGTAGTACCAATGATGATTCTTCTCTACTTTGTAATAAAAGAAATATCAATAATAATGGAACTGTTTTGAGGAAGTCGTTATAGAGAATATGCAAAATGATGTGGAGAAGAATAGTGCTATTCCAAATGAGATGAATTTTTATATGAAAACTGTTCGTCTAGATCAGACGGAGCAAGTAGTGGTCAGCAAACGCAAAACAGTATCCAAGCCTGACAGAATTCGATAATATTTATCTATCGTGTCACGTCAGTAGTGTATATCGTGAAAAACTACTTCAGAAGCAGGCATAGTTTATGAGGAAAAGCGCAATCGCTTGCTAACAACAAATGTGTTTATTTTAAGCCGAACGTAGGAGAATAGTATGCAACAATCGGCTGAATACCAAATATTAAAAAAATAGCCGAATACCGAATAGTAGCCGAATATTCATGGCATCTTAGTTAAATATAGAATTCCACGAAGTAAAGTTAAAGAATATAAATTTAATAAAAAAATATTCTTCAAAGCAAATCGTTTTAATGTTTGTACATTACTGGATTACTGGAGTATTGCAATTATTTGGACTGGTGGTAATGGGCTATGAGGCGAGGCAATACCACTACCTCAACGGCGGGCCCCTAAAGCTACTGCCTCAATCCCTGGGTAAATAAGACTGATCGAACGAAACCTATTTTTTTTTAATTTAGCGCTTAAATTTAATTCTGCAAAGTAAGTTTACAAAACATTACTCAATCATATAAATTAAGATCAATTTACTGGAAGGCTGTCCAGTAACTAATTTCATTACATAATTACTAATGTTTATAATTAAATATCACTTACCCTCCTCCCGTAAGAAAGCTAAGCGTCTGTGGAAATAATTTATCATTAAAAGTATATATTTGATTATATTCAGTAGTGAAATATGGTATATATTTCAAAATGGGAATTTATCTGCATCGCTTGGATCTTCTTTTATTTGCCACCATTCGCCGTTTTTTATCTTACGTTTAACTTTAACATTCCTAAACATTTGCTTACTTCTGTCTGCTTTAGGATTTTTTACTAATTGCGGCACGGATGGTACAGTGCCCTTATTGGTAACTTTTATGTATTGTGGTACCATATGCTCAAACAGAATTGCTTCCGATTCATTTGGTGCACTAATCATGTGGTGCAATTCGTTGCGTATATTTATATCCTCCAAGTGTCTAACTACTTCTCCTCTAATGGTCCCTGGATCATTTTTTGTGTTGCTTGCGTGAGACACAAAATATAATAAAGAGACTGGTACACTAAAGTTCCGTAATGCATTTAGCAAGCGGATTCGATCTGGAGTTGTGATACTCCACATAGATGCTGAATGTATACTAAAGTTTACTACTGCTATATCGGACGGTTGGTATTGTGCAAGAAAACTCTGAGCTTCCTTGTTTTGATCATATGTCCTGACTAACATATTATAATCATCTTCATTAAATCTATAAATTAAAGTAAAACACATTTATATATAAGTATCTGTTGTAACATACGATGTAATTGAAGCTGAAAGCGCTGTCATTCGATAGATTGCTTCATAGGAACCTATTCTCAATTCCAGTGTTGCAGAATAAGGAATGTTTGATTTTCCAACAGTGTCTCCCAACGAAAAAAATATTAAAGGGAACCAAATGATAACAAACATAAATGCTAGCGCTCCCATCCCTAATAGATACCTGGAAACTGTTGGCTTTTTCTCACCTCGTGGTTGGGGAAAGTATGCTTCAATGTGTCGATAGCACTACCCACATATTGTAAAACTTACACTGTTAGTAATGTAACATTTTTAACATACCTTTGCTTGAAAAATATGAGAATGTATATCTTCAATTTTCATCCAATCAAAAAGGTGCATTGATGTATCAGTCCACATGAAATCCATAAACATTCGTAATTCATACAAAAAAGGAACGGATATAAATCCTTTGAATAAAAAATAATGTACATAATTATAACCTCTGCACATATTGTATCCCAAAATCCTCTTTGGATAACCAGATCGAATTTGATAGGCAGAAAGCAATAAATATATGCACTTTACCATGTAATACAATCGAGGTGCTGCACCTGAACTAAATGGTCTAAAAAAGTGATTAATATAAAAATAGAGTACCTATTTACATATTTACACATACCGGTCTGTTATTAAGGGATAAAATATAAATAACCATATATGCAAAAATACTACTTGTAAATACTGAAATATTACTTTTGCAAATAAACTTTTTCTTAAATAAATTCCTCTATCGACTATTATTAATACAAACTGTGTAATTAGCATAGCAGAAAACAAAAAAGGAATTCTGCTTTCATTTAGGTATTCGGAAACGTTACCAGAATCTGGCTAAAAAAAATGAATTACTTTCTAAAATAAACTTCAAACTGTTGCGCTTTATCGTTAATGGAGCGTGCACCAAGAACAGTCTTATAATATTTAAAATTGACAGATGCATTATATCTAGACATAAACAAATGGAGATTGCTAGGCAGAAGGGATTAGGATCAGCTGAGAAATTATTCTAATAAAAAGGACAGATTTTGGATATAGGCATTAAGAGCTGTGAGCGTTGTTGCATCGTTTGTTCATAATCATACATGTTATTTAGTTGAATGATAATTGTATTAAAAATAAATAAGTACAACATTACACACACACACACACACACACACACACACACACACACACACACACGCACGCACGCACGCACACACACACACACACACACACACACTATATATATATATATATATATATATATATATATATATATATATATATATATATATATATCTAGATACACAAAATTATGCATCGACTCTGAGTATTCAGTCTGTGCGCGCGTGTGTACGTGTGTTCATGTGTGCGCGTGTGTGTGCGTGTGCGTGTGTGTACGTGTGCGTGTGTGTGCGTGTATGCGTGTGTGCGTGTGTGCGTATGTGCGTATGTGCGTATGTGCGTATGTGCGTATGTGCGTGTGTGCGTGTGTGTGCGTATGTGCATGCGTGTGTGCGTGTCTGCGTGTGAGTGTGTGTGCGTGTCTGCGTGTGAGTGTGTGTACGTGTGTGTGCATTTGTGTGTGCGTGTGTGCGCGTGAGTGTGTGTACGTGTGTGCGTTTGTGCGTTTGTGCGTTTGTGCGTTTGTGCGTGTGCGTATGTGCGTGTGTGCGTGTGTGCGTGTGAACGTGTGCATGTGTGCGTGTGTGGGTGTGTGCGCGTTATGTGCGTTATGTGTGCTATGTGTGTTATGTGTGTTATGTGTGTTATGTATGTTATGTGTGTTATGTGTTATGTGTTTTATGTGCGTTATGCGTGTTATGTGTGTTATGTGTGTTATGTGTGTTATGTGTGTTATGTGTGTTATGTGTGTTATGTGTGTTATGTGTGTTATGTGTGTTATGTGTGTTATGTGTTATGTGTGTTATGTGTGTTATGTGTGTTATGTGTGTTATGTTGTGTTATGTGTGTTTATGTGTTATGTGTTATATGTGTATATGTGTTATGTGTGTTATGTGTTTATGTGTGATTATGTGTGATGTTATGTGTGTTATGTGTGTTATGTGTGTTATGTGTGTTATGTGTTATGTGTGTTATGTGTGTTATGTGTGTATGTGTGTGTATGTGTGTGTTATGTGTTTGTGTGTTATGTGTGTTATGTGTGTGTATGTGTGTTGTGTGTTGTGTGTGTGTGTGTGTGTGTGTGTTGTGTGTTGTGTTGTGTGTGTGTTGTGTTGTGTGTGTGTGTGTTGTGTGTGTGTGTGTGTGTGTGTGTGTGTGTGTGTGTGTGTTGTGTGTGTTGTGTGTGTGTGTGTGTTGTGTGTGTTGTGTGTGTGTGTGTGTGTGTGTGTGTGTGTGTGTGTGTGTGTGTGTGTTGTGTGTGTGTGTGTGTGTGTGTTGTGTGTGTGTGTGTGTGTGCGTGTGTTGTGTGTGTGTGTGTGTTTTGTGTGTGTTGTGTGTGTTTGTGTGTTGTGTTGTGTTGTGTTTGTGTGTGTTGTGTGTTTGTGTGTTTGTGTTTGTGTGTTTGTGTGTTTGTGTGTGTTGTGTGTGTTTGTGTGTTTGTTTTGTGTGTTTGTGTGTTTGTGTGTTTGTGTTTGTGTGTTTGTGTGTTTGTGTGTGTTGTTTGTGTTTTGTGTGTTTGTGTTGTTGTGTGTTGTGTGTGTTGTGTTGTTGTTTGTTGTGTGTGTGTGTGTGTGTGTGTGTGTGTTGTGTGTTGTTGTGTGTTGTTGTGTGTTGTGTTGTGTTTGTGTGTTTGTGTGTGTTGTGTGTGTTTGTGTGTGTTGTGTGTTGTGTGTGTGTGTGTTTGTGTGTGTTTGTGTGTGTGTTTGTGTGTTTGTGTTGTGTGTGTTGTTGTTGTGTTTTGTGTTTGTGTTGTGTTTTGTGTGTGTGTGTTGTTTTATGTGTGTGTTGTGTGTTGTTGTGTGTGTTGTGTGTTATGTGTTTTGTGTTATGTGTGTGTTATGTGTTTATGTGTGTTTGTGTTTTGTGTGTGTTTGTGTTGTTGTTGTGTTGTTGTGTTTGTGTGTTGTTTGTGTGTTTGTGTGTTATGTTGTTTGTGTGTTATGTGTGTTATGTGTGTTTATGTGTGTTATGTGTGTTTGTGTGTTGTTTTTTGTGTTTTATTTGTGTTTGTGTGTTATGTTTGTTTATGTTGTTTTATTGTTGTTATGTGTTTATGTGTGTTATGTTGTGTTATGTGTTATTGTTGTGTGTTATGTGTTTATGTGTTATGTGTGTTTTTATGTGTGTTATGTGTGTTATGTGTTATGTTGTGTTATGTGTGTTATGTGTTTTGTGTGTTATGTGTGTTTGTGTGTTTGTGTGTTGTGTTGTGTGTTTGTGTGTTGTTGTGTGTTGTTGTGTGTGTTTGTGTGTGTTGTGTGTTGTGTGTTTGTGTGTGTGTGTTTGTGTGTGTTGTGTGTTGTGTGTGTTTGTGTTTTATGTGTGTTTGTGTGTTGTGTGTGTTGTGTGTTGTTGTGTGTTGTGTGTTATGTTGTTGTGTGTTGTGTTGTGTATTGTTTTGTGTGTTGTGTGTGTTGTGTGTGTTGTGTGTGTTTTGTGTGTTGTGTGTGTGTGTGTGTGTGTGTGTTGTGTGTGTTGTGTGTGTTGTGTGTGTTGTGTGTGTTGTGTGTGTTGTGTGTGTTGTGTGTGTGTGTGTGTGTTGTGTGTGTGTGTGTGTGTTGTGTGTTTGTGTGTGTTGTGTGTGTGTGTGTTGTGTGTGTTGTGTGTGTTGTGTGTGTGTGTGTGTTGTGTGTGTTGTTGTGTGTGTGTGTTGTGTGTGTTGTGTGTGTGTGTGTGTGTGTTGTGTGTGTTGTGTGTGTTGTGTGTTTGTGTGTTGTATGTGTGTTATGTGTGTTATGTGTGTTATGTGTGTTATGTGTGTTATGTGTGTTATGTGTGTTATGTGTGTTATGTGTGTTATGTGTTTATGTGTGTTATGTGTGTTATGTGTGTTATGTGTGTTATGTGTGTTATTGTGTTATGTGTGTTATGTGTGTTATGTGTGTTATGTGTTTATGTGTTATGTGTTATGTGTGTTATGTGTGTTATGTGTGTTATGTGTGTTATGTGTTATGTGTGTTATGTGTTGTGTTATGTGTTATGTGTGTTATGTGTGTTATGTGTGTTATGTGTGTTATGTGTGTTATGTGTGTTATGTGTGTTATGTGTGATGTGTGTTGTTATCTGTATTATATGTGTGTGTGCGTTTGTTTGTGGGTGAGCGTGCGTTTGCGTGTGTTGGTGTTTGTGATGAATCTTTTAGGCACAAAATCTTAAGAAGTGATTGCATTTAAGCTTAACGTAAGGGTTTAGCACATAAACACGCAAAACCAAAACACATAAAACGAAAACACACAAAGCAAAAACATGCAAACTAGCAAACACGGAAGTACATAAACATGAAAACACGAAAACGAATCAAGGTCAGGAGCTGGAACTCTGGTTTATCATTTATTCCTTATATCCAAATGGATGAGTATCAATGTTCTCAATTCTCCGTCGCTTAGAATAACTTATTCTATACTGTTTGGATTCAGGCCTACTTAACACATTGTAGCACCTGTCTAACTGTTTTTCTATCATTATACTCAAAAAGGGAGTCTTTACTATTGCTAAGCACCATATCTTTCATCACTTCAAAGTTTATAACACGAAAGTTTTTATAGTTTAAGGTAATACCCTTCACTTTACACACGGATTTAATTGGTTGATCATCGGTTGAAAACTGTAGTTTTTCGGTCCTGAACTAACAAACTCAGTTATATAACTTCTTTCACCGTACGCCTCTAGCTCGTCGGTCATCTGGCCAAGAAAATCTCCGCAAGTTGGATTCCAGTCGTCGGGTTTCGCCACAAATATGACACTGTCTGTATCATAATACAGAACATGGCGGTCTAGTTTCTCCAGGTAACTATATAATTCTGAACGCGCATGAGATGTCGTGTAAGCGGCTATGGGCACATTAATAGTTTTTTATGATTCACGTTCACCCTCCGGTCTATCCCAATTTACCATTACTACGTTATCATTAATAGGGATAATGGATTGTACCTGAACCAGAGGATCCTTAAACAGTTTGAAAAAGTCCTTTGATTCGGATACAATACTGCACTGAGTTAAATTTTCGTGTTGACCAAACTTACCCCAAAAAGAATTCAGCATCAGTTTGGCCAACTACCTTAAACCTGGATTTTTCTTAATATTATTAGCGCCTAGTTCAATCCCCTCTTTCTCGTAATATTCTGTTACGTACGTCGACTTCTCGACTTCTGTCGTGCAATGGCTAGGCCACCTTGAACATTCCTGCTTGAGTTTCAGGAAATTATCGATGTACCCACTAAACAATCCACCTTGTTTCGTGGCTTTATTATAAGTGGTTACCTCATACTCCCAAATCTCGAAAACTTTCAAGACTTTATAATTTTTAGAGATATCCTTACGCAGGTCGTCAGCTACAAATGTTCCAGCGAAACTGCGCTCGGTTTCACTATGCTTACATTCCACTTCATTTAACTCTGAATCGCAACTCCTACATAAGAAAAACATCAACTTGCCATGTATTTTTAAGGGTAAAACAGGGTGGTAGAGATTAGAGGGTGGTAGTAGTCGACATTTAATTAAATCCTCCACCGTGACCAATGAAATGTTTTTACAATCTAAACCTAAAAATAAAAAACAAGCATATACTTACATTCTACCAACCCGTTGTGCAGTCTCCCCAAAATCATTATAAACCTTTATCTAATCGATACTGTCATTTTCACACAACATCTTATAAGTAACAATATTATAAGCATTTTTCAACCCCTCTTCGGTTAACTCGCCAGCACTGAACAACTCAAGAATTTGGTTAACGTTTAAAGACTCCATAGCTAAGATAACGTAATGCTCTTCGTAACAGAACTAAATTAGCTAAACTAAGCGCACGCTTTTATAGTATTTTACAGGGTCAAAGGTCAAATTAAGTCGTTTTGAAATTCGCAAAGCCAACTTCAAGGTCGTCTTCGTCTATGCCTATAATCAAGGCCGATGACTTTCTCAAAGTAAAATAAGTATGATGTTTATCTTTTAATACCAAATGACCTTATTGTTGAAGGTGAAGTTAGGTGATAATAACATAATTTGTACATACGAAGCCAAAATGTGCATTCAAAGAAATGTAATAATTATAATAACGTTTTTATTTTAGCTAAGCGTTTTTATAACATATTCATTACGGTATAAAACGCTCGTTGTAAAACAATGTTAAACAGACGTTTAACCTCATTGAAAAATTATTGTAATTAAGTACATAGATGTAAAAATACTTACACGCCAACTTAAAAATCTAAGCTCTTTTTTAAAAGACCCCTTTATCATTTTTTATTACAGAAAATAACAAACCTCTGACAGTAATTTCCAAATACATCAGCATTTTTATTCTTATATTATTTTAGGGTTTAAATGGTAATAATTAGAAACCTATTTTAAGTGTCTGGACTGATTATCTCCTCATAATGTTGCAATTAAGTTTTAAAATTAAAATACAATGATGTATATTTTTATCGTCATCAATCGTCGTCAAAAAGACCTTACTGTTTTCTTTTAATTCAAATCTGCTTTTTTAAAATGTATGATTAGAAAATATTCTGTGTTTTAAAAAGAAAGAAAGTTTAAATCTACGTTACATATCAACAACAATGTGTCAACAGTAATTAATTACCAAAGACCAACATAATTTAAAAGTATTACTGAAGGTTAGTACCGGTGTAAAAAATGATAATAATTTTAAATATGTTAATAATAAAATCACTTCTAATGACGGTTGAAATAAATTGTTAATAGACGATATAACATGTTGATGGTAATTTCCAAATAAATTCACATTTTTATTCCTTATATTATTTCACACTTTAAAATGAGTATAATTAAAAAAATTAAGTACAAGAACTGACTGTCTTCTTATAAAAAATGCAGTTAACCTTAAAATTGAAATACAATAGTATATATTTTTAATTATGAGTTGCGTAATATCAGATGAGCCTATTGTTTTTCTTTCTTTTTAATTCAGCATGTGTGTTTAAATCGTGTTATAAAATCTATGATTTAGTGTTTTTTAAAAGAAATTATGTTACCCATTCGATATTGGTAATCAATTTTTTAGACTATTAAATTTAACAGGATTATATAATTACACAGTAATTAGCTAAAAGTAAACATGAACAGTGGTTTTTAACTACATATTGTTGTTGTGGAATTTATAAACATGTAATTATTACTTTCCAAACATTTAATGAGGTTTTTTATAAAAACAATTTGCGTGTGTAAGGCCAACATATAATACGAGTTGCAGTAAGTGTGATAAAGATAATTAGGTTGTTTGTATATTTACACTCTAAAAATTAATTATGGGGAAATTAATAGCTAGTTTTACATCACCTATTCATAAACGTAAAACATAGAAAGTTGTTTTAGTGTGAGTATACGGCTAACAGAAAACGGGTATCACTCGTGAATCAGTCCCTAAAAAATGTTCTTTCAATACAGAGCTGGTAAGCATGCTTTTAACCTTTTATTTATTTTATTTACTTCTTGTACAGATTTTTAACTACAGTCATAAACGCATCTAAGTTATACGTGACAACAAGTTTCTTTAAAAATATTAAGGTGTACAATATACAACAATTTAACGAACGGATGGATATTAAACATATTTCAATGCAATCAATGCGGGTAAAACAATCAGTTTTAATATTCATTTAGAAAACAATATTGTAATAACTGTTATGTAATTAATTAACTTAATAAAAATTTTTGTTTCATTAGAGAATAATCTGAATGTCAGTAATTTTTTTTTATAACTCACTGAAGCTTTTTTAATTATGGTATTTACAATAAAAATAAGTGTTCTATAATTAAATTTTACTGTCATTCAAATTCCCCACGCAAGATCAGACCCTAACACAAGTTCATACACCTTTCTTACAAGATAGCAATAGGGCCTCCTTATTAGAATACAACCCCAATGTATAAATAAAATTTCAAAATGATCCACAAGATAATTGCCGAAAGTAGTTGTCACCCTACCCTAGCCCAAAGACCAACTTCAGGTCCAAGACCAAGCCCGGGTCCAACCCCAGCCCCAAGACATAGCCCAATTTCTAGACCAGCCCCAAGACCAAACCCAAACTCAATCTCGGGATCTAAAATACGCCTCTCTCGTGAGAAAGAATTAGGGATGAAAATTCCATCAAGGGCTGAAAAAGACCTCTGGAAAGAAACCATAAAAAATAACGGTGGAAAATACGCCCTCTCAAGTAAGCGTGTAAAAACAAAAAAGGCCTTAATTAGGGATGAAAATTCCATCAAGGGTTGAAAATGACCACCGAAAAGAAGCCGCCAATAATAGGGGTGGAAAATACGGTCTTCCACGTGGGGCATCCTTGTGACGTTAAAATCCAAGATGGCGGCCATGTTGTCCCAGTACTACTAATAGTGTTAAAACAAACTGAATAGTACCACGTGTGTCCCATTTACTGTTATTTTATTCTTTAACAGTCAAAAATGTTGACAACAGAACAATAAATTTATGTAATTTACTGTTACAGTATTGGTGACAGATCGATTTCTTCTGTAATTAACCTTTTTAATGAAAAATATCCTGATGCAATAGTACAAAAATCATATGCTAGCTAGCTAATAAAAAAGTTTTTGCAAAATGGAAGTGTAAATTATTTAAAAAACAAAAGAAACTCTAGATGAAAAATGTCATTGAGAAATCGAAGTGACAATTCAGGTATAATCAAAGCACATTTGCAACGAATTTATAAAAGATGTGACATATATTCTCGAGCAGCCCGCCCTCCCCCTTGGGGAGGGAATGGAGTACGAGGCCTTTTCCTTTTTTTTTCATGCATTTAAAGCACAATTTTTTCATACGCTAGAAGATGGCGATGAAGGTAAAAGACTAGATTTTTTCTTGTCTTTGGGATGAACTTCTCTTACAAATACGCCAGAGTAGAAAATAAAACAAACTTTTTTTTATTGTTGGATAACCATCCTTCAACAATAACAAAGCAACTAAACAAAATTACCTACCAATTGTGAGTTATGACACTCAGTTTATTCAAGTAAACCACCTCCTAAGTTTGCACAATGCCCAATACGTAAGCTAAATTCCTTATAAGAATTTTGTATAGGTTCCAAAGTAATATTGTTGCGGTAGCATATTGAATCCTAATCTTTATCTCTTCAACATCGTTTGGAATTCTTTCAGCGTAAACTAATTGTTTTAATCTGCCCCACACAAAGAATTCATAATAGTAAGATCAGGTGACCTTGGAGGCCACAAAAATCACCTACTGTGTCTCCCAATCCATCTTTCGCCGAACTGTTCATTTAACCAGCTGGAAACAAGTAGAGTAGAAAAGGCACGGCAGCCGTCATGATACTTATTTTTGTATGCTAAGTGACATAGAAAGAAGAACACCCAGTAATAATGAATATTTGTAAACATTTTTTGGAAATATATTTGTTTATGTTAAGATAAAAAACGATCAATTTTTTAGCTATATTATTCTAGCGTTAACCTCTTTCAAAAACATTTACTATCAACACGCCAAGAGGCCAAAACTTTCGTTAAGCGAGTTTGAGAGGGGTCGAATTGTGGGATTACGAGAGGCTGGTTTGTCTATGAGCCGATAGAACGCAACAAAGTTTAAACACTGTGGCAGTCTGTGTTCGGGCATGGAACCAAGAGGACCGTACACGAAGAGCAAGAAGTACAAGACGTCTTCGAAGAACCACAGAACCGTGTAGACCGCTTCTCGTCTACACGGGCGATTACGGACCAGTGGTTTGCAGAACATGGAAGGGCAATTCGGATGCGAACTGTTTATCGCCGGATAAGAACCTTTGAACTCTTTTCATACCGTCTCCATTTTGTGCTACCACTGACTCCGGGGCACCGACGTGGTCGTCTAGCGTGGTGTAAAGAACGAGAAAATTGGGACCAAGAATGAAATTCAATTGTCTTCAGTAATAAGTCCAGATTTTGTTCATTCTCTATTTTTAATAAGTTGTTTAGAACAACAAAATGAAGCGATAAAAAAAATCCTGCCACCATTTTTTTTGCACTGAAAACCTAAAATAACTGGACTAGTAATCACGTGAAGTTTTCTTAACCTGAGTAATTCAAAACTGAAAACGGTTTTCAGTTTTGAAACAGCAGATTTTTGATCTCGTAGAAGAACTGATCAACTTTCATGTCTCAAATGTACAATAAAAACATATTTAAAAGTGCCGTTTTTAGGTATTAAAGGTATTAATCGCTTTTAGTGTTCTGGTTTGTCATTTTCAAGGCGGTTTAATATTTATTTAATTAAAGATTTTACTACACCTATTTCTAAATTTAGGGGTAGTTACCAATTGTCTTAACTGATGTGTCGTGTCGGACTTTAATGTCAGTCAGACCTATGACAGGTGCGATAAAAGACTTTGCCGCTATGCTCTTTTATTTGTAGCCGGTGAGGCCGTGCGGTTCTATTCACACAAAAACTCAAGATGTTAAATTATTCTAGGCGCCACTGACTCATAACTAAATTTGCCTACACTTAAGCCAGAAAGTACTGAAGATGGAAGTTCAGTCTCTCTCTCGCTATATAATTCTTAGCGTAACTTGGCTGGCAACTGATCTCACACGCTATGTTCTTAATCTTACTCCAATAATTAAATAAATGTTTAATCAAATCAAAACAATAAATTTTATTCATTAACACACAAAACATTCATTTCGTTTGTGGTGAATAATTTTCCACAAACTAAAATCAAATTGAAAATCAAAAACAATTGTATTTGGTTATTTTAACCTGTTCGTTAAAATCCAATTTACCCACTAATACTTATTTACACACACACACGCGTGCACACGCACACGCACTTGCACACGCATACGCATACGCACACGCGCACGCGCACGCATACGCACTCACACAAACACACGCACACGCACACGTACACGCACACGCACACATGCACACACACATATATGTTGTAAAAAATGTTGGGAATATTTTTGTTTATGTTAAGATAAAAAACAATCAATTTTTTAGCCATGTTACTTGAGCGGTTTTTGCGTTAACCTCTTTCAAAAACATTTACTATCAGCACGCCAAGATTTTCGGCAGTTAAGCAAGTTTGATAGGGGTCGAATTATGGGCTTACGAGGGACTGGTTTGTCTGTGAGCCGATAGAACGCAACTGAGTTTAAACACTATGGCAGTCTGTGTTCGGGCATGGAACCAAGAGGGCCGTACACGAAGAGCGAGAGGTACAGGACGTCCTCGAAAAACCACAGAACCTTGTAGACCGCTTTTCTTCTACACGGACGATTGCAGACCAGTGGTTTGCAGAACATGGAAGGGCGATTGGGATGCGAACTGTTTATCGCCAGATAAGAACCTTTGGACTCTTCTCGAACCGTCCTCATTTTGTGCTACCACTGACTCCGGCGCACCAACGTGATCGTCTAGCGTGGTGTAGAGAACGGGCAGCTTGGGACCAAGAATGGAATTCAATTGTGTTCAGTGATGTGTCCAGATATTGATTGGGCATGCATGACGGTCGTGCAAGAGTGAGAAGACGGCGTGGTGAAAGACAAGATCCCCAATTTTCTGTGCACCACACAGTTGGAGTTATGGAATGGGGGGCTATTGCTATTGGAAGTAGGTTACCTTTGGTCTTTATCAGATGTAACATAATCGCTGCGTGCTACATACTACTACATGTATTAATTAATGTATTAAAAATAAATATCAATTAAATTAACTTAAATATGTGATAGAAATCGTTTAATAATCGTTAAATTGTTATGCACCGAACTAGCTCATACATCCCATAGTCGAGGATAGAGTTCATTTAGATTTGTTGACAAAAGAAATAAATATATTTTACACTTTGATATAAATTTAATTGTTACATGTGAATTTAAAATTATAATAAATAGATCGTATGTGAACTAGACCTTAATAAAATTTGCACAATAACGCAACTGAAATAAATAGCAGCCTGTCAAAATTGTCAGATAGAAATTTCTTAAAAATGTGAGTTTAATAATTTTATAATTGAAATTGAAATGTCGATAGAATAATAAAGGTTTAATTACTTTACAGATGTAAAAATACAAATTATGCGATAACTTTCTTAAAATACTTCTGATTTACATTTTGATAACAGAATTGGAATCTGTGCATAATTCCTCACAAAACGATACCGCACGAGCCATATATTGGTTCAAAAATGTACGATTTGACATATTTTAATCTAAATTTACTTATATTTAAAAAACCTTAAATTCTACACTTAAACTAAATACATATTCGTGATCTACACGAAAAACTGAACTAGAAAACATTTATTTAAACTCAAATATCTTAATTTTAAAGGAAAATTCTTTTTCATATAGGAAATTTATGTAGTTCACCCCATTTTCATAATTTTATGTTTAAATAGCTTGTACAAAGTAAATTTCGACATGAAGATGAGGGAAACCTCCTATTATTTGCTCTAATAATTTATTCTATGCTCAAACTATTCTATAAAAACTATAAATTTGCAAAAACCTTAAAATTAAAACTTAACCTAACTTTATACAAATATACATATAATTTTCGTTTTTAACGTCCAAATTACTTGAAATGTTACTCTAATAATTTGTTAAAACTGTCTTCTACATCACCAATGTTCACTTTTATTGTACTGTCTAAAACTTTCTCAACTCAACAATCCATATTGTTAAACACACTTCTTTAAAATTTTACACAAACAGTATTTGTATGTAAAATATCCACAGGTAAAATTGTTGTTTATATTGTCTTTAATGTTAATAATGCACTACTTCTTCTGTTGCACTTTTTTGTACACTAATTTTGTGAGTAAAGCTAAACCATCTCCTCCGCACCGTAACCTTTTCTTAAGATTTTAAATCTTTCCTGTATTTTATCTAACTCGATACATGTTCTAAATATAATTATAAATCTAAACTGTGTGATAAACATCTGTAAGGTTTTTAAAATGCCAAAATACTTTATATATACTGTAAATTTAATGAAATATGTTCTACGAACTTAATCGTACTTACAAATATAACTTCGTCTGACCTTCCTGACGTGCTCCTTAAATAGCACAATGCTTTTTATGATTAAACAAACTTGTACAAATTTCACCAAGCCTGTTTCGTCAAATCAAAATCAATTTCTTTCACTCGTTTACTAAATTACTTAATAAAATGCAACGTAAATATACTGTAATTTATTTCAAATTGCCCACTATAAGAAATACAAGCTTATACACTCTAATCCTTGTCTTAAACTTATATCTAACCATCTCAATATATATATATATATATATATATATATATATATATATGTGTGTGTGTGTGTTGTGTGTGTGTGTGTGTGTGTGTGTGTGTGTGTGTGTGTGTGTGTGTGAGCGTGAGCGTGTGCGTGCGTGTGCGCGTGTGCGTGTGCGTGTGCGTGCGCGTGTGCGTGTGCGTGTGCGCGTGTGTGTAAATAGATATTAGTGGGTAAGCTGCATTTTAACGAGCGGGTTAAAATAACCAAATACAATAGTTTTTTATTTTAAATTGGATTTTAGTTTATGGAAAATTATTCACCACAAACGAAATGAATGTTTTGTGTTTAATGAATAAAATTTATTGTTTTGACTTGATTAAAGATTTATTTAATTATTGGAGTAAAATTAACAACACAGCGAGTGAGATCAGTTGCCAGTCAAGTTGAGCTAACGATCAGATAGTGAGAGAGACTGAGCTTCCATCTTCAGACTTTCTGGCTTAAGTGTAGGCGAATTTACGAGTCAGTGGCACCCAGAACAATTTAACATCTTCAGATTTTGTGTGAAGAGAACCACACGGCCTCACCGGCTACAAATAAAAGAGCATAGCGGCTAAGTCTTTTATCGCACCTGTTATAGGTCTGACTGGCATTGAAGTCCGAAACATCAGTTCAGACAATTGGTAACTGCCCCTGAATTTAGAAACAGGTGCAGTAAGATCCTCATTTAAATAAATATTAAACCACCTTGAAAATGACAAATCTGAACACTAAAAGCGATTAATACCTTTAGTACCTAAAAACGACACTTTTAGATATTTTTTTATTGTACATGTGAGATATCAAAGTTGTTCAGTTCTTCTACGAGATCCTACTGTTTCAAAACTTAAAACCGTTTTCAGTTTTGAACCACTCAGGTTAAGAAAACTTTACGTGATTACTAGTCCAGTCATTTTAGGTTTACAGTGTAAAAAAAATGGTGGCGGCAATTTTAAACAACATATTAAAAATAGAGAACGATTGCGGCCAGGCTTAAAAAATCATTCAAGGTCAACAGGCTCGGAGGTCAATTGAGGTAATTACAAGAAAGAAAGTTCATGAAATTGTCTACAGAAATGGTCCTATTCATTTTTCACGTACGACGAACTGTTTGCGAAGTACAGAGTGACGAATGTGAACGTCGAGCGCTGTATCCGTTTCCGCACCACCATTGAGGCAGAATACAAAGGGCGTTTTGTACATGGTGTCCCCAGTAAGGCTATTCCGTGTTGAGTGTAAAAAAATTACGTTTTGTCCTGGTCTTCACAAATTTCAAGTATTACTATTTCATTGTCAGGTTCTAGGAGGTCTGTACCTTCGTTATCTTCCTCATCTTGGCTGATATTTGTTACAAAAAGATCAATATCACTCTCAGTAGAAACATTATCGGAACAATCAACAGCAGAAGCTTCAGGCATTGCATTCAGACATGATTATCCATGACAGTTTCCGCATACAATGTTGCAAGTTAAACCAATTTGTCTGCATTCTTCTGCATCCTTTCGTACAATTACAAAAAAATGGTATTAAGAAAATTATCTGGCGCAGCTCGTAACAATGTTGTAATGGGTTCTAAATAAATGTTATTAAAGATCCAGCCCCACTGTTGTAGATCTATGTTTCTACTCAGCGATGTTTGGACCTGGTAATATATACATGATACAAGTGTTGTTGAGCTGCTGCAGTTTTAGGTGGAAGCGATGGTAATTTTACAGCAGTATTCAGTCTTGTCGACTTTTCAAAACTTAAATACCGGTAATTATCAAGAGATGTTTCCGACTTAGGATCTGCATACATTGCCACTATAATTTTCACTCCACTCTCAAATATAAGTTGAAAACAATTTTCTTGTTGAAAAATTTCGGCAGCATGATACAAATCAGGACGATTTTAATGTATTTAGTTTCCCTCTGTTGAATATAACCTTTGACTGGTTTCTTGAAAAATAATTGTTGCTATAAATGGCAACGTCCGATGAGAAGAACCAAAGATCGATGTTCTCTCGTACTATGATAGTAGTGTTAACAATTGATTCTTCTATTGCACTTTCAATAATAATACATCGAAACGTAATTTTTCACCCTCAACATGGACTAGACCTACTGGGGACAACATGTAAAAAAACGCGCCTTGTATTCTACTTCAATGGTGGTGCGGAAACGGATACAGACTCGACGGTCACATTCATCACTTTGTACTTCGCAAACGGTTCGTCGTACGTGAAAAATGAATATGATCATTTTTGTAGATAATTTCATGGACTTTCTATCTCGTAACCACCTTAATTGACCTACGAGCAATAGAAACCGAGATTTTTGCAAGAAAATTGATTTTTGTGACTTTTGACCTTGAATGATTTTTTAAGCCTGGCCGCTATTGTTCTCTATTTTTAATAGGTCGTTTAAAACAAAAAAATGAATCGGTTAGCAAAAAAAACTGCTGCCACCATTTTTTTTACACTGACGGCCTTTTTTAAGCTAAAATGACTGGACAATGCTCAGGGATATTCATTCTCGACAATATTCTGTGTTTTTATTTCACACCTAGAAAGCT
The DNA here is from genome assembly GCA_036346205.1 of Vesta saturnalis. NCBI lineage: Eukaryota > Metazoa > Arthropoda > Insecta > Coleoptera > Lampyridae > Vesta > Vesta saturnalis. The sequence continues at coordinate 386,306 of JARFJB010000763.1, read as the reverse complement.
TCATTTATTATTAAATTATACTAGATTCGAATTTTTCTCACCACCTTTGTAAGATGATTCGTACCAAACAGTATCTCTTTCTTCTTCTCCAAGAAGAAATAAGGGGTCATCTGAGCATATCATTGTCCGAATAGTAAACTATTTTTACCAATTCAGTTTTCGGTGTACTGGGGTTAACATTTATCTTTTGCAATTGTTTTCCGTATGTTCTGTCTCGAAGGCTCCGGCACAGAATCATCATGATACTATCAAAGCGCACACGCTCTGTGAACATAATTCATCTGGCTATGCCTGTGTACCATTAGGTAGTAGGTACTCTACCCACAAAACTTAACTTAAGTTTTATCGCATTGGGACTGCCGTTTCCTAATACTTATCTATCTGATTTTAATTGTATACCGGATCTCTAATAACTCTGAACTGAAGAGTACCTGCGTCTTAGATGTAGACTATGAATAAACTTTATGTTGCTTAAATTACTGATTATCAAATGAATAAGATTGTGTTGTGTCGCCAGTGGGATACTATTCCATCTGTTATTTATTTCAATCGACCACAATGCCTAGCTACGACACATGAGTCAGAAAGTGTGAAAGTGTAAAAGCGTAAAAGCGTAAAAGCGTGAAAGAATGAGAGTGAAAGCGTGAAAGTGTGAAAGTGTGTAAGTGTGAAAGTGTGAAAGTGTGAAAGTGTGAAAGTGTGAAAGTGTGAAAGTGTGAAAGTGTGAAAGTGTAAAAGTGTGAAAGTGTGAAAGTGTGAAAGCATGAAAGCGTGAAAGTGTGAAAGTGTGAAAGTGTGAAAGTGTGAAAGTGCGAAAGTGAGAAAGTGCGAAAGCGCTAAATTGTAAAAGTGCAAAAATAGGAAAGTGTGAAAGTGCGAAAATGTGAAAGCGTGTAAGTGTGAAGGAGTGAAAATGAAAGTGTGAGAGTGAAAGTGAAAGTGTGAAAGTGACAATGTGAAAGTCAAAGTGTGCACGTAAAAGTGAAAGTATGAACATGTGAAAGTGAAAGTGTAAATGTGAAAGTATGAAAGTGAAAGTGTGAAAGAGAAAGTAAAAGTGTGAAAGTGAAAGTGAAGGTGCAAAAGTGAAAGTGAAAGTGAAAGTGTGCACGTGGAAGTGAGAATGTGAAAGTGAAAGTGTGAAAGTGAAAGTGTGAGAGTGGCAGTGTGAAAGTGAATATGTGAAAGTGAAAGTGTGAAAGTGAAATTGAAAGTGTGGAAGTGTGAAATTGAAAGTGTGGAAGTATGAAATTGAAAGTGTGAAAGGTAAAGTGTGAAAGTGAAAGTGTGACAGTGAAATCGTGAAAGTGAAAGTGTGAATGTGAAAGTATAAAAGTGAAAGTGAAAGTGTAAAAGTGAAATTGAAAGTGTGGAAGTGTGAAATTGAAAGTGTGAAAGTGAAAGTGTGAGAGTGGCAGTGTGAAAGTGTGAAAGTGAATGTGTGAAAGTAAAAGTGTGAAAGTAAAAGTGTGAAAGTAAAAGTAAAAGTGTTAAGGTAAAAGTGTAAAACTGCAAGTCTGAAAGTGAAAGTGAAAGTGTGGAAGTGTGAAATTAAAACTGTGAAGGTGAAAGTGTGACAGTGAAATTGAGAAAGTGAAAGTGTGAAAGTGAAAGCATGAAAGTGAAATTGTAAAAGTGAAAGTGTGAAAGCGAAAGTGTGAAACTGTGAAAGTGAAAGTGTGAAAGTAAAAGTGTGAAACTGAAAGTGAAAGTGTGACAGTGGAATTGTGAAAGTGAAAGTGTGAATGTGAAAGTATAAAAGTGAAATTGAAAGTGTGGAAGTGTGAAATTGAAGGTGTGAAAGTGAAAGTATGAACGTGAAAGTGTGAAAGCAAAAGTGTGAAAGTGAAAGAGAAAGTGTGCAAGTGAAACTGTGAAAGTGAAAGTAAAAGTGTGAAAGTAAAAGTGTAAAAGTGAAAGTGTAAAACTGAAAGTCTGAAAGTGGAAGTGTGAAAGTGAAAGTGTGGAAGTGTGAAATTGAAAGTGTGAAAGTGAAAATGTGAAAGTGAAAGTGTGACAGTGAAATTGCGAAAGTGAAACTGTGAAAGTGAAAGTATGAAAGTGAAAGTGTGAAAGCGAAAGTCTGAAAGTGAAAGTGTGGAAGTGTGAAATTGAAAGTGTGAAAGTAAAAGTGTGAAAGTGAAAGTGTGAAAGTGAAAGTGTGAAAGTAAAAGTGTGAAAGTGAAAGAGAACGTGTGCAAGTGAAAGTGAAAGTGACAGTAAAAGTGTGAAAGTGAAATTAAAAGTGTTAAGGTAAATGTGTAAAACTTAAAGTCTGAAAGTGTGAAAGTAAAAGTGTGAAAGTGAAAATATGAAGGTGAAAGTGTGCACGTAAAAGTGTAAGTGTGAAAGTCAAAGTGAAAATGACAGTGAAAATGTGAAAGTGAAAGTGTGAAAGTCACAGTGTGAACGTGACAGTGTGAAAGTGAAAGTGAAGGTGCGAAAGTGAAAGTGTGAAAGTGAAAGTGTGAACGTGGAAGTGTGAAAGTGGAAGTGAAAGTGTGAAAGTGTGAATGTGACAATGTGAAAGTGAAAGTGAAAGTGTGAAAGTAAAAATGTGAAGGTGAAAGTGTGCACGTAAAAGTGTAAGTGTGAAAGTCAAAGTGAAAATGACAGTGAAAATGTGAAAGTGAAAGTGTGAAAGTCACAGTGTGAACGTGACAGTGTGAAAGTGAAAGTGAAGGTGCGAAAGTGAAAGTGTGAAAGTGAAAGTGTGAACGTGGAAGTGTGAAAGTGGAAGTGAAAGTGTGAATGTGACAATGTGAAAGTGAAAGTGAAAGTGTGAAAGTAAAAATGTGAAGGTGAAAGTGTGCACGTAAAAGTGTAAGTGTGAAAGTCAAAGTGAAAATGACAGTGAAAATGTGAAAGTGAAAGTGTGAAAGTCACAGTGTGAACGTGACAGTGTGAAAGTGAAAGTGAAGGTGCGAAAGTGAAAGTGTGCACGTGGAAGTGTGAAAGTGGAAGTGAAAGTGTGAAAGTGAAAGTGTGAAAGTGAAAGTGAACGTGTGAAAGTGAAAGTGAACGTGTGAAAGTGAAAGTAAACGTGTGAAAGTGAAACTGTGAAAGTGAAATTTAAAGTGTGGAAGTGTGAAATTGAAAGTATGAAAGTGAAAGTGTGAAAGTGAAATTGCGAAAGGGAAAGTGTGAAAGTGAAAGTATGAAAGTGAAATTGTGAAAGTAAAAGTGTGAAAGCGAAAGTGTGAAAGTGAAAGTGTGAAAGTAAAAGTGTGAAAGTGAAAGAGAAAGTGTGCAAGTAAAAGTGTGAAAGTGAAAGTGTGAAAGCAAAAGTGTGAAAGTGAAAGTAAAAGTGTTGAGGTAAAAGTGTAAAACTGAAAGTCTGAAAGTGAAAGTGTGTAAGTGAAAGTGTGAAAGTGAAATTGCGAAAGTGAAAGTGTGAAAGTGAAAGTGTGAAAGCGAAAGTGTGAAAGTGAAAGTGTGAAAGTAAAAGTGTGAAAGTAAAAGTGTGAAAGGGAAAGAGAAAGTGTGCAAGTAAAAGTGTGAAAGTGAAAGTGTGAAAGCAAAAGTGTGAAAGTGAAGGTAAATGTGTTAAGGTAAAAGTGTAAAACTGAAAGTCTGAAAGTGTGAAAGTGAAAGTGTGAAAGTGAAATGGTGATAGTGAGCAAGTTAAAGTGTGAATGTGAAAGTAAAAGTAAAAGTGAAAGTGTGAAAGTGACAATGTCAAAGTGAAAGTATGAAATTGAAAGTAAAAGTGTGAAAGTGAAAATGCGAAAGTAAAATTGTGCACGTAAAGGTGAAAGTGGGAAAGTGAAGGTGTGAACGGTTGAAAGTGAACGTGTGGAAGTGAACATGTGAAAGTGAAAGTGTAAAAGTGCGAGTGTGAAAGTAAAAGTGTGGAAGTGAAAGTGTGCAAGTAAATGTGTGAAAGTGAAAGAAAAAGTGTGCAAGTGAAAGTGTGAAAGTGAAAGTGAAAGTGTGAAAGTAAAAGTGTGAAAGTGAAAGAGAAAGTGTGCAAGTGAAAGTGTGAAAGTGAAAGTGAAAGTATGAAAGTGAAAGTGTGAAAGTAAAAGTGTGAAAGTGAAAGAGAAAGTGTGCAAGTGAAAGTGTGAAAGTAAAAGTGCGAAAGTAAAAGTGTTAAGGTAAAAGTGTAAAACTGAACGTCTGAAAGTGAAAGTGTGAAAGTGAAAGTGTGAAAGTGAAAGTGTGAAAGTGAAATTGCGAAAGTGAAAGTGTGAAAGTGTGAAAGTGAAAGTGTAAAAGTAAAAGTGTGAAAGTAAAAGTGTGAAAGGGAAAGACAAAGTGTGAAAGTGAAAGTGTGAAAGCAAAAGTGTGAAAGTGAAGGTAAATGTGTTAAGGTAAAAGTGTAAAACTGAAAGTCTGAAAGTGTGAAAGTGAAAGTGTGAAAGTGAAAGTGTGAAAGTGAAATGGTGAAAGTGAGCAAGTTAAAGTGTGAATGTGAAAGTAAAAGTGAAAGTGTGAAAGTGTGAAATTGAAAGTAAAAGTGTGAAAGTGAAAATGCGAAAGTAAAATTGTGCACGTAAAGGTGAAAGTAGGAAAGTGAAAGTGTGAACGGTTGAAAGTGAACGTGTGGAAGTGAACATGTGAAAGTGAAAGTGTGAAAGTGAAAGTGTAAAAGTGCGAGTGTGAAAGTGAAAGTGTGGAAGTGAAAGTGTGAACGTGAAAGTGAAAGTGTGCAAGTAAATGTGTGAAAGTGAAAGAAAAAGTGTGCAAGTGAAAGTGTGAAAGTGTTAAAGTGAAAGCATGAAAGTGAAAGTGTGAAAGTAAAAGTGTGAACGTGAAAGTAAAAGTATTAAGGTGACAGTGTTAAAGTGAAAGTGTGAAAGTGAAAGTGTGAAAATGAAAGTGTGAAAGTGAAAGTGGGGTAGTGAAAGTGTGAAAGTGAAAGTGTAAAAGTAAAAGTGTGCAAGTGAAAGTGTGAAAGCGTAAACGTGAAAGCGTGAAAGTGAAAGTGTGAAAGTGATAGTGTGAAAGTGAAGGTCTAAAAGTGAAAGTGTGAAAATGAAAGTGTGGAACTGAAAGTGAAAGTCAACGTGTGAAAGTGAAAGTGTGACAGTGACAGTGAAAATGAAAGTGTGAAAGTGAAAGTATGAAAGTGAAAATGTGAAAGTGAAAGTGTAAACGTGAAAGTTTGAAAGTGAAAGTACGAAAGTGAAAGAGTGAAAGTGAAAGTGAAAGTGTGAGAGTGGCAGTGTGAAAGTGAAAGTGAACATGTGAAAGTGAAAGTGAACGCGTGAAATTGAAAGTGTGAAAGTAAAACTGTGAAAGTGAAAGTGCGAAATTGAAAGTGTAAAAGTGAAAGTGAAAGTGTAAAAGTGAGTGTGAAAGTAAAAGTGTGATAGTGAAAGTGTGAAACTGAAAGTGTAAAAGTGAAACTGTGAAAGTAAAAGTGAAAGTGAAAGTGTGGAAGTGTGAAATTAAAAGTGTGAACGTGAAAGAGATATTGTGCAAGTAAAAGTGTAAAAGTGTGAAAGCGAAAGTGTGAAAGTGACAATGTGACAGTGAAAGTGTGAAAATGTGAAAGTGAAGGTGTGCACGTAAAAGTGAAAGTGTGAAAGTGAAAGTATGAAAGTAAAAGTGTGAACGTGTAAAAGTGAAAGTGAAAGCGAAGGTAAAGGTGTGAAAGTAAATGTGCGAACGTGAAAGTGTGAAGGTGACAGTGTGAAAGTGAAAGTGTGACAGTGAAATTGTGAAAGTAAAAGTGTGAAAGTGAAAGTATAAAAGAGAAAGTGTGCAAGTGACCGTGTGAAAGTGAAAGTGAAATTGTGAAAGTGACAGTGTAAAAGTGAAAGCGAAAGTGAAGGTTCGAAAGTGGAAGTGTAAAAGTAAAAGTGTGAAAGTGAAAGTGTGAAAGTGAAAGTGTGAAAGTGAAAGTGTGAAAGTGAAAGTGTGAAAGTGAAAGTGTGAAAGTGAAAGTGTGAAAGTGAAAGTGTGAAAGTGAAAGTGTGAAAGTGAAAGTGTGAAAGTGTGAAAGTGAAAGTGAAAGTGAAAGTGTGAAAGTGGAAGTGTAAATGTGAAAGTTTGAAAGTGAAAGTGTGAAAGTAACAATATGAAAGTGAAAGTGTGACAGTGAAATTGTAAAAGTGAAAGGGTGAAAGTGAAAGTATGAAAGTGAAAGTGTGAAAGTGAAAGGGGAAGTGTGCAAGTGAAAGTGTGAAAGTGAAGGTTTGAAAGTAAAAGTGTGAAAGTGAAAGTGTGAAAGTGAACATGTGGAAGTGAAAGTGTGATAGTGAAAGTGAAAGTGTGAAAGTGAAAGTAAAAGTGTGGAAGTGAATGTGTGAAAATGAAAGTGCGAAAATGAAAGTGTGAAAGTGTAAGTGTGAAAGTGAAAGTGTGGAAGTGAATGTGTAAAAATGAAAGTGTGAAAATGAAAGTGTGAAAGTGAAAGTGTAAAAGTGAAAGTGTGAAAGTAAAAGTGTGAAAGTGAAAGTATGAAAGTGAAAGTGTGAAAGTGAAAGTGTGAGAGTGAAAGTGAACGTGTGAAAGTGAAAGTGTGAAAGTGATAGTGTAAAAGTGAAAGTATAAAAATATGGAAGAGCAAAAGCGTGATTGTGACGAAGCTTAAAAGTGTAGAGACGTGGTGACGTAAAAACGTGGAAGCGTAGAACTGTGAAAGGATGGAAGTGTGAAGGTGTAGAAGTTTGATAGTGTGGATTTTTAATTACTGTGATTATTGTTATTGTTGTTAGGATTATGACTAGGCGCTCAACGAGTTTAGAAAAGGTAATCACTTCAAACATTATGTGTGGTATTCCTTTTAGGTGCCTAAATTTTTATCTTTATAATACAACAAATTATAAATGTGTTCATTACATTACACAAAGATTACCATTATAAATTCATTGTGTTTTTGTTTGTATAATATGAAATTATTTTGTCTTGAGTAATGTGACCGCTTACTTCATAATTACGTGTACGTTTAGCCACAATTCAGAGATACCTAATACTTTCTTCCCTAAATGCATAATTGTAATGGTATCAGGAAATGTTAGTATTTTACTCCCTGTTCGTTTGGATTGGTTACGGCCCTGTTTGCGGCAACTGCACGCGTGCCTCCTTGTACAATTATAAAATATTTGGCAGCGCTCAAGTGTTTTTAAACCACAGTTTTCAATGCAATTTTACCTCCAAATCGCACGCGTCTTAATTAAGCAGTTAAAACTCCTTGTGTAAGGGCTGTTATTATGTACACAGCTTATCTCACGATACATTATTAATGTATTTGTGTTGTCAAGGAATAAAATAGTATTATTAAAACAACAAACAACATAAAGTGTCAGTTCTTATCAAGGTACAAATTATATTATAAATTATGACATGTATGAGAACAACACAGAGTTATAGATTTCGTTAATAACAAATATTAAACTTACCCCAAAGGATGAGTAGCCCAAGAGTATAACAAAGAAATTAAAAAAGTCACACATAAACATGTAAGTATACACATCTTTAGTAATGCGAGACGTGCTGGGATCTAATAATAATCTGAAAAACCGTCTTATTGCACTATTATATCTTATGAAGCTAAAAAATTTAAAGTTTAAATTTAAATAAAATTTTAATTATTAAACTCTACCCTAGCCTCATAGATGCGGCAATTTGCGAGGTTGGGCTAATTGGATTGGTTTTAATACTAAGAATTGGTCTAAAAGAACCTTCCACTTGTTCATCAACCAACTCAGGATCATGAAAACGAGATGAACTGCAATTAAGAAATGTTTACTTAGTTTCGTAAATTTTGTTTACAACATAGGATATCAGGATTATAATACCTTGAATTAGAGAGTTTATAAACAGGAAGCAGTGCTTTACTCTTTCCATATCGATGTATTTCAAAAGTTGTAGGCGACTCTTCAAATTTTGGTAATCGACCAGTTTGTGATTTTCTTAAATTGGTTAGTATATAAGTGATGATAAATTACGGAATTAATTACTTTTGCCAAGGATAAAAATATTTGGCAAAAATTATGGCTACCTTAAGCTTCTTACCCAAATATTTCTGTTTTGTCTCGCTTTATTAATTCATTACCAACTACAATGTATTCACCATCCGTCAATACAACGTCCGGTACATATGTTGATTTCCACAACCCTAAGGACTTCAATAAATATCTAAAAACTGAAAGTACATATAAGTAACAAAATAAAGGAATTATAACCTATGAAAAAATACAGCTAGTAACACCATTAAATCCCAAAAAGCGTAGTGTTGTCGCCTTTCGATCCCAACGATACGAGGTACATGAATAGCAGATGTATATTTTCTTGTATTCCAAGGAACAACTTCAAATTGAAACACACATTTTATTAGTACTATTACCTGAAGTTTTAATAGATATAATAAATATGTTATTGCTATAATAACTTTTACCTCTGTATATGCAATAACAGTAACCCAAAATGTTTTAGAAGGCATAGGTAGTGACAGGCTGCCCCAACAAAAAACAAACACTGGTAGGAATACTGATAAGCAAGTTGCATTCATTATTATGTGTAAAACCATGATTAAGTAACAAAAAAAATGCGAATGGCTTATCATGATATACCAAATAGATATCAGTAGCGTTATAATTCTAGGTTGATCTAAAGCTGACATTTCCGTTGGATCTAAGTTGTCAGAATGCACTGATTTGCCATCACTAAAAAATAATTGGAAAGTTTAATAAAATTTAACAATAACAAACGTGTATTAAAATTTTAACAAATTTTAACATACAAACACTAAAATTTGCATACCTACATGGGCATGCAAGACAGAATTTCTTCAATACAATAGGTTAAACAAAAATGACATTTTTAAACCTTTGGATCTGTATAACCAGATTATCTCACATGCTTGCGCGCCGATTACTGGTTCTCACGTTGTATGTCAATTACACGGGGTTGTTTTACTTTTAATTATACAGAAGTGCTAAAACCTCACAGGTGTTGTGGCGACCGCGGTCATAGTCCCAGTTGTTACACAGTTGGAATGGTGTTCATAATTTAATGTTAAACACAATGGTGTCGTTTTTTTCAGACAAAGTTAACTGAAAGTACCTCATTATTTATTCTAACGAGGTCGATGATGTTAATAAAATTCGACGTGTCGATGGTGTTAACAAGCTAGGTGCTTAGTGCTACATCTCATCCACAGAAGCACGGAATGCAGCCATCTTATCCTTCTCAAATAAATTCTACGTAACGCACTTTGACGCTATTACCTATGCAATATTTATAATCAAAATGTAACAACAACAATTGGTGATGGCCCGATGAATAGCAACCAAACAAACAGCGATCCCCTTATTTTTAGTGTAATAAAAGGAAGGTTTGCGATCATGAAAAAATTCGACCTCTAGATTTTGACGGATCTTCACGTTTTGACAGTCTGTGAATCCATTTTGTGCGTGTGTGTGTGTGTGTGTGTGTGCGTGTATGCGTGTGTATGTGTGTGTGTGTGTGTGTGTGTGTTGTGTGTGTGTGTGTGTGTGTGTGTGTGTGTGTGTGTGTGGTGTGTGTGGGTGTGTGTGGGTGCGTGCGCGCGTGCGTGCGGGCGTGCGTGCGTACGTGCGTGCGTGCGTGAGTGCGTGCATGCGTGCGCGTGTGTGCGTGCGTGTGTGTAGGTGGGTACGTGTGTGTGTATGTGTGTGTGGGGTCCGTGTCCGTGTCCGTATCCGTGTCCGTGCCCGTGTTCGTGTCCGTGTCCGTGTCCGTGGCCGTGTCCGTGTCCGCTTCTGTGTCCGTGTCCGTGTCAGTGTCCGTGTACGTGTCCGTGTCCATGTTCGTGTCCGTGCCCGTGTCCGTGTGTGTGCGTGTGTGTGTGTGTGTGTGTGTGTGTGTGTGTGTGGTGAGTGAGTGAGTGAGTGTGTGTGTGTGTGTGTGTGTGTGTGTGTGTGTGTGTGTGTGTGTGTGTGTGTGTGTGTGTGTGTGTGTGTGTGTGTGTGTGAGTGTGGTATTAATGTGATGTGAGTGTGTGTGTGTGTGTGAGTGTGAATGTGTGTGTGTGTGTGTGTGTGTGTGTAGTCGTATGTGCGTATGTGCGTGTGTGCGTGTGTGTGTGTGTGTGTGTGTGTCGTGTGGCGTGTGTGCGTGTGTATGTGTGTGTGTGGTGTGTGTGTGTGTGTGTGTTGCGTGTGCGTGTGTTTGTGTTGTGTGTGTGTGTGTGTGTGTGTGTGTGTGTGTGTGTGTGTGTGTGTGTGTGTGTGTGTGTGTGTGTGTGTGTGTGTGTGTGTGTGTGTGTGTGTGTGTGTGTGTGTGTGTGTTTGTGTGTGTGATTGTGTGTGATTGTGTGTGCTGTGGTTGTGGTTATGGTTGTGGTGGTGGTTGTGGTTGTGGTTGTTGTTGTGGTTATGGTTGTGGTTGTGGTGGTTTTGGTGGTTGTGGTTGTAGTTGTGGTGGTTCTGGTTGTGGTGGTTGTGGTTGTGGTGGTTGTGGTTGTGGTTGTGGTGGTTGTGGTTGAGGTGGTTGTGGTTGTGGTGGTTGTGGTTGTTGTGTTTATGGTTGTGGTTGTGATTGTGGTGGTTGTGGTTGTGGTGAATGTGGTTGTGGTGGATGTGGTTGTGGTGGTTGTGGTGGTTGTGGTGGTTGTGGTGGTTGTGGTGGTTGTGGTGGCTGTGGTTGTGGTGGTTGCGGTTGTGGTGGTTGTGGTTGTGATTGTGGTAGTTGTGGTTGTGGTGGTTGTGGTTGTGGTGCTTATGGTTGTAGGGGGTGTGGTTGTGGTGGTTGTGGTAGTTGTGGTTGTGGTGGTTGTGATTGTGGTGGTTTTGGTTGTGGTGGGTATGGTTGTGGTAGTTGTGGTTGTGGTAGTCGTTGTTGTGGTGGTTGTAGTTGTGGTGGTTGTGGTTGTGGGGGTTGTGGTGGTTGTGGTTGTGGTTGTGGTGGTTGTGGTTGTGGTGGTTGTGATTGTGGTGGTTGTGGTTGTGGTGGTTGTTGTTGTCGTTGTGGTTGTGGTTGTGTTGTGGCTGTAGCTGTCGCTGTGGCTGTGGCTGTGGCGAATCTATATTTGCTAATATATATAACGCAATTTATTAAACTTGGTCACTGTTTGTTCTTTTCCAATAAATCTGTAGAATCCCGCACACCTTGAAAAGTCCAGTTAATACCCCTGAGAATTGATTTATAAGAGTTAACTCTTTAGCTTAGCCAAAAATTGCTGTATGACCTTGAGAAATATACATAGGCAATGTGTATGATGGCCTTGAGGATATCAAGTTTGACCTTGAAACGTCGGTTGAATTGCTTGAACATCGCGTTTGTTCTCGAAAATTGATTTCTCAGAATGGAGCCTGAAATGGTGGGGGTATCTAGATAACAATCTATTTTTAGGAATTATGAACCTAACTCGACCAGAACAATGGATCCCCTTTGCTCTTTTCTCAGAGGTGTGACCTTGAAAATTGTAAACAGACTTTGAAGCGTCGGCTTGAGCAATGGATCGCCTAAGTTCTTGAAAACTGATTTCTCAGAATTGAATCTGAAATGGTGGAAGTAGCTAGAAATTGATCTATTTTTAGGAATTAGGACCCTAACTCGGCCAGAACAATGGAACGCCTTTGTTCTTTTCTCAGAGGTGTGACCTTAAAATGGAGGGAAACGGTTACCTGTGTTGGGTGACGGCTCCCCTGTTTTGGGAAACGGCTATCTGTCTTTGGTCACCGGATCTGGTACTTAGGCAAACTACCTTGGTGATTTAGGACAGTAGTATTAGACCACGTAAGCATAATCTTTTTATTACAATTTAGTCAATACAAGAACTTTGATTCACATTTGACCTTGAGGTGTGTGAAGTATCCTGCGCAAGACCAGCAGCTTATTTTTGATCTGAACCACAGAGGTCAATAAACTTTGCTGGGGAGCGTAACCTTGAAACCGATTACCTTGAAAAGGTCAATGAACTTTGACTACTAGCATAGACAATAATCTGTAATAGAATACCCCAGCAGGTGACCTTGAGAATAATTGTAATAACTAACTCCTCTTATATACCAATTGTTAACTGTGAATGCTCGTGACCTTGAAGGACATCCGAGTATCCCATGCACCTAAAACGAGCTTAAAAAGCCTATTTAATACTCCCGACCTTGAGACTTATAATAAATGAATTAACATCTCGACCCGGTCAAGAATTGGTTTTGACCTTCAGCACTGTGGAGTAGGTCACCTTTGGCCCAGACACATGAGTCATGCAATTTGAGGGACCTACTTCAGAGGTCAATGAACTAATTTTCTGCCACGTGACGTTGAAATTTCCCGACAAATTAACCCATGACTTTGTGCCCTTGAAAATTTCCTACCACACATGACCTTGACTCGACCAAATTCCGATAATTGCTTGGCGAACTTAAACATTTCCTGTCACGTGATCCTGAATACTTTTATGTAGAGAACGTGCGCTTGACCTTGAAAATCGCTGACTACGACGTAGGGAATGTGAGTCCACAAACCTTGAAGAATATACGCAGACAATGTGTGTACGAAATGACTTTGACCTTGAAAACGAGAAAACGGATCCATATAGTGACCTTGTAGAGCATCCTCCTATTATCTCTGTGAACACAAACAACGCACGTGGCCTTGAAGAATATGTAAGAATATAAAAGGTCAATGAACTAGCAACGCCGAATGAATTTGAGGCAGGGACCAATGAACGCGGATTGACCTTGATACATGGCACCGTCACATGACCAGTATAACGCTCGTGACATAGACCTACTTTTCCGAACGGAGGTCAGAAGGCTACTGTGTATATATATATATATATATATATATATATATATATATATATATATATATACAGTGAGCGGTTAAATTATGGAATACATTCAATAATTCTTAAATCGGCAACTTCAGAGAAAAATCCCGATACCCGTCGATTTTTATTTTTAGACGAGCGGTTGTTCAGGTTATTAATTTATTTTTGAGGTTACCTATGTAAGCGTGATGACGTCATTGATGATTTTCTTTAATGGAAAGGGTAGGTTTTGCAATGGAACTTTTGAGAGATCTTTTAATTACCTAATCAGTCGTAGCAATAGTTTTGAGTATTTGCGTTACGTATACAGGGTGATTCAAGATTATTGTTGTTCTATAAAAATACAAGCGAACTAAAAAGACAACTATTCCAAATTTGGTATGTAAACATAATAGGTCATGATCTATCTTTTAAAACTATTTTCAAAAGTGCAACGTTGCCACTTCTACCAGAAACCCAAGGCATCTTTGAAAATTCAAATTGAATACCCTGTATGTTATTGCATTTTCGGATTCTGCATAAAATTCTAAGCAACCTTTGGTAATATTTCCCTATACCCGTCTCTAAACGTTACATAAATGACCTCTAAAATAAAATAATAATCTGACCAACCGCACACTTAAAAATAAAAATCGACTGGTTTCGGAATTTTTTTCTGATTTTATTTGGTTTGAAAGTTCTGTCATAATAATCTTTGGAAAAAAACTGATTCACTTCACATGTCGAACAGTTTAGTATCAAGAATACAGAAATAATTCAGTTTAAAACTGACTACAAAAAGAAAGTAACAAGAAGAATAGATTTTTTAGATATCGAGTTGGCACGAGTCAAATTTAAGACACTTACTACTTACTTTAGTACTTAATGGTATTACATTGTAGGTATTTGTACTAAGTGAATAACTGATAATTAATTAATAATAATGGCACCATTAAGTGAAACACAACGAATTGAAGTATTAATTATAGTTGGATGTGGAGACAAAACCAGAACGCAACTACAAGTATGTAACTTGTTTAATACAAAATATCCTGATATACCTATCGGACAATCAACAGTTAGTAAAATTGAGAGAAAATTTAGAGAAACTGGTCACGTTAAACACATTGCAAATGCTGGTCGTCCAAAGATGAACGAAAATGTAAAACTTGATGTGTTGTTAAGTTTAGTAGAAAATCCTCACAGTAGTTCCAGAGCAATTGCAGCTGACGAAGGCATTTCATAAAGGTCGGTATTACGTGTACTTACAAAGGAGAAATACCATCCGTATAAAATCCAGAATGTGCAGGAACTCAATGTAGATGATCCGGATCGCCGAATGCAGTTTTGTGAAGTCATGCAAGACTTATGTAACCGCAACCCAGGATTCCTTCGTCAAATTCTTTTTTCGGATGAAGCTACATTTTCCTTAAATGGTACAGTGAATCGATAAAACTGTAGATATTGGAGCAAAGAGAATCCTTACTGTATGAATGAGTTACACACTCAGTATCCTCAAAAAGTGAATGTCTGGGCCGGGATAGTAGAGAACAGAATCATTGGTGCTTTTTTCTTCGATGAAACTCTTACAGGGCAACGATATCTGGACTTCTTACAATATGAATTTATACCTGCCATTGCAGTAATTTTCCCAAATGAAAACGATCCTGATTTACCAAATGATAATATATGGTTTCAGCAAGATGGTGCACCTCCTCACTATACACGTCCTGTTCGCGATTTTTTAAACATAACTTTTCCTGGTAGATGGATTGGTAGACGAGGATCTATAGAGTGGCCCCCAAGATCTCCAGATCTTACACCTCTTGATTTTTTTCTATGGGGCTATTTAAAATCTAAAGTATACGTCGAGAAACCACGAAATCTGGAAGATTTGAAAAATAGAATTAGATTAGAAATGCGTAAGATTAGTCCACAAATGATCCACAATGTTCAAGAAGCTTGTGGTCATCGGTTCAATTACTGCCAAGAAGTAGGAGGGTGGCAATTTGAACATTTAAATGGAGTTACAAACAATTCTACAATGTTAAACAATTTTTGCTCTGTTTTGTGTTAATAGTAGATACTTACTTATCTGTGTGAATTAATTTAATTGTACATTTTTGTTTATTTGTAAATGACCAGTGTTTGCAACGTGTTTAACGTAACCAGTTTCCCTATTTTTTCAATGTTACTAACTGTCGATTGTCTGATAGGTTTGTTAGGATATTTTGTATTAGATAAGTTACATACTTGTAGTTGCGTTCCGGTTCTATCTCCACATCCAATCATAATTGATATTTCTTTTCGCTATCATTTTTAATGTGCTTACTGTATTCTTGGTACTAAACTGCTCGACATATGAAGTGAATCAGTTTTTTTCCAAAGATTATTATGCCAGAACTTTCAAACGAAATAAAATCAGAAAAAAATTCCGAAACCAGTCGATTTTTATTTTTAGGTGTGTGGTTGGGTCAGATTATTATTTTATTTTAGAGGTCATTTATGTAACGTTTAGAGACGGGTATAGGGAAATATTACCAAAGGTTGCTTAGAATTTTATGCAGAATCCGAAAATGCAATAACATATAGGGTATTCAATTTGAATTTTCAAAGTTGCCTTGGGTTTCTGGTAGAAGTGGCAACGTTGCACTTTTGAAAATAGTTTTAAAAGATAGAGCATGACCTATTATGTCTACATACCAAATTTGGAATAGTTGTGTTTTTTAGTTCGCTTGTATTTTTATACAACAACAATAATCTTGAATCACCCTGTATACGTAACGCAAATACTCAAAACTATTGCTATGACTGATTAGATAATTAAAAGATCTCTCAAAAGTTCCATTGCAACACCTATCCTTTCCATTAAAGAAAATCATCAATGACGTCATCACGCTTACATAGGTAACCTCAAAAATAAATTAATAACCTGAACAACCGCGCGTCTAAAAATAAAAATCGACGGGTATCGGGATTTTTCTCTGAAGTTGCCGATTTAAGAATTATTGAATTTATTCCATAATTTATATATATATATATATATATATATATATATATATATATATATATATATATATATATATATATATATATATATATATATATATATATATATATATATATATATATATATATATATATATATATATATATATATATATACATTGCAACACTGTAAAGTGGTCTAGAAATGCAGTAGCTATACTACTAAACGTTTTGCAGCGACGTGAAAAGTAAGAAGGAATGTGGAAATCAATCAACGATAACAAATCAGAACAATCTATCATATTTTGCTATATTTTATAAAAAGTTCACATCGTCTACGTTCTGAGGAACAAAAGCCAAATTGTTAAAGGAGTAGGTCGTGTTGATAGCACCTGGGAGGATATACATTATCCACTTTAAAAACTAAAAGTTTAAAAATTTTCTTTGGATACTTTCAAGGAGATCCTATTGGTTTTGGTAAATAGGATTCCAGATAACCGCACAGTAACTCCAGTTTAGTGCGTACTGGTGAGTAAAATAAGCACCGTAAGGCAGTTATATTAGAAAAGCGTTTGTGTTGGGATGTAGATTAAAATTTAACTCACTACTGAAGCATATGCCTAAATCTTTAACAACGTTAGTTCTGGTAAGCACAACTGAGTCAATGTTATAATAAAATTCTATCGATTTGGTTTTGCGTGTATAAGTTACTACTATACATTTAGATATATTTAAAAACAAACAGTTAACATTGCACCAGTGTTGCAGAAAGCGAAGCTCGTGTTGAGAATCAGATTGCAGTCATGAATGGATGAAACAGATAAATACATTTTAAGACCATCCACAAAAAGCAGTTTATTGCACCCAATTTGAGATGGTAAGTCGTTAATGAAAAGTAAAAATAACTGTGGTCCTAAATTTGACCCTTGGGCTTCTCCAGAAGTTATGTTAATATAAGAGGAAGTGTAACTATTGAAAGTGATTCTTTGATTACGATTAGCCAAGTAGGACGCAAACAATGACTGTAAAGATTGACTGAAACCATAGTGGGCTAATTTATTTAAGATGATGTCATGTGGTATACAACCAAATGCTTAGGCAAAGTCAGTATATATAACATCAAGTGTAGTGTAGTGTAGATTGTCAAGTGTAGTGGCTATAAATTAAGTGAGCCACACTAAGTTTGTGGCTGTTGACTCTCTACATGAATCCGTGCTGAAAAGGAGAAAGGTATCGATTAGTTAAAGGATAAATTTTGGAGTACAGCACAATTTCAAACACTATACTAAAACTATTTAAAATGCTGATCGTTCGATAATTTGTAACATCGTTAGAATCGCCGCTCTTTAAGATTGGACACATGTTAGCTATCTTCCAAATATTAGGAAATACGTTGTCGTTAATAGACATGTTAAATATGTGCAATAATGGTTCGGCAAAAATATTCACTAAAAAGCTAAGAATTTGTTCGCAATCAGCCATATTTGGGTTTTTCAATTTACGTATAGCGCTTAAAACATCGTGGATAGTTATTTTGTCGATGCCTATGGTAGGTATATTAGTATCTGTATAAAAATGAAAAAGATTCTTTGGAGTGTAAGAAGAATAAACAGAACCAAAATAATCTTTGAAAGCATTAACGATTGCTTGGGATTCAGTAACCTTATCCAAGTACTTAATACTGCCCGGAATACGGGAGACGCCACACTTACAGTTAATAAAGGACCAAAAGCACTTACGGTTATGCCTGACAGAAAGTTCAACTTGAGCAATATAATTCCTACCAGTAGTCTTAATTTGAGACTTGATAACTTTCCTCAGTCGTCTGTATTCAAATAAATGGCAGTTCAATAGCGAATTGTACTTTTTTAAAGAATTAGTTTGGAGCCGTACGTTATGTTTAATTTCTTTTGGATAGTTGGTTGACCTTTTCTTGTAAACTGGGACAAACAAATCAAACAGTGCATAAGTAACATTGTAAAATTCTATGAGAGCTGCAAATAATACAATCATATCTGAATTGACAATTATTATTTTTTTCCAACACCTTTATCGAAAATTCAATTTTCTTCCGTAATTTTCGTGACGAAAGTACCACTTTTCCTCCCTAGGGAAAAAATTAAATTTGCAATTTGTAAGATTATTAAAACTAATTGGATTCGTGAAATTAGCAGGGATATTGTTCGTATTATAACCGAAGGAAATGTTGGAAGAGACATGTGTCGCTGAAGAAGTTTCTGAAGAAATATCTGATATAATAGTTGATGAAGAAGTTGGTCCATTAATAATTTGATTAGCAACTTGGCATTTCTTTGAAATAGATTGGTCTAAATAACTTTCTGCAACTGTTTTCGATCGCCAGCCCCTATGTTTTTTCACTGTGAGTATGTCTCCACCGGCTTCAACTAATAGTGATGCAGAAGTCCTTCTTAAACTGTGTCCTGTATAAAGTTCCAGATTGGGTAACTTTAAGTATTTAGCAATTTTGTGGGGTATTTTTGACATGATGTTCTTTCCCTCCACTTGCACTGAACATTTTGATTTACTGTAATAAATAAAGAAACGTGAATGGTCCGTTTTAGTCGGTCTCAGATAGGCATATCTTCTAATCAATTCAAGAACATTAATGCCTGTACTAGTACTATTTGTGATTATAAATACTCTTTGTATTTTTGTTTTTGTATCTGGAAGGGTTATTACTATAATATCTCCCTTATCTTGAACATCTTTAATTGCCATTTGGCACAATTCATCACACCGGCAAACACCACAGATAGCAATAATTAAAGCAACGTAAACGATAACAACGAATTGATAGTGAAAAATATTAATACTAAAATACTTTAGACATTAAATACTGTTCATCCGGTGCTTCGATGATAAAATTATTAATTTCCTCTCTGGTAAAAGTAGCAGCTTTCTTCAGCTGGTATTGTTACCGTATAAATGGTTACTAGGACAAGGTGACAGATAAACCTGGTTTTTGCACGGCTAGCTCGGCGTATGGGTGAGGGTCTAGCGGGAAGAGCAGTCTCGTCTCCGTAAGTTACGCTATCTACCAAAGTCGAAATCGGAAAAATGTCACAATAGGTTCCGGTAGGCGCCAGGATATTCCAAAAGAACACACCATGGTGTTTTAAAATGCGAATTAAACGACGGTACGTAGTGGTCCGAATACCCAACTTACCACACTTACCAAATCGTAACGCTCGTTGATCCAGGAGTCCGCAATACTGCTTCACCTGAAAGGCTTCAAAATCTGCACCTTAAACTGATCAACTTACCACCGTGCAGCAATATTCAAATTCAATACACAATACAAATCGCTAAGATTCCCACTACGTTACATTACTAATCTCCCTTAAACAAATCAAAATAACACATACCAGGCTGACTTCAATTCGTTTACGACGCTTTTCTAAACTGGCAAATTACGTTACGTTAACTTAATCTTGTATCAAAAACAAAAAAAAAACAAAACTCCAAACCTCTCTCATTAGAACTCGGCGACGCTTCCTATTTGAGCAATATATCAACCCCCTTTGTTAAAGGTTAATATTAAAATAACTACTCCACAATAGTAACTAAGATAAACATCTATTAACTCAAAATGAAATAATTAAAAATTTAAATTTAAGCAGCATGTCAATTTGTATAAAATGGTAATCGTCTATTCTTAATGTTTTTTACTTCATTGAATTCTGGCCAGTAGCAAAACTATCTTAAGCTAAATAGTATGCAAAGAAATTCTATAAACTTGAATTACGTTCGTACACAAATCTTACATAAAAAAAATGAAAAAATGAAGGTAAGATGTTATCTACCTTCATGCGTAAAATATTAATGGTATCAAAATCACCTTAAATAGCTTCTAAATAGACAAAGGAAACTGTCTGAGAACGTTAGCAAAATGATACAATAAATTCAAAAATAACTACTTCCAACAGGTTCCTTCGTTAACACACATTACATAAAATATTCCACATAAAACACAACTAAATCTTATTCTCAAAGGTCGCAAGACCAACAAACAGAATATAAATTGAATTACCTAGGTCACACAGGCAAATAGGAGACGATCCTTGCTCCGTGAAAGCGTCGTGTAAGACTCGAGCGGGCTACGGTCCTCGATGTTACTGCTTGCTGCCGACAAAGCTGACTTGCCTCAGGTCGCTACCACGTATTCAACTTGATTTTTAAATTAATTTACAATAATGTTTCGTAACTTATTGAAGCAGCATTAGCTAGTTTAATTATAAACAGAACAATCTTAAATCGTGTGTGTGGTTGGGTGTTCGTTCACTACGTTCACTTAATTCTCAGGAAAGGGGTTCTCTAATTATATCTCGTTGATCACGAAATTTAATAGCCCTCAGGTTCGCACTATAAAAAAAAACACGAACCAAACTTCTATTATAAACGCACTCGAAGATGACGTTATTCTCCAATAAACTAAATTAATGAGCGGCCCGGTTGAAATGTTACTTCCCAAAAATATCCCAAACTTGGTTATATTCGACTTATCTTGCAAGTCTTCAACGCTACTTAAATAAATTTCACTAGGAGCTCGCACAATGATGAAACCCCAAATTCCGCCAATTCGAACGACTTCCCACACGCACACACGACTTCACGCGTCAAAAGCTTAGGACCGAGTCTCTTCCTTTTAAAATCACTTTTTCGCCATATTAAAAAAACGTTCCCCTCCATACAAATTCAATTACACAAACCAATCAACCATTTTAATTTTAAAATTTCCACCCTTCTAAATATACGATGATATCTCGACTGAAGGTGAAGGAACTGCTACGTTCACATTTCTCCTTGACGTGACCCAGAAATGTTGTTGTATAAGTGCAACCAGTCGCCCACCCATATTACTTATATAGATGAAAACCAATATTCCGACTCTCCAATTGTTCCTCTGCACGAATGCGACAGTACGGCACCAACGCGATAATAACACTTCTTTGTAATAAAATTATGTAACAAAATTAAACGAGTTTCTCTTAATAAAACCCCAAAAACTTCACTGACTTTTCTTAATGAAATTACGTAAGTACACAAAAAATACGTAATTCCTATCTACAATGACTGAAGACAATGCACAATTGCGCATTCCTAAAACTCCTTTACATACAGCGTGACCCATTCAAGCAAAATATTCATTAGCTACAGTAAGTTCCTAAACTAAAAAAAAAGAAAAGATTCGAAATCTAAGTGAATAAAAATTACAAACAAAAAAAAATTACCCAATACGTATACAGGGTGTTCAAAATACCCTGACAGTATCCAGATCCCTTGTTTTTTCAAAAATGCCACTAATTTAGGAAATTTTATATCCAAGTCTTCTTTTATTAAAACAGTTGATCGAAGCATGGACCATCTAAATTAAACAATAAGAATTGCTTAAAATTTTTAGTTTAACGGTATTAGAACATCACATGGGCAAAGGACTGAAAGAGCCAACTGGCTTGTCGTTACGTCGTGGATTTTATTAAAACTTTGTAGTTACCACAATACGGTAAGCCTGATCGGATAATGTTTTGCGCACCACCCCGTCTTAATCCGGGTAAAATTTATGCAAACAAAAAGGGGTGCAATAGCATAAAACAGGGAAACACACTTGAACCCACTTTTTTGCTCGCCCCTTTTCCCAAGGTCAATTCCAACAGGTAATGCTGCCAAACATCACAATATAGCTCTTACTATTGGCACTCTAACTTTTAAATTTTTACTTAATTCCACCATGAATATTGTTGCTAAATTAAAATGAAGAAATCTCCCCGCTGGTGGAATCAACTTTATTTACTCTCTAATTCAAATAAGACTATCCCCGTCCCTATCTTAATTGACATACACTCAAATTAAATTATGATAGTCAGTCACATAAATAATACAAAATTAGAAAACGTTAACGCCCTTTAGCATCGGTATACATTTCCATCACATACAAAATTTAGCATTTAAAGGAAACTCAATAATTCAATTTTACAAACACCTATTAAACTTGCTTCAAAACAAACATTGTCTCCCGCTGCTATTGGAAACCAATTACTGGCATGCAAATGCATATTTTCGCCCCTAAAAATTTGACTATTCCTTTCTTTTGCTTTCGAGAGCTCAAGATTGATGGCACATGCCCTTTTACTTAAATGTAAATATTTAATTATATAATGAATTAATTTATTTATAATTTAATTGTTAGTTGGTGGCTGCATACAATTACTGTCAGCAAGGCACTACGTAATTTCTCGGAGTATTCCAGTCACATCCAAAAATAACATCCAACACGTGTGCGCAGCTGATACCTCTCAAGTCTCGGAAGTTTTTAATAAAGCAGTTCACGATTATTTTCGCCTGGGAATTCTAGTACACCGGGATAACAATATTACTAAAATAAGGTATATTCTGCAAACTCCTCATCAAAATACTCTCCGTAAACCGGGATAGCAGTTCTTTTGAATTTCACCACTCTACACGTTACTCAGATACCCACAGACATAGGGGAGGAGGTTAACTTAACGCCACCGTTTCACCACCGGGTGTTAGCTTACGCACGACCTACTCAACTGGTCGGTCGCCACGTAATCAATCATAACCAATCACAAAGCTAAAACTCGTTCAAGCTGTACGCGCAGTAAACCTAAACAATTTTCGTAAATACGATATAGAAAATACGTCATTAGCACCAACTCGCAACATTAGGCTATTATGCAAACAAAATAGTAACCTGATCTGTTTTCGTCGTCGCTGTACTTTGGAAAATCAACCCCAATTTAACATAATATAAAAACTACAGTTAAAATATTTCTCTTTTTTGGTTTTTTTATGGTGTATTTTTATATTTAAGTCATACAGTCTAAACGTTTCGATAACACTTACAGTTATCTTCGTCAGTAGTAAACTATTTCAAAATTGTTAAAGATGTTGAAACTAACTAACTCGGAACCTCTTTAACCAAAACTGTATGGTTTACCAAAAATCCATAAACCTAATGTTCCTTTAAGGCCTATTATTAGTGCAATTGGTTCTCCTGCATATAATCTGGCAAAAGGTCAACCTCATATAGGTAAAACGCCCCATTATATACAAAATTTTGCCTACATTATTAAAAAAATACATAATTTCAAAGGTGAAGAGGATAATATAATGGTCAGTTTTGATGTTGTTTCAATTTCTACAAAAGTCTCTCTAAAAGAAACTATTGAATATATTGATCCTATTTTTCTAAAGGACACATTTGTTATTTGTAGACACTACATGAAAAGATAATTTATTCAGATAAGGCGTTTAGCACTTTTGTCATAAACCTGAGTGAACGAATAGGTTACGTCATAAAACGCATTGTTAGTTGCCTATATATCTTTTTAGTTAGGCACAACACAAAAATATCACAATCTTCTGCTACAATTTCTACATACGGTGAGAAAGTACATGGAACAGGTATTTGAAAAATAAAAAATTATCATTATTGACGTCAAAAACTTTTTTTTCAATAAATTACCATGTATTTCTTAAATAAACAGAAAGCTAGAATATTGCATAATTCGTATAAATGGTTGCCATAAAAAATAAAATATCTTATTGTCCAAAAATCAGGTATATTCAAATTATTACATATACAGTATGTCCGGCAATGTGGTAGACAAGAGGACAAATAAATGTTTGGTGCGCTGTTTCCTACTATGGTATAATGACAGTATTTCTTTGAGAATAATTGTAACAGACAAACTTATTTAAATATGTTAAATACCTATTTTTTTATCATTTAAAACAGCTGCCATTAAATTACCGAATTCAGATGTACCTCCAGCAAACTGGATCTCCGGCCCATTTTGCTGGAGAAATAAATGAATGGTTGGATTTGCAATTTAGATAAATATTGCTACTAAGGAGTATCATCGACCTTACTTTGGCAGTGTATTTGTGGGAACGTGTAAAACAGTCAACTTATGTAAATCCACTGCCAAATGATGAGAACATTTTAAAACAACGAATTACACAAGCTGTAGAAGCAATATCATGGTGGACCGGTGTTTGAATAATTATTATTATGCTATCTGATTTTGGAATACTTTTGTGAATTATGCCTTAAATAATAATCATGTATTGGTTTCTGTTTATCGTGATTTGTTTAATGCTTTATACTTCGAGGTAATTTGAAATAAATAATTATGTACTCTTTGTTCCGTTGTTAACATTGTAAGTTAATAAAATCGTTAGAAGTTACTGACAATGACGTTTTGCCTAACACTGTAATAATTTATTTATAAAGTAGGTACCTAGTCAAGGGTGATATTTTAAAGTATACAAAATCAAATGTAAACCTACCAAACAATTTTAAAGCAAAATATCTGGCGTGAAACAACACACGACCTTCCAACTTACAAAATTGAAATTAATAGAAATTAAGTAATTTTAATAACAATTTTTTAGGATAATCACGCACCATCTTTCGTAATACGTTCATAACTGAAATAGGCAATATTGTAAAAACAAAAACAATAATCTATGTCAAACAGACGTTTAGAACTCCATGTCAGATGGAGGTTAATAGACATATAGATGCCAGCTTAACAAATATTCATACACACACGCAGTACGTACGAGTTTTCGTCCTGGAATTATCGTGGATATTAGCATACAATCACACATACACGCACACGCACACGCGCACACGCACACGCACACGCACACGCACACGCACACGCACACGCACACGCACACTCACACGCACACGCACACGCACACGCACACGCACACGCACACGCACACGCACACGCACACGTACACGCACACGCACACGCACACGAATACAATACGCACACGCACACGAATACGCACACGCACACGCACACGCACACGCATACGCACACGCAGACGCACACGCACACACACAGGCACACGCACACGCACACGCACATGCACATGCACACGCACATGCACATGCACTCTCATATGTACACGCACACGCAAAAGCACACGCACATACACGCACCGCATACGCACACGCACATGCACATGCACACGCACCGCACACGTACCGTACACGCACCGCACACACACCGCACACACGCATGCACACGCGCACGCACACGCACACCCAGTCACAAGCGCACACGCATACAGTAAAAGATTAACTCGAGTGGGACTTGAACCCACGACCTCCACTTTGCTAGAGTCTGAGCTATCGAGGAGGCAAGTCACAATCGATTCAAACTTGAACTCTATGTACTTCCCTAGTTACGATGTATTATAATTATTATACATAGAATGAAGGATCACAGTCAACTTTTTGTGAATGTCATGTGAGCCCGCAATTAACTCGAGTTAATCTTTTACTGTATGTACTTTAAAAGTTAATTTTAAATACAATGCAATTAATGATTATTAAATTGAACTTCTGTTCGTTCACTAAACCAACTTCTATAGTTATTCTATTACTGTTGCATACAGCAAATAAAAATTAACAATCAGTCACGTGTTGTCATGTGAGAAACCTTAGCGAATTGCGGGCTCACATGACATTCACAAAAAGTTGACTGTGATCCTTCATTCTATGTATGATAATTATAATACATCGTAACTAGGGAAGTGCATACAGTTCAAGTTTGAATCGGTTGTGACTTGCCTCCTCGATAGCTCAAATGGAAGAGCCCCACTCTAGCAAAGTGGAGGTCGTGGGTTCGGGTCCCACTCGAGTTAATCTTTTACTGTACAAAAGTTAATTTTAAATACAATACAATTAATGATTATTAAATTGAACTTCTCTTCGTTCACTAAACCAATTTCTATATATGTACAGCGTGTCCCCGGATAGGTGAAACGACTCTTGTAAAAGATAAAAAATTTTCGATATAAAATTTCATTGTTTGGGGTTCAGCCCTGCTTAGTTAAAGACTAATTTTTGGCATAATTTTAGTTTTCTAAAATCATGTATGCCTTGGATCTTTTCAAAAATTTGATTTTTGGTTCTAGTAAACTGCCTTTGTTAGTGAAGATATAACAAAAGTTGTTTAAAATGATGAAAGAGTCATACTTCTAGAATTTCAAGCACCTAGGCCAACGTTGATGTTTTGGCAATTTACAATAATTTTTATCTGATAGTTTAATATTGTTTATCCCCGGATAGGTGATATGACTCTTGAAAAGCAAACAAATTCTAAATAAACAAAATAAATAAAAGAATTTCTTTAACACAGTTTATTACTATGAATATTAAAAGATAACACTTAAATTATTAGCTATTACACGTTACTGGCTTAACACTGATAAGTTATAATGAAATAGTGAGTTAATATTCAGATTAAAAATAAGGCTCTACTAAGCCTCCTCCTAAATTTGCGCAGTTTTCAATACGATTCCGGAATCCTCCAAAAGCTGCCTGTATTTGTTCTCTAGGAATTGATCGAACTGCAACTGTTATTCTGCGTTTTAATATTTCAATGTCATTCGGAATGTGTTATTTGTAAACTATTCGTTTTACCCATCCCCATACAAAAAAATCCATTATCATAGGTCTGGAAATCTAGCCGGCCAAGATGTCACGCTCATTCTCCCGAACCATCTTTCAACAAACTGATTATTAAGCCAATCAGTAATCATTTGTGTGGAATGGGCAAGGCAGCCATCTTGTTGAAAGTAATGCGAAAGTCGAATATTTAATGGAAGTTCGTCAACAAAACTTTGCAGAATTTGTAAGTAAGTTTGCTGATTTAATCTTCTTTCAATAAAAAAGGGTCCAATAATTCCTAACTCGTATGAGACGGCACACCAAACATTTAGTTTTCCAAAATATTGCCTTCTTGAGTTAACTACGTAATGGGGATTGACTCTGCTCCAATATCGACAGTTTTGCGAAGATGTAACACCATTTGTTGTGAAAGTACATTCGTCAGAAAAAATATTAGTTTATGGAAATTTCTGTTTTCTAAAATTAGCTCCCCTAAAGACAAACAGAACTGCAATCGCTTTGCTTCATCACCTTCATCCAAAGTGTGGCAAAATTTGGCTTTATATGGATAAATTTTGTTAGTTTTATAAATTCTCTGTAAATGTGTTTTACTTATGTTTGTATTTACGCTTCGATTTCTTAGAGACATTTTAGGATATGCATCTATGGAATTTAAAGCAACTAAAGTACCTGCATCAGTTTCATCGTAACCTTTTTTCTCTCTCTTCTTATAGTGAGAAATCTCTTGATTAAACGCCAAGCAGTAACTTTGTTAATTGCAGTATTTGGATATTTTTAATTAAATAAAGCAATAACCATATTTATCGATCTTTCACCGATTCCGTAACACTGAATCAAGTAAACTTTTTCATCTAATGTTAACATTGTCTTTAAAAATATGTTTCAATTTAATACAGAAGTGTTTGATTGATAAGATTGACAGATAAGTTTTGTTATGGAGACAATTTGTTTTTCCATAGCAATCTTTGTTACAAATACATTTCTTTAGTATAGGAATCGACATAACAGAAGATATGAGAGATTTTGATTCAAAAAAACTGTACTCTGCAGAAAAATATTTGTTAGTAGTACAGAAAGGAATACGATTAATGCAAGTTATTCAGAATCATAAAAAAGTCCTATATCCAAAATTGTAACGACCTACACCGACTTTGATGTGTTGATAATTATTAATATTATTTTTATTTGATAGTTTAATTTTCTTACACATATTGTTTTATTTGACAAAGATTGCATAAACCAAGTATTTGAGCTGATTTCAAAGAAATGCAGATGAAAATATGTTAAAAATTGCCAAAACATCAACGTTGGCCTAGGTGCTTGAAATTCTAGAAGTAGGACTCTTTCATGATTCTAAACAACTTTTGTTATATCTTTACTAACAAAGGCAGTTTACTAGAACCAAAAATCAATTTTTTGAAAAGATCCAAGGCATACATGATTTTAGAAAACTAAAATTATGCCAGAAATTAGTTTTTAACTAAGCAGGGCTGAACCCCAAACAATGAAATTTTATATCGAAAATTTTTTATCTTTTACAAGAGTCGTTTCACCTATCTGGGGACACACTGTATATATATATATATATACAGGGTGTTTCATTAAGGCTGGCCACCGGCCATATTTCAGAAACTAGTGGACATAAAAAGTGGAGAAAAAAAATTCATTATAAAAGTCGCCACGAGAAAATCCTGGAAATTATTTTTAAGTTCCGTAATTCATCGCAAGGGGGCGCAATTGAAAATTAAAAAATAAAATTATAAATTTCTCCGAAAATTCCCACATTAAGGCATACCTTTGGTAACATCGTTAGAAAGCTTAGACAATTCTGCATCATTTTGGTCTAAGGCTCATTGGCGTACCGACCTTAATAAGAGTGGGGGAAGCTATTGAATGTGTAATCATTTAAATCGCTGTTATTTTTAAACGACTTATCCGATTGTAGTAAACCTAGGCTTGTTTAGAAGAAAAAGGTAAGTACTTCTAATGTCGCATCCATTGGTACGCGATAGCTCATAATAAAATTGTTAGAGGGCGCAATTTGTAATAATACCAGTTTTTTTGATTTTATTCAGAAAAATTAAATCATACGGTATAATTATGACATCATAAGCGGAAAGTAGCTTAAATTTGTAACAAAAACGTAAATAACGCAATTTGATATCTTTATTTGTTCCAGAATTATGGCGAAAAGAAGACTTTTTAACCGTTTAATTTAATAATTGATTGTTGCTATGGTTTCTTAAGGTGTATAGGTTGGATTAGTAATGAGGAATCTGCATTTATCATAGTCTGTGCCTCCCTTCACGCTCTATCTAGGCTTAGGACTAGTCCAAACTAAGCAAATTGCAAAATTTGGAGCGTGTTTAGAGGCCAACGGGCCATAACAACGATATCAAAGTAATGATTGATTTTTGTTTAAGAAACTTTTCAATAGAATGGTACAAAATCATGAACAACTGTTAAAAAACTAGTGAAAATCTATAAATGTTCAAATTGACGGCAGTTTTGTAAAAAACAACTATTAATTCTTCTTCTGTACGTTTATAACATCATATAAAACTTCTAAGGCATAATTCTAATGTGATGTGTTTTAAAATAATAATCTAATTTGCTGCGGGACAAAGTCGGCTCGTTTCCATGGAGGTAAATAAATTGAAATAGTTGTCAACTTACTTAATTTTAATTGATGTTGTGTTGTAAAAATTTTTTCCTTCATTAATTTTGGGTTTCATTGTACCTTATCAGAAATTCAAAAATGTCGTATACCAATGCCGAGGCTTACGACATGCTTGCCGTGTATTATGAATGTTTTCAAAATGCAGCAATTGCGGAACGACAATACGCTATCAGATATCCTGATCGAAGGCACTACACTAGAAAAGTGTTTCGGCGAATGGCAACACGTTTAAGACAAACAGGAAATGTACGACGTATTCCACTTCCTGTCAGAAGACGTCGCATAAGAAATGAAGACAATAGTATTAATGTTCTTGCGTACGTAGAATCGGAGCCTCACGTAAGCATCAGGGAGATTTCCACAGAACTAGGTGTAAGTGTTGCTTCTGTGTTCAGAATTTTAAGAGATTTTGAGCTGCATCCTTATCATCTAGTTTTACACCAGGCTTTATCAGACACTGATTTTGACAGGCGGCTCGACTATTGCTATTGGCTGAGAGACATGTGTAGTGAAAATCTTCGATTCCTTTCCAAAGTTTTATGGACCGATGAAGCTACTTTTACTAGCTGCGGCAGAGTTAATTTGCACAATATGCATTATTGGTCGCAAACAAATCCTCACTGGATGCGCGAAGTGGATCACCAAAACAGATGGAGTGTAAATTTGTGGTGTGGTGTTTTAGGTGACAGAATTATCGGACCATTTGTTTTTCATGGACACCTAAATGGTGAATCTTATTTAAACTTTTTACAAAATGACTTGCCCAATCTTCTAGAAGACATTCCCCTTGACGTGAGAGCATCCCTGTGGTATCAACATGATGGATGTCCTTCACACTATTCCCGAAGAGTCCGTGATTTCTTAAATGTTAGATACCCAAATCGCTGGATGGGAAGGGGTACTTTGTTTCCGTGGCCACCTAGATCCCCGGATTTAACTGTATTAGATTTCTACTTGTGGGGAAGAATAAAAGATATTGTTTACGAAACGAGACCAACCACCCGAGAGGACATGATTCACCGAATTGAAATTGCAATAAATTCGATTCCACGAGACGAAATCGAAACAGCTGTTTCCAGTACGAGAAGAAGAATTAATAGTTGTATTTTACAAAACGGCCGTCAATTTGAACATTTATTGCTTTTCACTTGTTTATTAACAGTTGTTCATGATTTTTTACCATTATATTAAAAAGTTTCTTAAACAAAAATCAATCATTACTTTGATATCGTTGTTATGGCCCGTTGGCCTCTAAACACGCTCCAAATTTTGCAATTTGCTTAGTTTGGACTAGTCCTAAGTCTAGATAGAGTGTGAAGGGAGGCACAGACTATGATAAATGCAGATTCCTCATTACTAATCCAACCTATACACCTTAAGAAACCATAGCAACAATCAATTATTAAATTAAATGGTTAAAAAGTCTTCTTTTCGCCATAACTCTGGAACAAATAAAGATATCAAATTGCGTTATTTACGTTTTTTGTTACAAATTTAAGCTACTTTCCGCTTATGATGTCATAATTATACCGTATGATTTAATTTTTCTGAATAAAATCAAAAAAACTGGTATTACAAATTGCGCCCTCTAACAATTTTATTATGAGCTATCGCGTACCAATGGATGCGACATTTAAAAGTACTTACCTTTTTCTTCTAAACAAGCCTAGGTTTACTACAATCGGATAAGTCGTTTAAAAATAACAGCGATTTAAATGATTACACATTCAATAGCTTCCCCCACTCTTATTAAGGTCGGTACGCCAATGAGCCTTAGACCAAAATGATGCAGAATTGTCTAAGCTTTCTAACGATGTTACCAAAGGTATGCCTTAATGTAGGAATTTTCGGAGAAATTTATAATTTTATTTTTTAATTTTCAATTGCGCCCCCTTGCGATGAATTACGGAACTTAAAAAGAATTTCCAGGATTTTCTCGTGGCGACTTTTATAATGAATTTTTTTTCTCCACTTTTTATGTCCACTAGTTTCTGAAATATGGCCGGTGGCCAGCCTTAATGAAACACCCTGTATATAGGGTGATTGGTCGAAACCATTCATTAGAAGTATTAGGAGTTCCAGCCATGGCTGATTTCTGAAAGTTTGTATCTGGACTAAGTGATTCATATTCTATTTAAGGAAAATATTTTCATGATGACTACACTTCCGGTTATACCGGAAGTAGCCATCAACTTTGTTATTTTAAATGGAATCGTACCCTTTTTATGGCATATTCGAATTGTACTCGCCATTTAAGTAGAAATTTTATCAATGTTCCCTATACTTAAATTTAATAGTTTTTGAGATTTAAATTTTTTTTCGAAAATTATTGGTTGAACACTATGACATTTGGCAATGCCTACTGGCGCCATTTTTAGTACGAAGCAAATAATATTGACGTTATGCATAGGGGTATCCTTAAGCTTTACGCTGATGCTTCCGGTACTTCCGAATTATCTACAGGGTGTTCAAAATGTGACTTCCATCTTTTGAAAATAAAAACCATCAAAACTTAACTTTTTCAAATACAATGCCCAATATTTTCTTCCTTTAACGGATGCAGAATAAAATTCTGCATTGATTTGTATTAGCATTCCCTATACCTATCTTCGATAGTTTTTCTCATATTGAGGTATTTGTTCATTTCTTCTGAAATTCAAAACGATTTACCTGATTTTTCCATGGATAGTCATGGAAACCACAGCTAAGTTTGTTGTTAGTAACTGTCAATACCTTTTGTTGTGTTTCTGTGTTCGGTTTATCAAAATGGAAAATGGGAAGTATTCAAACAGGGATATTTTGAACTTATTTTATATTCATGGAGAATGTGATAAGATTATTAGCAGAACTTGCCGTTTGTTTAATGACCGATATCCTCATTTAACACCAATGAACAAGCACAAATTTAAGCGAATAGAGTCAAACTTTTTACGGTATGGAACAGAGAAAGCTGCCAGAACACGATCAAAGCCTATTACTGGAGAAGAAGCTAATGAAGTTAATGTCCTAGCATATTTTAATAACTTTCCCCACGGCTCGATACGATCTGCTGCAGAAGATTTGGGCCTGTCTTACTATTCCATACAACACATCTTAAAGAAGCATAAAGTGCATGATTATTCGTTTACCTTGGTTCAAGCACTTCATCCAGGCGATAATTTCAAGCAAGTGGAATTTTGTGAGCAAATGTTAATCAGAATTCAGGAAGACCCGCTGTTTTTACGAAAAATAATTTGGGCGGACGAAGCAAAATTTACCAGAGAAGGAATTGTGAATCGACGTAATTGGCACTATTGGGCGTCGGAAAACCCACATTTCAAGCGAGAATAAAATTTTCAAAACAAATTTAGTTTTAACGTGTTTTGTCTTGTAATGAATGGTCGTGTCTCTTTTCAAAATTATGATGAAAATTTGACAAGTATAAAATATTTGGAGATTCTGAGAACGGATGTCTCTGAATTTTTAGAAAATCTGCCTCTTAATATTTTACAATACTGCTGGTATCAAATGGACGGGTCTCCTGCACATTCAACGCGTGACGTTGATCAAGAGCTCACCACTATGTTTGGTGATCAGTGAATCGGTCGAAACGGACCATGGCGGTGGCCTCCCCGATCTCCCGATTTAACTCCACTCGACTTCTACGTGTGGGGCGAAGTCAAGAATCAAGTATACGCCACGCCACTTCAGTCCACACAAGAGAAGACCTAGGCTTAAGAGTAACGACGGCATTTCGCCAGTTAAATCGTCATCACGTCAAAAAAGCTTGCACGAAAGAAGTTCAGTCAAGACTTTTAGGTTGTCTTCAACAAAATGGAGGCCACATAGAACATTTATAAAATTTTGAATTGTTTTTCTTACTTTCAATAATATTAATAGTTATTATTTGCATATTACTTTTATTCTCATCTTATTTGTTGACGAAATTTAACAGTTCTGTTTGCTTTGATAAACTACATTAATGTAATTGGTTTCTGCATCTGTAGTAGGCTTCGGTCGTGGAGAAATCGAATTAATTTTTCTAAATTTCGGACGAGATTTTAGAAATACCTGAATAACTGAAAAATTGTTGAAGATAGGTATAGGGAATGCTAATACAAATCAATGATAATTCGGCAGTACCGGAAGCATCAGCGTAAAGCTTAAGGATACCCCTATGCATAACGTCAATATTACTTGCTTCGTACTAAAAATGGCGCTAGTAGGCATTGTCAAATGTCAGTGTTCAACCAATAATTTTCGAAAAAAAATTTAAATCTCAAAAAATATTAAATTTAAGTATAGGGAACATTGATAAAATTTCTACTAAAATGGCGAGTACAATTCGAATATGCCATTAAAATGGTACGATTCAATTTAAAATAACAAAGTTGATGGCTACTTCCGGTATAACCGAAAGTGTAGTCATCATGAAAATATTTTCCTTAAATAGAATATGAATCACTTAGTCCAGATACAAACTTTCAGAAATCAGCCATTTCTGGAACTCCTAATACTTTTAATGAATGGTTTCGACCAATCACCCTGTATATATATATATATAATTAGTAATTGTCAAATAAGTTCTTGACAAAGGGAACAAAGGACGTTCCCGAAACGTTGAATTAATTTTTACGTTTATTTACACAAGTTTTAAAGAAAAATTGTCTTATTTAAACATGAATACTTGTGGAAATCTAAATAGAAACACATATATATATATATATATATATATATATATATATATATATATATATATATATATATATATATATATATATATATATAGACCCATGCGAATCTGAGGAGCCTCATTAAAGAATTAATGCTAGGCGATGCGCCGTTTCTTCTGACGGGCCATCCAAAAATAACATTAAATTGCAACGTTGGAAGCAAATCCACCACATGATACGTGACACAACGCGTCAGAAGCATATTGGTGATCAGAACAATACAAAAAGTACAGAACACATTTTTTATTATTGAACATATTGTTCAGCAGCAGCCACAGAGTTCCCTTCACAGAGCCCGTATACCATATACATATCTGCGTACTCGTTGAATGAGTACATGATCACCAGTGAAATATGAAATCGAACGACGCGATGGGTTCAAAAAATGCCTGTCACACTGATGTATACAAACGTCACCACAAAATTGGCCTAGTTGCCAAGCGTATTTTTCTCAAATTCTGCATCTTTTAGAAGGTGCGGAATGCAACCAAAAAATTGCAAAAAAATTCAACATCAATATTTTGTTTGAAAATGAATTTATTCATTGGATACTTTCCCAGATAAAGGCTAATAAAGTCGGTCAAATTTCGAACTTTGTATGGCCCGTGAGAAGAAATGGTGCACCGCCTAGCAATAATTTTGTTATAGGGTTTCTCAGCTTTGTCTGGACTATAACGCTATCTGAAACTTTAACACTAATTAATAAACACCGTTATATATATATATATATATATATATATATATATATATATATATATATATATATATATATATATATATATATGTAGGCTGGAAGGTTATTGCTATACAAACCAATATCTTAGAGGGTGTGATGCATGTTCTAAAAACTTTAGAATAAGGGTACTTTACTCTTGTAATAAAATTGAATTTTTATTCTGTATACAAAATAATTTTTTTTTCATCGAACATTTCCTCGAAAAATGATATTTTAGGTCTATTTGTTGTCTTGTCACCTCGTTGTATTTCTTTTTTTCCATTTAAAATCATAGTAAGGCTTTCAAACAATAAATAATTAATATACAAAATTTTAATAATACAATGACTAAAATTTTGTATGCGTAAATTAGAATTTAAAACTTCAACAATGACTAGTTAATTAATGATTTAATAAATCTCATAAATAATTAATTAAATAGTGATTATAAGTTTTATACTCTAATTTATATATATATATATATATATATATATATATATATATATATATATATATATATATATATATATATATATATATATATATATATATATATATATATATATATATATATATATAGTATCAAGGCGTAAACGCGTTAATTTACCGCAATGTGTAAGGTCCATAACGCTGTTTGCGCCGAAATTGCGTGGTGGGCGTGTCTGTTTGTGTGTGTGTGTGTGTGTGTGTGTGTGTGTGTGTGTGTGTGTGTGTGTGTGCGTGTGGTGTGTGTGTAGTGTGTTGTGTGTGTGTGTGTGTGCGTGTGTGTGTGTGTGTGTGTGTGTGTGTGTGTGTGTGTGTGTGTGTGCGTGTGTGTGCGTGTGTGTGTGTGTGTGTGTGTGTGTGTGTGTGTGTGTGTGTGTGTGTGTGTGTGTCTGTGTGTCTGTGTGTCTGTGTGTCTGTGTGTCTGTGTGTCTGTGTATCGGTGTGCCTGCCTGCGTGTTTGCGTATCTGTGTCTCTGTGTGTCTGTGTGTTTTTGAAAGAGCTGTTTATTTCAAAGATATAAAAATACTAGAATATAGACCTTAAACGTATCGATTAATTATGCTTGATAAAGTTTTTTGATACGATACGTAATTTAAAGGCAAAATAATTCCTAAGGTAAGTGTTAGTTCAAATTTTGTCAATGTATGAATACCGATTAATTTTATACGAAAGTGTGTATGCATATTTTCTAAATAAAATTTAATTTTACGTAACTTTTCTTCATAAAGTTTCTTAATATAAACAAACTAGGTCTAAAAATTAATTTTAAATAGGATTGAAAATGCTTAAATTGAATTACCTATCGGTAGATTATAGTGTGTACAATGTTGCCTATTTTAGTTATGAACGTATTAAGGAATAGGTTGCATAATAATCCTTTTTGCACGATTGAGCTTTTTCGTTTATTTATCATCTGTTTTCAAGACAGTAGTATATGTTTACTGGTTGCGAGGCCCAACTCGTCGGTAAGTATTTTACTTACTGGCGTCTTTTACTTACCAACGTAAAAGTATATATACCACGTATATTTCACAACAATAACAAAAAATTTGGACATTTCTATTTAAAACGTCACTTTTGACTTTTCGTTTATTTAGTAGAAATTGAATAATTTCAATTCTTGCAAATTTAGTACAATCGAGCAAAAAAAAGTATGAGTATCACGAACATTAAGGGTTGTACCAGTCTCCGGCCAAACATGGCCGCGACCGGTAAACGTCCCTTACTGTTCTTGATACTCAATATGCTATAAAAGACTTATTAAAATGATTTCATTTCTTTTAATTTCATTTTATAAGTTGGAAGGTCATGTGTTGTTCCACACCAGATATTTTTTTCTAAAGTTCACTTATTAGCTTTATTTCAACTTTCATACATAGTTTTTACTAATTCACGGTCAACTTATTACTTTTACGAGGGACAAGCCATTATTATGGGGAATGAAGGAATTAGGCGGGCCATGGAAAACAAAAAATGTAGCCTCAGTAAGAGCAACTCTTTACTAGACATTTGCCGCTTCATTGCTAAATAGCATTTGAAAAAAATAGTTTTAAGTTTCG